>CP136056.1:226457628-227000128 GCA_032464435.1 Aegilops umbellulata | reverse complement strand
CCCTCCCACCCCCCACATATATATATAGGGGCAAGGGAGAGGGGGCCGGCCCCATCAGATCCCATCTGAGGAGGGGGCGGCGGCCAGGGGGGTGCCTAGCCCCCCAAGGCAAGGGGGCGCCCCCCCTTTGGGGTTCCCCCAAACCCTAGGCGCATGGGCCCTAGGGGGGAGGCGCCCAGCCCACTAAGGGGCTGGTCCCTCTCCACATACATCCCATAGGGCCCTCCGGGGCAGGTGGACCCTCCTGGTGGACCCCCGGAACCCCTTCGATGGTCCCGGTACAATACCGGCATCCCCCCGAATTATTCCGGTGACCGTATGATGACTTCCCATATATAAATCTTTACCTCCGGACCATTCCGGAACTCCTCGTGATGTCCGGGATCTCATTCGGGACTCCGAACAACATTCGTTATCCACATACAAACTTCCTTTATAACCCTAGCGTCATCAAACCTTAAGTGTGTAGACCCTACGGGTTCGGGAACCATGCAGACATGACCGAGACGTTCTCCGGTCAATAACCAATAGCGGGATCTGGATACCCATGTTGGTTCCCACATGTTCCACGATGATCTCATCAGATGAACCACGATGTCGAGGATTCGATCAATCCCGTATGCAATTCCCTTTGTCTAGTGGTATTGTACTTGCCCGAGATTCGATCGTCGGTATCCCGATACCTTGTTCAATCTCGTTACCGGCAAGTCTCTTTACTCGTTCCATAACACATCATCCCCTGATCAACCCTTGATCACATTGTGCACATTATGATGATGTCCTACTGTCGGTGTACTAGAGTAGGGGTACCCTAGTATCCCGAACTTGTGCACGGGCAGTCGCAGCACCGCGGCAAGGCTTGTCGGGCGACCGCCAAGGCCCTCTGTGGCTCCTTTTGAGCCATTCAAGAACAAAGTATTCAAGCCAAGAAGACAAGGCCCCGGCAAGAGGAGCTTGCCGGGAAGGCCACTCAAGACACAAGACCCCGGCAAGAGAAGCTTGCTGGGAAGGCCAACCAAGGCATCTCAAGGAACTTGCCGCGACGTGCCACGCGTCCCGGCAAGACCCGGTGAGCGACAAGATCCTGGACGCGACAAGACAACGACCGCGGCAAGGTGTTTGCCGCGGCAAGCAACCACTCTATACCCGCGCTCCAGCACACCCACCAACGTGTCGCTCTGGGACCCTTCCAGGCGTACGTGGCGGGAGGCTGTGCAGCCAGGGGTGCACTGTGGCAAGCGGCGCTGACAAGATCACCATCGTGGCGAGCGGTGGCGTCCCTGGCGGTCCCTTTTCTGCACTGTTTGGGCGACGTAGATAAGCATTTAATGCCCTTGTCCGCTGCCGTCAGGGTTAGGTAGGATACATTGTACAGGTAGCTGTACCAACCACAACACCTTTCCATTTTTACCCTTGTCTGCGTTGCCACCTGTTGGAGACCCCTTGAGCATATAAAAGGAGGCCCATGCACAACGTAGAAAAGGAGAACAGAGGACAGTAGAACGTTCACGCTCGGTCTCGTTAGCTGCTGGTGCGTACTGTAGCACTCAGCGCTCCCGAGCAAGAACTCAATACAATCCACAAAGCAGCAGTAGGAGTATTATCTCTCCGGAGAGCTCCGAAGCTGGGTAAACGGCTCGTGTGCCTCGCCTCGATCTGCTCTTTGTGCGACCTCCGCCCCCCGCCAAACCGAAAAGGGGTTCCGTCCCCATAGGTGCTCGCGGATCAGCTTCCCCGACATCTTTGGCGCGCCAGGTAGGGGGCGTCGAGGTTGTGTGAACCTGATCCGGCGTTCACACGAGCTAGATCTTCAACATCTTCATCGACATGCCGCCGAAGAAGAAGGTTTCGGAGGCGGCTGCTCTGTCTGCGACAAACCCACCATCGCCAGAGCAAACGGCTGGTGGGGAAGATGCCGGCGGAAGAACGGGCGTCGACGAGGGAGCCCATGGTGCCGCCAAGTCCAAGGACAAGGCTGCGCTGCCCATCGGCGGCATAGCAGGCTCCCACGATGACCGAGAGTCTGTGGATGCTCCGCGCCCATCTCAGTAGGCGCGGGACCGACAGCGTCATGGTACTCACGGTACCATACGCTTGTTGGACCCAAATCGAGCTGGTGGATCTCGGGATGCTCAAGGCCAGCATGCACGCCAACGTGCTGGTGCGATCGAGGCACGGTCGCCTTGACGGAATACTGCTCCTTCTAAACATCGTTGGAAGTCCGAGCATATCCTGCTCCTCGCACAGTTCGCCACCGCTACCCGCCACTCCAGCAGAAGCTCTGGCGCGAGCTCAACTGCTCCTAGACTTCCCTCCAACGCCAGACAAGATCGACGACTGGAGGGCCACCATTCAGAGTCTCATCGGCTTCGCCAACGGCGACACTCCACGGCAGCCGACTACGTCGCAGCCGCGGCAAATCAGCCAGGTGCGAGCCGATGGCGACAAGCCCGGGGGGTTGCAACCACCGTGCACTCTCCGCCCCGAAGGCCGAGATCGCCGACTCGCCGGGTCCACCACGACAGCGACTCCACCGCTTCATCAGATCCGCGAGCTCGCCGCGATCAGCGCCAAGTTCTTCACGAACGACAGCAAGAAGATGCTCGTACTCGCATCGAGCGCCGAAGAGAAGCGCGGCGTCAAACAAACCGGCGCGCTGGGCCCACTGTCGACATGCATGCGCCAGGGGAACCAGGCGACCTGCCGTATGCGGTAGGTTGCCCTGCGTTTACTCGTGAGCTGCGGCAAGTCCAGTGGCCCAGCACGAAGAATTTCAAGCCAGACGTACCGGAGAAGTACGACGGCAGGTTGCATCCGTCGGAGTTCCTCAGCATCTACACCATCGCTGTGCAGGCTGCCGAGGGGCGGGATGACAAGATCCTTGCCAACTACTTCCCGCTGGTGCTCAAACCCAACGTCAGGTCCTGGCTCATGCACTTGCCGGAAAACTCCATATCTTCCTGGGCAGACCTATGCCATCAGTTTGTCGGCGCCTTTACGGGCGGCCACAAACCTCATGGCCAGGAGAGTGACCTTCACCTGCTTGCCCAGAAGGAAGGAGAGCCCTTGCGCAAGTACATCCAGAGATTCAGCCAAGTGCAACGCAACATCCCGGATGTCCACCCTGTCGCGGTCATCAGCGCGTTCCACCAGAACGTGCGTAACCGCAGGATGCGGGAGGAGATGGCGATGTGCAAGATCAGAGACGTCAGCGAGCTGTATGCCCTGGCCGACAAGTGTGCACGTGCTGAGGAAGGGAGGAAACTCCACGAAGAGGAAGTTAATTTCTGGTGACTATCTTCCGGCAGAGCTTCCCGAAGCCGCCGCCAAGAAGGTCCCCAAGACCAATACCAAGAGTGCTGGGGAGCAGTCTGCTCCGGCAAACCCCAGGGTTTGTTCCGTTGAAGCAGACGCTCCCGAAAAGTTTTGCTCTAGCAAGCTTGCCGGGGAACGTCAAGCTCCGGCTGAGCCGCAGTTTCTCGCCGTAGAAGCGGATGTTCCCACAGCAGCAGATGTGCCTTTAGTCCTTGTTGTCGAGCCACAAGCTCCAGCATGGCCACAGCAGATCGTCCGTTTCCTTCAGACAGGAGAACTTCTCGAAGAGCAAGAAGAAGCGGAAAGAGTAGCCCGATAGTCAAGTATGTACCAGTTTGTCGACAACGCACTATACAGAAGAAGACTCAACGGTGTGAAATGGAAGTGTATTCACCGGGAAGATGGACAGAAGCTGTTGGCAGAGATACATGGAGGCATATGTGGTCACCACATTGGCGCAAGAGCGCTTGCCGGCAAAGCTTTCCGGCAAGGTTTCTTTTGGCCGACAGCCCTCCAGGATGCGACTGCACAAGTAACCAAGTGTGAAGCGTGCCAGTTTCATTCCAAGCAGATACACCAGCCAGCTCAAGCTCTCCAGACGATCCCTTTATCCTGGCCATTTTCGGTCTGGGGGCTCGACATCCTCGGCCCCTTCCCCCGAGCAGTCGGGGGCTTTGAGTACTTGTACATCGCAATCGACAAGTTCACAAAGTGGCCGGAAGTGGAAGCAGTGAGGAAGGTGACAGCACAGTCAGCAGTCAAGTTCTTCAGGTCGATTGTTTGCCGCTTCGGGATCCCTAACAGGATCATCACCGACAACGGTACGCAATTCACGAGCCGCACCTTCATGCAGTACGTCCAAGATCTTGGCGCCAAGGTCTGCTTCGCTTCTGTTGCTCACCCCAGGAGCAACGGTCAAGCAGAGAGGGCAAATGCTGAAGTGCTGCGTGGACTCAAGACCAGGACTTTCGACAGGCTGCACGGGTGCGGAAGAAACTGGATTGAGGAGCTGCCGATGGTTCTTTGGTCGATCAGGACGACGCCAAATCGAGCCACTGGCCAGACACCTTTCGCTCTAGTCTATGGAGCAGAGGCAGTTCTCCCCATGGAACTCGTATACGGGTCTCCTTGAGTGCTCGCTTATGATGAGCTTGAGCAAGAGCAGCTGTGACAAGATGACGTGCTGCTCCTTGAGGAATACCGTCTTCAGGCTGCTGTGCGAGCTGCTTGCTACCAGCAAGCTTTGCGCCGCTACCATAGCCGCAAAGTTAACGCCAGAAGTCTCGAGGAAGGCGACCTTGTTCTTCGGCGCGTTCAGTCCGCCAAGAATTCCAACAAGTTGACGCCAAAGTGGGAAGGCCCTTACCGGGTGAAACGAGTCACTAGGCCTGGCGCTGTCCGCCTTGAGACCGAAGATGGCATTCCGGTGAGCAACTCCTGGAACATCGAGCATCTTCGTAAGTTTTACCCGTAAGGCGCGGTTGCCGGACCCTGTTCCGGCAACCACCTTTTGTACAAGTCTTGCCGCTGTTGCATGTAATCCTTTGTACAAAGCCAGGCGCAGACCCTGTGCATAAATAAAAGCTCATGTGCTCCGCACACCTTGTCAATTTCATGCTTTTTTTGCATCAGTTATCTGACACTTTGTGCAGCGAACACCCCCGGTAAGCAATAACGAGCCATAAGGCTCCATATCATTATTTTCTCTACTTCCTTTTTTTCTCAAGGAAATGAAGGTTCCTTCGCCCACAAGTTTGCTGGGGGGGAGGGGAAGATAATGGTATGGACCAGGCGTCAATCAAGAAAGTTTCGCCTTGCCGGGAAGCAAACGACAGAAAAGCTAAGTTGCCAAAGTTTGAGTAATCAGATGTTTTTAAATTTTTTAAGTTATCTCCCTTGAACGACCATGCTTTGTATGGAAAACCTGTGCGCGAAGGAACCAGCTCGTGGCTAGTTGCGCCCTTACTTTGTTTCGAGTTCGCTCAACAGTTTAAGTGTGCTGCGACTAGAGTGGCGCCCTTACTTTGTTTTGAGTTCGCTCAACAACTTAAGCGAGCTGCGGCTAGTTATGACAAGGTTTCTTGTCGGCAACGGCACTGCCGGCAGGCTGCTGACGTCCCGCACTCAGCGCTCGCGCCGAGGGTGCCTGCGCCGGCAAGTTCCCTAAAAGCGTAGGGCAAAAACATACAATGGAAGGAATCAAGTAAAGGAAATCACATTGCAATCACGACCCGAAATAGAGTTATATTACAAGATAGCTTGTCGCGGCTCTAATAAATTGTTTTCATAACATGACCAGCAGCGGCAAGAAAAGAAGAAAACGGGCGGCCTAGTCCACGCGATCGCCCTCAACCCTCTTGATCCCGCTCACCTTGTCCACAATGGGTGCGACAAGGTCCTTGAGCGCCTCCAGATCAGCTTCCGCCGGCAGGGATCTGAGGACGTTGGTGAGGTTGAGGCCCGGGTTGCGGTAGGCCACCTTCACCAACACCTTCTGAAGAGCTCCTGTGCAGATCTTGCGCGACTCGTCGGCCAGCTGCTTTGGGATCCTCTCCCGGAGTCGCTGGAGGGCCGTCGCCACGCCTTTGAAGAACAGAGTGAGCTTGGCGCTGGATGGGAGCGTCTCATCGGAGGGATACCCGAGATCCTCCATCCCCAGCTGCGCCAGCTCCTTGTCGATGTCTGCGGCAGCATTCACAAGACCCTCCGTCCACTGCTCCACAGTTTCTCTAAAATCGTTCTGGGTGGCAGCAATGCTCTCCAGCAGCGCCTTGTCGGCCTTGATCTCCTTCTTCAGGGCCGCCTCCTGCTCCCTGGCACCGTCCAGCGTCTTGGTCAAAGCAGCCAGCTTCAGCTCAAGATCGGCATTGGAATCCTTGGCGGCGCTAAGCTCCTTGATCTTCTCGGCGAGACGACCCTGCAGCTCGCCAAAGGTGTAGGCGTCCTTCTCGCGCTCATGCTTGAGCGCGGCAAGCTCTTCACCGCTCGCCCTGAGATCGGTCTCCAGCTGCGCCACCTTCGTCTCCAGCTCCTTCTTGGCGGCCTCGGCAGCTGCGGCGGCGTCCTTTGCTTCCTTGAGAGCTCCGCTGAGTGTTTGCTCGCGCGCAGCAAGCTCCTCTTCGTGGCTGTCCAGGCTGACCTTCAGCTGCGCCAACTCGCCCTCTCGCGCAGATAGCTCCTCGGCGGCAAGCCGCTGTTGCTCTGCAACTTCTGCCTTCTCGAGGATGAAGGCCTTCTGCGCCTCATCGAGCTGCACATGCTCCGCCGCCAGCGACCGGAGAGCTGCCTGGTTGAGACCTCGGAGCTCCTCCGCGCGCTTCTCCATGTCCACCCCCGCCTTCGTGACAAGCGCTTCGCGGGATTCCAGCTTAGCTTGCCGAGCGCGGTAGAGCGACACCAGCCTCCGAAGCAGCCTCCCCTCCTCAGACTCGCCGCTGCTGCTGCTCGGCGCATCAACCAACGTCAGCCCAGCGGAGGTGAGCACCTCTCCATCCAAGATTTCTCCTTCGACCGACGCCCTGGAGCTTGACTCCCAGGGAAGCTTGATGAAGACACCATCGCCGGCCTTCAAGTATACACCTGGCTGGGGCTCTTCGGAGCCTGACGCTGCGGCAGCGGCGGGAGGATCGGCGGTCGGTGTAGCGCCTGTCGCTCCTGCGGCCTCAGGGTCGTCAGTGCGATTGCCAGACCCCTCATCATCTGCTGCGGCGACAGCCTTGGCGGCCTCTTCGCCGGCGGGATCATCAGCGCCGGCCGCTTCTTCGGTGGCGGCGGCATCATCAATAGCAACCTCGGTCTCCATCGGCTCTGTAGTAGATGGATCTGACGGCCGAAAAAGGAAGATAAGTCAAGCAGATATCCAAAAGGAAGATCGAACGAAGAAGAACCCAAGAGAAGTTTAGAAGCAAGAAGTACTTGTACCAGGCTCAGCAGTTGGGATCTCCGCTGCCGGGGGGTCGCTAGTACTGTCCCGTGCTGGAGACTTCTCCCTTGCCGGGGAGCTCTCCCTTGTCGGAGACTTCTCCCTTGCCGGGGAGCTCTCCCTTGTCGGAGGATTCTCCCTTGACGGAGAACGCTCCCTTGGCGGTGTAGTTGAAGCAGATGGCAAGCCAGGGGCGGTCTCCGGGTGCTCCTGGTGGGGCTGCTCTGCTCCTACACAAACCAACAGTCAGATATCAGCAAACAAAGAGTATCCATGCGCGCCTAACAGCGGGAAGCAAACCATATACTTACGCTGGGGGCTGCGCTGGGGGCTACTCTGAAGAACAGCTGCTGGGTCCAGCAAGTTTGTCTCGGGCGCCCCCCTGCTGGCACGGTGGGATCGTCCTCGATGACAATCACCGGGACCTTGGCTCTCTTTGACGCTCTCTGGGCCAGAGTCCTAAAAAGGAATAAGTTCAGAGTAAAGCTAATGAGATACAAGACAAGACAACAAGTATTGAAGACATACAAGTACAACAAGAATCTTACTCTTCTTCTTCCTCATCGGAGCTGAGCGCGGAGAAGTCAAAGCCTGACCCACCTCCGGCGCGAGGAAGCGGAGGAATAGGATCCCTTGGCCGCTTGGCGGGAGCTGGAGCGGCGGACCGGGAGGACCCCGCTCCAGTTGCCGCTGCAGCGTGAGGTGCTTCCACGGCAACAGAACTTGCCGCGGTGGAGCGTGTCGTGCGGCGCGGCGGGGTTGACTCGTCCGCCGCTCCGCTACGTCCCCGGCCTTGCGAAGACGCCTTCTTGGTGGAGCCGGGGGCTCTGCTTGTGGAGCCGGGAGCTCTGCTTGCGGCAAGCTGCCCGAAGACGAAGAGGAAGAGGAGCCGATCTCCAACGAGCGCTCGTATCCTCGGCGGGCCCGCTCGGCTCGGCGTCATGCCCGGCAGGCTCTTCCTCACCGGCAAGATCCTCTCGCTTGGCAAGGCTTGCCGCCTCTGCCTCCTCCACGGTGAACCCAAACTCGCCCGCAGCTGCGGCTGCCGCCGCCTCTTCCAGCCTGGTGGCGATGCGCTTGAGCTCCTCGTCGGTGGTGTCCCGGGTGAGGCCCCTCTGCTCGTCGGCATCGATCGGCACTTCTACCAAGCCATCGAAGAACGCCTGCACGACATCATCTGCAAGCTCTATCCAGGCTGGGTCAATTCCATGCGAGTCGCACAGCGGCATCATCGCATGGATGCGGTCGAGCGAGGAGTTGTTGCACAGTGGAGCGACGCCCCTCGGCAACCTGAACACTTCAGGATGCTGAGGGTCGTACTTGAACAGCTCCTGGAGCATCGCGTTGAGCTCCAGGACAGTGAAGCTGAAATTGAGGCCCGGCCGCAGCCTCATGATATCCGCCGCGTTCTGGAACTCCCAGGCGGGTCTCCTCCTCTCCTGCAGGGGGGCGATGCGGCGGCGAAGGAAATCTGTGCCAACCGCTCCCACAGTAAGCCCGACAAGCCTGAGGCGTAGGATCCGGGCGACGGCAATCTTCAGTCTATCGTCTTCCGAGGCCAGGCTACTCCAATCACTGCCGCGCCCTACTGGAGTTTGGCGCTGGGCGGTAAACGGCTGCGGATTCTCCTCGACAATCAGGCACCAGTCCGCCCTCCACTCCTCCCACTTGCTGCTGAACTCTCCATCTAGATAAGCATCCTTCTTGCCGGCTTTTGAGATCCAGGCGATTCCGTCGGATAAGGGCTCTCCTTTCTCAACTCGAGGCGAAAAGAAATGGCGGAAAAGGGCTACGTTTGGATGGATTCCGACAAAATTTTCGCAGAGATGTGTGAAAACTGCCATGGTTAGGACAACATTGGGGGTGAAGTCAAGGAGGCGGAGCCCATAGGTGTTCATGACGTCACAGAAAAATTCAGAAAAGGGCGGGCATAGCCCGCAGTAGAAGAACAAGGCGAAGAAAGGGTACACAGTGGGAGACTTTTTCCAAGCGGCGGCTGGGAGTACCTTCGTGCGCGGATGCGCCCGCGTCCCCGTCCACCAGAAGAGGTAGTAGTACTCCTTCAGCTCTTCCGCGGCAAGCCTCAGAGGGAAGATTGCCCGCTCCTTTCGCAGCGCCGCGATCCGCTGCGGCTTGGCCGACTTCACCTTCTCGGCTTTCGGAGCCATGGCGGGAGTGGTGAGGGAGGACGACGACGTTGGTGGTGCTGGTGGCGATGGGGGCGGAGCGCTGCTCTCTTTCGGCTTTGGGAAGAAGGGGAGTGGCGAAGATTCTCGGGGAAGGAATTGCAACGGGCAGATGGGCGAACTGCCCCTGTTTCCCCTGCTTATAAGGAGGAAGGGAGCGGACGTTCCGCTTTTCCGAATAAAGAAACCACCCACGACCTCTCCCACGACGCCGCAATCGACGCGTGCCGTTCGGGGAGGGCGCGGTGGATACGGAGTAAGATACGGCGTGATCCAGGCTGCGCGTGCCCGTGCCCTGTTTTGGGCCTGGCCCAACAGCGCTCGGCACCGTGTATGGCCCAGGCCTGGGGGCTCCTGTCGGTGTACTAGAGTAGGGGTACCCTAGTATCCCGAACTTGTGCACGGGCAGTCGCAGCACCCCGCGGCAAGGCTTGCCGGGCGACCGCCAAGGCCCTCTGTGGCTCCTTTTGAGCCATTCAAGAACAAAGTATTCAAGCCAAGAAGACAAGGCCCCGGCAAGAGGAGCTTGCCGGGAAGGCCACTCAAGACACAAGACCCCGGTAAGAGGAGCTTCCCGGGAAGGCCAACCAAGGCATCTCAAGGAACTTGCCGCGACGCGCCACGCGTCCCGGCAAGACCCGGCGAGCGACAAGCTCCCGGACGCGACAAGACAGCGACCGCGGCAAGGCGTTTGCCGCGGCAAGCAACCACTCTGTACCCGCGCTCCAGCACACCCACCAACGTGTCGCTCTGGGACCCTTCCAGGCATACGTGGCGGGAGGCTGTGCAGCCAGGGGTGCACTGTGGCAAGCGGCGCTGACAAGATCGCCATTGTGACAAGCGGCGGCGTCCCTGACGGTACCTTTTCTGCACTGTTTGGGCGACGTAGATAGGCATTTAATGCCCTTGTCCCCTGCCGTCAGGGTTAGGTAGGATACACTGTACAGGTAGCTATACCAACCACAGCACCTTTCCATTTTTACCCTTGTCTGCGTTGCCACCTGTTGGAGACCCCTTGAGCATATAAAAGGAGGCCCATGCACAACGTAGAAAAGGAGAACAGAGGACAGTAGAACGTTCACGCTCGGTCTCGTTAGCTGCTGGTGCATACTGTAGCACTCAGCGCTCCCGAGCAATAACTCAATACAATCCACAAAGCAGCAGTAGGAGTATTATCTCTCCAGAGAGCTCCGAAGCTGGGTAAACGGCTCGTGTGCCTCGCCTCGATCTGCTCTTCGTGCGACCTCCGCCCCCCGCCGAACCGAAAAGGGGCTCCGTCCCCATAGGTGCTCGCGGATCAGCTTCCCCGACACCTACCGAGTGGGCCCAGAGATACCTCTCCGTCACACGGAGTGACAAATCCCAGTCTCAATTCGTGCCAACCCAACAGACACTTTCGGAGATACCCGTAGTGCACCTTTATAGCCACCCAGTTACGTTGTGACGTTTGGCACACCCAAAGTATTCCTACGGTATCCGGGAGTTGCACAATCTCATGGTCTAAGGAAATGATACTTGACATTAGAAAAGCTTTAGCATGCGAACTACACAATCTTGTGCTATGCTTAGGATTGGGTCTTGTCCATCACATCATTCTTCTAATGATGTGATCCCGTTATCAATGACATCCAATGTCCATGGTCAGGAAACCGTAACCATCTATTGATCAACGAGCTAGTCAACTAGAGGCTTACTAGGGACATGGTGTTGTCTATTTATCCACACATGTATCTGAGTTTCCTATCAATACAATTCTAGCATGGATAATAAACGATTATCATGAACAAGGAAATATAATAATAACCTATTTATTATTGCCTCTAGGGCATATTTCCAACAGTCTCCCACTTGCACTAGAGTCAATAATCTAGTTCACATCGCCATGTGATTAACACTCACAGGTCACATCGCCATGTGACCAACATCTAAAGAGTTTACTAGAGTCAATAATCTAGTTCACATCACTATGTGATTAACACTCAATGAGTTCTGGGTTTGATCATGTTATGCCTGTGAGAGAGGTTTTAGTCAACGGGTCTGCAACATTCAGATCCGTATGTACTTTGCAAATCTCTATGTCATCTCGTAGATGTCGCTACTACGCTATATTTCAAACAACTGTTCTACTATACGAATCCGGTTTACTCTACTCAGAGCTATCCGGATAGGTGTTAAGCTTGCATCGATGTAACTCTTTACATCAAACTCTTTATCACCTCCGTAACCGAGAAACATATCCTTATTCCTCTAAGGATAATTTTGACCGCTATCTCGTGACCTACTCCTAGATCACCTTTGTACCCTCTTGCCCGACATGTAGCAAGGCACACATCAGTTGCGGTACTCAGCATGGCATACTGTATAGAGAGCCTATGGCAAAAGCATAGGGGACAACCTTCATCCTTCCTCTTTCTTGTACCGTGGTCGAGCTTTAAGTCTTAACTTCATACCTTACAACTTAGGCAAGAACTCCTTCTTTGACTGATCCATCTTGAACACCTTCAAGATCATGTCAAGGTATGTGCTCATTTGAAAGTACCATTAAGCGTTTTGATCTATCCTTATAGATCTTGATGCTCAATGTTCAAGTAGCTTAATCCATGTTTTCCTTTGAAAAACACTTTTCAAATAACCCTATATGCTTTCCAGAAATTCTACATCATTTCTGATCAACAATATGTCAACAACATATACTCATCAGAAATTCTATAGTGCTCCCACTCACTTCTTTGGAAATACAAGTTTCTCATAAACTTTGTATAAACCCAAAATCTTTGATCATCTCATCAAAGCGTACATTCCAACTCCGAGATGCTTACTCCAGTCCTTAGAAGGACGGCTGGAGCTTTGCATACTTGTTAGCATTTTTCAGGATTGACAAAAAAACTTCTGGTTGTATCTCATACAACCTTTCCTCAAGAAAATCGTCGAGGAAACAATGTTTTGACATCCTATCTGCAAGATTTCATAAATAATGCAGTAACTGCTAACATAATTTCAACAGACTTTTAGCATCGCTACGTGTGAGAAAGTCTCATTGTAGTCAACTCCTTGAACTTGTCGGGAAACCTCTTAATGACAAGTCGAGCTTTCTCAATGGTGACACTTACCATCATTGTCTGTCTTCCTTTAAAAAATCCATCTGCACCCAACAGCCTTACGACTATCAAGTAGTTCTTCCAAAGTCTACACTTTGTTTTCATACATGGATCCTCTCTCGGATTTTATGGCCTCGAGCCAATTTTCGGAATCCAGGCCCACCATCGCTTCTCCATAGCCCATAGGTTCATCGTTGTCCAACAACGTGACCTTTAAGACAGGGTTACCACTTAGAAGTTGTACACACCCTTGTCAACCTATGAGGTTCGATAGTAACTCAATTTGAAGCTCCATGATCATCATCATTAGCTTTCTCTTCAACTGAGGCAGGTGCCACAGAAACATTTTTCCTGTGCTGCGCTACTCTCTGGTTGAAGTAAAGGTTCAACAACCTTATCAAGTTCTATCTTCCTCCCAATCAATTCTTTTGAAAGAAACTTTTCCTCGAGAAAGGACCCGATTCGAGAAACAATCCCTGTTGCTTTCGGATCTGAGACAGGAGGTATACCCAACTATTTTGGGTGTCCTATGAAGATGCATTTATCCTCTTTGGGTTCGAGCTTATCAGCCTGAACCTTTTTCACATAAGCGTCGTGGCCCCAAACTTTTAAGAAACAACAGCTTAGGTTTCTCTAAACCATAGTTCATACGGTGTCATCTCGACGGATTTGTGTGGTGCCCTATTTAAAGTGAATGCGGTTGTCTCTAATGCCTAACCCATAAACGATAGTGGTAATTCGATAAGAGACATCATGGTATGCACCACATCCAATAGGGTGCAGTTATAATGTTTGGATACACCATCACACTATGGTGTTCCCGGCGGTATTAGTCGTGAAACAATTTCCACAATGTCTTAATTGTGTGCCAAACTTGTAACTCAGATATGAATCTCTATGATCATATCATAGACATTTTATCCTCTTGTCACGACGATCTTCAACTTCACTCTAAAATTACTTGAACCTTTCAATAATTCAGACTCATGATTCATCAAGTAAATATACTTTAGCATCTACTCAAATCATCTATGAAGTAAGAACATAAAGATATCCACTACATGCCTCAGCACTCATTGGACTGCACACGTCAAGATGTATTACTTCCGACAAGTTGCTTTCTTGTTCCATCTTACCGAAAACGAGGCCTTTCAGTCATCTTTCTCATGTGGTATGATTTGCATGTCTCAAGTGATTCAAAATTAAGCGAGTCCAAACGGTCCATCTGCATGGAGTTTCTTCATGCATATATACCAATAGGCATGGTTCGCATGTCTCAAGTGATTCAAAATCAAGTGAGTACAAAGATCCATCAACATGGAGCTTCTTCATGCGTTTTATACCAATATGACTCAAATTGCAGTGCCACAAGCATGTGGTAATATCATTATTATTTTATATCTTTTGGCATGAACATGTGTATCACTACGATTGAGATTTCAATAAACCATCCATTTTAGGTGCAAGACCATTGAAGGTATTATTCAAATAAACAGAGTAACTGTTATTCTCTTTAAATGAATAACCGTATTGCGATAGACATAATCCAATCATGTCTATGCTCAATGCAAACACCAAATAACAATTATTTAGGTTTAACACCAATCTCGATGGTAGAGGGAGCGTGCGATGCTTGATCATATCAACCTTGGAAACACTTCCAACACATCTCGTCAGCTCACCTTTAGCTAGTCTACGTTTATTCCGTAGATTTTATTTCGAGTTACTAACACTTAGAAACCGAACCGGTATCTAATACCCTGGTGCTACTAGGAGTACTAGTAAAGTACACATTTACATAATGTATATCCAATATACTTCTATCGACAACCTTCTCATCTACCAAGTATCTAGGGTAATTCTGCTCCAGTGGTTGTTCCCCTTATTACAGAAGCACTCAGTCTCAGGTTTGGGTTCAACCTTGGGTTTCTCCACTAGAGCAGCAGCTGATTTGCTGTTTCATGAAGTATCCCTTCTTTCCCTTGACCTTCTTGAAACTAGTGGTTTCACTAACCATCAATAATTGATGCTCCTTCTTGATTTCTACTTTCGCGGTGTAAAACATCACGAATACTTCAAGGATCATCATATCTATCCCTGATATGTTATAGTTCATCACGAAGCTCTAGCAGCTTGGTGGCAATGACTTTGGAAAAACGTCACTATCTTATCTGGAAGATCAACTCCCACTCGATTGAAGTGATTGTTGTACTCAGACAATCTGAGCACAAGCTCAACGATTGAGCTTTTCTTCCTTAGTTTGCAGGCTAAGAAAATCGTCGGAGGTCTTATACCTCTTGACGTGGGCACGAGCCTGAAATCCCAATTTCAGCCCTCGAAACATTTCATATGTTCCGCGACATTTCGAAAACGTCTTTGGTGCCTCAACTCTAAACTGTTTAACTGAACTATCACGTAGATATCTAAACGTGTATGTCCGATGTTCGCAACATCCACAAACGACGTTTGGGGTTTAGCACACTGAGCGGTGCATTAAGGACATAAGCTTTCTACTGTCCGCATAATCCCTACTGTCAACTTTCAACTATATTTTCTCTAGGAACATATCTAAACAGTGGAACTAAAGCGCGAGCTTACGACATAATTTGCAAAGACCTTTTGACTATGTTCAGGATAATTAAGTTCATCTTATGAACTCCCACTCAGATAGACATCCCTCTAGTCATCTAAGTGATTACATGATCTGAGTCAACTAGGCCGTGTCCGATCATCACGTGAGACGGACTAGTCATCATCGATGAACATCTTCATGTTGATCGTATCTACCATACGACTCATGCTCGACCTTTCGGTCTCTTGTGTTCCGAGGCCATGTCTGTACATGCTAGGCTCGTCAAGTCAACCTAAGTGTTTCGCGTGTGTAAATCTTTCTTACACCCATTGTATGTGAACGTTAGAATCTATCACACCCGATCATCACGTGGTGCTTCGAAACGACGAACTTTCGCAACGGTGCACAGTTAGGGAGACCACTTTCTTGAAATTTTAGTGAGGGATCATCTTATTTACTACTGTCGTTCTAAGCAAATAAGATGCAAAAACATGATAAACATCACATGCAATCAAATAGTGACATGATTTTGGCCATCATCACTTTGCTCCTTTTGATCTCCATCTTCGGGGCTCCATGATCATCATCGTCACCGGCACGACACCATGATCTCCATCATCATGGTCTCCATCATCGTGTCTACATGAAGTTGTCTCGCCAACTATTACTTCTACTACTACGACTAACGGTTAGCAATAAAGTAAAGTAATTACATGACGTTTATGTTGACACGCAGGTCATATATAAATTAAGACAACTCCTATGGCTCCTGCCGGTTGTCATACTCATCGACATGCAAGTCGTGATTCCTATTACAAGAACATGATTAATCTCATACATCACATATATAATTCATCACATCCTTTTGGCCATATCACATCACATGGCATACCCTGCAAAAACAAGTTAGACGTCCTCTAATTGTTGTTTGCATGTTTTACGTGGCTGCTATGGGTTTCTAGCAAGAACGTTTCTTACCTACGCAAAACCACAACGTGATATGTCAATTGCTATTTACCCTTCATAAGGACCCTTTTCATCGAATCCAATTCGACTAAAGTGGGAGAGACTGGCACCCGCTAGCCACCTTATGCAACTAGTGCATGTCAGTCGGTGGAACCTGTCTCACGTAAGTGTACGTGTAAGGTCGGTCCGGGCTGCTTCATCCCACAATGCCGCCGAATCAAGATTGGACTAGTAACGGTAAGCATATTGAACAAAATCAACGCCCACAACTACTTTGTGTTCTACTCGTGCAAAGAATCTACGCAATAGACCTAGCTCATGATGCCACTGTTGGGGAACGTAGCAGAAATTCAAAGTTTTCTATGCAACACCAATATCAATCTATGGAAAAACCAGCAACGAGGGGAAGGAGAGTGCATCTACGTACCCTTGTAGATCGCTATAGCGGAAGCGTTCAAGTGAACGGGGTTGATGGAGTCGTACTCGTCGTGATCCAAATCACCGATGACCAAGTGCCGAACGGATGACACCTTCGCGCTCAACACACGTACAGCCCGGTGACGTCTCCCATGCCTTGATCCAGCAAGGAGAGAGGGAGAGGTTGAGGAAGACTCCATCCAGCAGCAGCACAACGGCGTGGTGGTGGTGGAGGAGCGTGGCAATCCTACAGGGCTTCGCCAAGCATCGCGGGAGAGGAGAAGGACTTGGGAGAGGGGAGGGCTGCGCCAGAACATTGGTGCGGCTGCCCTCCCACCCCCACATATATATAGGGGCAAGGGAGAGGGGGGCCGGCCCCCTCAGATCCCATCTGAGGAGGGGGCGGCGGCCAGGGGGGTGTCTTGCCCCCCAAGGCAAGGGGGCGCCCCCCTTTGGGGTTCCCCCAAACCCTAGGCGCATGGACCCTAGGGGGGAGGCGCCCAGCCCAGTAAGGGGCTGGTCCCTCTCCACATACAGCCCATAGGGCCCTGATCTCATCCGGGACTCCGAACAACATTCGGTATCCACACACAAACTTCCTTTATAACCCTAGCGTCATCGAACCTTAAGTGTGTAGACCCTACGGGTTCGGGAACCATGCAGACATGACCGAGACGTTCTCCGGTCAATAACCAACAGCGGGATCTGGATACCCATGTTGGTTCCCACATGTTCCACGATGATCTCATCGGATGAACCACGATGTCGAGGATTCGATCAATCCCGTATGCAATTCCCTTTGTCTAGTGGTATTGTACTTGCCCGAGATTCGATCGTCGGTATCCCGATACCTTGTTCAATCTCGTTACCGGCAAGTCTCTTTACTCATTCCGTAACATATCATCCCGTGATCAACTCCTTGATCACATTGTGCACATTATGATGATGTCCTACCGAGTGGGCCCAGAGATACCTCTCCGTCACACAGAGTGACAAATCCCAGTCTTGATTCGTGCCAACCCAACAAACACTTTCGGAGATACTCGTAGTGCACCTTTATAGCCACCCAGTTACGTTGTGACGTTTGGCACACCCAAAGTATTCCTACGGTATCCGGGAGTTGCACAATCTCATGGTCTAAGGAAATGATACTTGACATTAGAAAAGCTTTAGCATACGAACTACACGATCTTGTGCTATGCTTAGGATTGGGTCTTGTCCATCACATCATTCTTCTAATGATGTGATCCCGTTATCAATGACATCCAATGTCCATGGTCAGGAAATCGTAACCATCTATTGATCAACGAGCTAGTCAACTAGAGGCTTACTAGGGACATGGTGTTGTCTATGTATCCACACATGTATCTGAGTTTCCTATCAATACAATTCTAGCATGGATAATAAACGATTATCATGAACAAGGAAATATAATAATAACCTATTTATTATTGCCTCTAGTGCATATTTCCAACACATTGACCCCAAATACCGAAAGGTGTCCTTCTGAGGTACCACCTGGCCATCAAGGCTAATCTCCTCCTCCTCACACCTAGTAGTACTGAAAACGCACATCATGTACTCGGTTTTAGTTCTACTAAGCCTAAACCCTTTCAATTCCAAGGTTTGTCTCCATAACTCTAACTTCCTATTTACCCCCGTCCGACTATCGTCAACTAGCACCACATCATCCGCAAAGAGCATACACCATGGGATATCTCCTTGTATATCCCTTGTGACCTCATCCATCACCAATGCAAAAAGATAAGGGCTCGAAGCTGACCCCTGGTGCAGTCCTATCTTAATTAGGAAGTCATCAGTGTCGACATCGCTTGTCTGAACACTTGTCACAACATTATCGTACATGTCCTTAATGAGGGTAATGTACTTTGCTGGGACTTTGTGTTTCTCCAAGGCCCACCACATGACGTTCTGCGGTATCTTATCATAGGCCTTCTCCAAGTCAATGAACACTATATGCAAGTCCTTCTTTTGCTCCCTATATCTCTCCATAAGTTGCCGTACCAAGAAAATGGCTTCCATGGTCGACCTCCCAGGCATGAAACCAAACTGATTTTTCGTCACGCTTGTCATTCTTCTTAAGCGGTGCTCAATGACTCTCTCCCATAGCTTCATTGTATGGCTCATTAGCTTAATTCCACGGTAATTAGTACAACTCTGAACATCCCCCTTGTTCTTGAAGATTGGTACTAATATACTCCGTCTCCATTCTTCTGGCATCTTGTTTGCACGAAAAATGAGGTTGAAAAGCTTGGTTAGCCATACTATCGCTATGTCCCCAAGCTTTTTCACACCTCAATGGGGATACAATCAGGGCCCATCGCCTTGCCTCATTTCATCCTTTTTAAAGCCTCCTTGACATCGGACTCCTGGATTCGCCGCACAAAATGCATGCTGGTCTCATCAAAGGAGTCATACAGTTCAATGGTAGAACTCTCATTCTCCCCATTGAACAACTTGTCAAAGTACTCCCGCCATCTATGCTTAATCTCCTCGTCCTTCACCAAGAGTTGGCCTGCTCCGTTCTTGATGCATTTTACTTGGCCAATATCCCTCATCTTCCTCTCTCGGATCTTGGCCATCTTATAGATGTCCCTTTCGCCTTCCTTTATGCCTAACCGTTGGTAGTGGTCCTCATATGCCCGACCCCTTGCTTCACCAACAGCTCGCTTTGCGTCCTTCTTTGCCATCTTGTACTTCTCTATGTTGTCTGCATTCCTATCCAGGTATAGGCATTTGAAGCAATCTTTCTTCTCTTTAATCACCTTCTGGACATCGTCATTCCACCACCAGGTATCCTTATCTTTGCTTCTCCTTCCCCTGGACACTCCAAACTCCTCCGAGGCCACCTTACGAATGCAAGTCGCCATCTTCATCTTGTAAGGATAGAGATGATCTAGAGAAATTATTATGTAAGTATAAAGAAAAATCTGTGAATGCTAGAATGAAATGTGATCCTAAGTTTGCTACTTCACCTATCTTTATTGATGATAGGGATTATGAATTCTCTGTCGACCCAGAGTTAATTACTTTGGTCGAATCTGATCCTTTCCATGGTTATGAAACTGAAACTGTTGTGGCACATCTTACTAAGTTGAATGACATAGCCACCCTTTTTACTCATGATGCGAAGACTCGCTACTACTTTATTCTCAAATTATTTCCGTTCTCATTAAAGGGTGATGCTAAAGCTTGGTACAGTACTCTTACTCCTGGTTGTGTGCGTAGTCCCTAGGATATGATTTATTACTTCTCTGAAAAATATTTTCCTGCTCATAAGAAACAAGCTGCCTTACAGGAAATATTTAACTTTGCTCAAACTAAAGAAGAGAGTCTCCCACAAGCTTGGGGGAGGCTTTGCCAATTATTTAATGCTTTGCCTGATCATCCTCTTAAGAAAAATGAAATACTTGATATCTTCTATAAAGTACTAACCGATGCTTCTAGGGACTTCCTAGATAGTTGTGCTGGCTGTGTTTTCAGGGAACAAACTCTTGGACAAGCTGAAGAATTATTGAATAATATATTGAAAAACTATGATGATTGGACTCTTCCCAAACCACCGTCTAAACCCACTCCGAAGAAGAGGGGCATATTATATCTCAGTCCTGAAGATATGCAAGAGGCAAAGAAATCTATGAAGGAAAAATGCATTAAAGCTGAGGATGTTAAAATTTTACCTCCTATTGAAGAAACACATGGGCTTAATACACCACCACTGCCTAAGGTGGTAGAGGTAAATTCTCTAATGAAGTTCAGTGATAATGACAATCCTCACAATATGCATCCTAGCCAATGCCTTTATGAGTTTTAAAACAACATTAGAAAACAAGATCATTTCAATGCAAATGTTATGAAACAATTGAAATACAATTATGATATGATTGCTCGCTTGAGTGACTTGTTATTTAGAATCTCAAATGGTGTTAAAGGTGTTGGAAAGCATTTTTCTATTGTTCAAACTCGGTTAGAACAAGTTGCTAAATCCCAAATAGAATTGCTTGATGAAATGAATAATAATATACATGACTTTGCTGTTAGAGTTGCAACTAGAGGAGAAAAAATGACTAGGAACCACTTTATCCTGAGGGACACCCTAAAAGAATTGAACAAGATTCACAAAGAGTTAATACTGATGCACCTAGTCCTTCTAGAAAGAAAAAGAAGAAGAAAAATGATAGGACTTTGCATACCTCTAGTGAACCTGAAATAGAGAAACCTCCTGGTAATGATAATGAAACTTCGATCTCTCATGCTGAAACACAGTATGGTAATGAACATTCACCTAGTGATAATGAAAAAGATAATGATGAGGTTCATGAAGATACTCAACCAAACAATAATAAAGAATTAGACAATGACGTTGAGATAGAACCACCTATTGATCTTGATAACCCATAACCTAAGAATAAAAGTTATGACAAAAGAGACTTCATTGCTAGAAAACACGGTAAAGAAAGAGAACCATGGGTTCAAAAACCTATGCCTTTTCCACCCAAGTCAACTAAAAAGAAAGATGATGAAGAATTTGAACGCTTTGCTAAAATGTTGAGGCCAGTCTTTTTGTGTACTCGCTTGACTGATATCTTGAAAATGCCTCCTTATGCAAAGTATATGAAAGGCATCATCACAAATAAGAGAAAAATACGGCATGCTAATTATACTTTTAAAGATGGAGTACCTAAAAACATGCAGATCTGGGAATACCAACTATACCTTGCTCTATCAAAAAGAATTGTGTGAAAACTGCTTTATGTGATTTAGGAGGTGGTGTTAGTGTTATGCCTTTCTCTTTATATAAGAGACTTGATTTGAATAAACTCACACCTACTGAAATATCTTTGCAAATGGCTGACAAATCAACTGCCATACCTATCGATATTTGTGAGGATGTGCCCGTTGTTGTTGCTAATGTTACTATTTTGACTGATTTTGTCATACTTGAGATGCCCGAGGACGACAACATGTCGATTATCCTTGGTAGACCCTTCTTGAATACTGCAGGGGCTGTAATTGATTGCAATAAAAGCAAGCTCAGTTTTCATATCAATGGTAATGAGCATACGGTGCACTTTCCGAAGAAACAAATCCAAGTGAATGGTAGCAATGTTATTGAAAAATCTCCAACAATCACTATTGGAAGCTTTCAAATACCTCTACCTACTGTCAAAAAGAAATAAGAAATGCTTATTGTTGGGGACGTTCATATCCCCATTGAGGTAAATTAGTGATTTACAAAAGTTCTTTGGTTTCATGCTAATCGAATGTGGTTGTTAATAAGACCTGATCAACCTTATTAATGGATCATTTTTGAACGGTATGAAGCTGATGAATTTAGTAAGCACTGCCTTCTGTCCCTACGTTTTGTTTTCTATTTTTATTAGTTGATTAAAATAAAATGCCATGTTTTGTCTGTTCTTTGAATTTCCCGTGCAATAAAAAAAGACCCAAAAATAAAAGTTCTCAGAATGCCCTGAAAATTTAATACGATTTTTTTCTAAATATTTGTGAATTTCTGGTGCAAATAAAATCAGAGGGAGGTGCACGAGGTGGGCACAATCCACTTGGGCGCGCCAGCACCCCCAGGCGCGCCCTGGTGGGTTGTGGGCCCCACGTGGGCCCCCTCACTTATCTCTTCACACCACATCATCACTCCCCTCCAGAAAAAAATCTCCACTGCTCTCTCTCTCCCATGTTCTTGCTCTCAAACCCGCGGATTTCGATCTCTTTGCTCAAAGCTCCGTTTCCGAAACTATTTCGGGAGATTTTTGCTTGGTATGTGAATCCACCGTTTGTCCAATTAGTTTTTGTTTTAGTGGTTTATATTTTGAATAATTAGCTATTCTTGGTGTTGCTGTAGATGAGCTTGCATGTTGAATTCTTAGAGTTCCAAGTAGTTTGGGTGCTTGCTATGGCTTCTATGTCACTAGTACGCGTCGGTGCTATACAAACGGTTTTAACCCCTTTCCGTGATGGCATTTGGAACCGTCGCCTAGTGAGTGACGGCGATAGGGGGTCCTTCCCACACGACCCAGAAACCGTCAAGGATAGGGACCCTACAGTACTCCTACTCGTTTATGCTCGCATTGCCATCGCAGTCGGTATTCTGTGGTGCTACGTTTAATGCGCGGCCCATCACAAACGGTTCACTATTAAAAAGATTAGCTAATCGTCGTACGAGTGTCGGACAGGATTACGAAACGTCGGACCGTCGTAACGTCATTGTACACGATAACTATCGCACATGCTATTCTGTGGTGCAACGTTTATGATGCATACTTCATCAAAAACAGTTCATGGTTGTGAATCGTGTATGATAAGGCAACTAACACAAATGTTTAGTTTGCTCGCACCGTTTGTGATATTGTCTGACATCGCACACGCTTTGCAAACGGCAACTGTGTGCATGCTTGCACACGTTTCCTCTCTGTGAACCGTCTCGGATTATGGTGTATATCGCAAACGTTTGTGTTTTACCAACCGTGTTTGCTGTAACGACCTGGAGGGCGTAATTTCACCGTAATTTAATTGCTTCTATTTCAAATTGTACCGGATTTGAATTTGAATTTGAATGTATGCTACAGCTTTATTCAGATCCATCAGGTTCAAACAACCAATACATTATTCGATTCATAGGTACATATGTTCAAGAATTACATAAGAACCAAATAAAGAATGATGAACCACAGTTGTATACTTGTACTATTAAAGATGGTAAAGAAAGAGGCTAAATACATTCTGGTTGCTGAACAAGGTGAAGCGGAATGCCCATATTGTGCCCTCCTCCATGCAGAAGGCACGCACGACTCTAGTCCAACCCCTTGTGATGGCTGACCGCCCATCCTTCAAGGTCTTCATGAAAACATCTAGATAATCATCGTGTTTTGGTAGAAATACTTTAACCTTTGCATGCCCACCAATCATGTAGTTTGAGAGGTAATCTTGAGTAAACTGCTTTGGCAACCACTGCAAAGGAAAAAGATTCAGACATTGTCATCTAACACAACTCATTATGGGCAGTAAAAAGGAGGTTGCAGAGTTCTTACTTACCATCCTGCAGTTCGCTCTTGTCTTGGATAAAGTGTAAACAAATAGTTTAATTGCCATCTTTGGACCCATTTTACTAACAATCTTTAGCAGCTTCCTCACTTGATGTTGGTTCATCGACATCTCATTGCCCCATACGCAGAAAGGGTCGAAGCACGAATCTTTACCAATGACATATGTACCTAAAAGCACCAAGTTAATATTAGAAGCTAAACAACAATTGCACAATGATGTAGTACAACACTCTTTTATAATACTCCCTCCGTACCTAAATATTTTTCTTTCTATCGTTTTCAACAAGTGACTACATACGGAGCAAAATGAGCGAATCTACACTCTAAAATATGTCTATATACATCTGTATGTGATAGTACATTTGAAATCTCTAAAAAGACAAATATTTAGGAACGGAGGGAGTATCTTATAACATTCAATATACTCACATATTAGATGAATTAACATCTTATATTATGGGCCGGAAGGAGCTTAGTGCATTCTTACAAATTATTAGTTGATTAACTGCTGCTGTATCCATGGGTTACAGTTAGTTTGAGATAGTTCGGGCTCAAATAGCCCTAAAGTATATCTAAACATGAGGGCTAGTTTGAGCCAGTTGCATCTATAACCCACCCAAAAAAACTATCCAACCCAAGAGGTGCTAATTGGAGCTAGTTCTCCTAGTGCATTTATTGTCAATCTAACCCTGCCATCCAAACAACTCATTGGATGGAGTTAGTTCAGGGTTAGTCATGAGATAGAAACTAACTCTAATCTCTAGCTAAGTTGAGTATCCAAACATGGTTGTGTTGTTGTTGTTGTTGCTGCTGCTCTTCTACATATATCTAGACATCATTAGAACATTAATGTAACACTCTTCCTTGTTGCTATGTAGCCTAGGATTGCATATTTAGACATTAAGTACAGTGCATGTTGCTATGTATCCTCATATATATTACATATGGCCGTAGTTAACCTAATGATAAATGGGTTGCAGATATATTTAGTTTAAAGTCCAATTCACCGATTAGTCCCTTATTAGCCCCAGGCCTATATGGTACCAGATATAGATATCCTGAACAATGAGCAGATATAAGCCATGGGATGAAAGTAACCTCGATGGAAAACAACAGTTTTTCCCAAAAATGTCCTGTGTAGGTACATCGAGAAGCATGTTAAGCACAACAGGCTAAACATCAACCAAAATTATCCAAGGTAGACAAAATAATCTCCAAAAGATAGATTCAGTCTGCAGGTTTAAGCACGCTAGTAAAGCAAAACAAGAGGAAAGGTGGGTTAACTGCAATAGGCCTAACATTTAAGAACAAGCAAACATAGTCATTCAAACTGGTATTGTGCCGGTCTAAGTACACTGGTTATTATTAAATAAAAATGGAAAGACGTGTTAACTACAAGATGCAGCAACCAAATGTAGTCATTCATAGTGGTATTGTTGAAACTGGTACTAATGAAATTGAACTGCACAGTTCATACTTGCACATATAGAACATCACGTTGTGAATAACTGGAATAAACAAGGCATACTGCGAACAACCAAAGATTGCATTTGAAACTGGACATATGCTAACTACAAACAACCGAACAATAAAAAAAACTTTAAAAGAGGCATATGCTAGCTATAACAGGCTTAACAACAAGCAAATATATGCATTCCTATCGGTCTGTTTAAAATTGGATTGATGAAATGTACCGCACAGTAAATAATTGTACATATAGAGCATCACATTGTGAACAACTGAAATAAACAAGGCATACCGCAAACAGCTAGATATAGCAATTAAAACTGGACATATTCTCACTACACTACAAAAGGGACTCGACAAAACAAATCATGGGTTTCCCCCTGTGAAGAGGCATGGCAAAACAAATCATGGGTTTCCTCACTTGTCACACATGGGCTCGTTCCTGTGGGAAGAGCACGGACCCTGGATGCGCTCTATGTTGTCGCAGATGGGCTCCTTCCCCTTGGAAGAGCATAGATGTAGGGTGCCCTCCTTGATGTCGCAGACGGGCGCTTTCCCCTTGGAAGAGCAGATTGGCTCTTTCCCCTTGGAAGAGCTGGAGAGGGTGCCCTCCTCGTGGTCGCCGTTGATGAGGTCTGACTTGGAAGCTGTGGATCCCAAGCCAGAGTCGCAGAATGTGTCCTTCAGAAATGACAAAAGGGGCTCGATGGCGATGTAGGATGGCAAATTGTTGACAACGAGCGAGAGGAGATCAGCAGCGGGGCCATGGATGAGATCGACGGTGGTTGAACCTGAGGGGTTTGGGGTGGGCCACTTAACCTATGACATAGCCCGCCTATGGCCGTCACTGTCGATGACCTCAATGTCGTAGCCGGCGGCCGAGACATGCCCGCATACTCTAGCCTGCTGCTTGAGTGCCTGCCGCCAGTAATGGTCATCAACTTCCTTGATGACGTCGGGCGAAGAGACAGCAATACACCTCTTTTGGGCCAGTCGCTCCTCGAGCTCCACGAGAAGCGTAGCCGGGCTTAGGTTGCGATGCTCTGGAGTGGGGGATGGGGCGGGAATCTTTGGGAAAGGGGGCGTTAGGCAGGCGTCATCTAAGAAACTCAGGGCGGCCTGGGTATGGAGATCGGTGGTAAGCTGCACGGGCAAACTGGCAGATGTTGACAATGGAGGCCTTGCGGCGGTGGCGGCAGCGGCGGCGAGGACCTTTCTAGGGTTTCAAGCGAGGGTGTGTGTGTGTGCGCGCGCGCACGCCCGAGGAGGTTTTCGTGTGTGTGTGTGTGTGTGTGTGTGTGTGTGTGGAGGGGGGAGGGGGCGGGGGTGTTTGAGGAAATGACGCGGGTACTAAAATTTTAACTACGCGGGAGTGAAATGCCGGGGCTATTGAAAATTTTGATGATAGTGCATTGCACACGATCTGGAGATAACAACCATGTGTTATTACACAAAAAAACCCTCGAGGCGGGCAGATATTTTCTAGGGATGCGGGCGGGATTGGGAACAAGAAACATCGCACACGGTTTGGAGATAACAACCGTGTGTTATGAAACAGAAAAACCCTCGAGGAAGGTATATATTTTCTAGGGATGCAGGCGGGATTGAGAACAAGAAACATCGCACACGGTCCGGAGATAACAACCGTGTGTTATGAAACAGAAAAACCCTCGAGGCGGGCACATATTTTTGAGAGGGGGAGCCTCGTGGAGCCCAATGTAGTGTGCAGATGTGTGTGTGACAGGGGCACCGGTGTGGCACACGGTTAGTTTGAGTGAACCGTGTCTGTTGCATCATCCGACTTGTCTAATGTTCATAAATTTGGCGAAAAATGACGCGGGAGAGGGTCAGAACACGAACACACTTGCATGTGGACCAAATTTATGTATGAAAAGGGTGGGTTGGTTTTCGAATACCAAATGCTACTTCGATGTAGCACCTATCTCGCAAAGAGCACGGTATTGCTTGCCCCCACCCCCCTCGTGTCGGCACGAAGGGAATCCTAAGCTATGAATGCATGCCGCCTCCCCCCAAACCGATGTTCACCTAGCTAGCAAAGTGCGAAGTAGCTAGCAGCCCCTCCTCCCTCGTTTCGGCAAAAAGGGACTCCTAAGCTATGAATGCATGCCCCCCAAACGAGGTTCACCTAGCAAAGTGCGAAGTAGCTAGTTAGCAGGCCCCCTCCCTCGTGTCGGCACAAAGGGAATCCTAAGCTATGAATGCATTCCCCCCAACCGAGGTTCACCCTAGCAAAGTGCGAAGTAGCTAGCAGCCCCCCTGAGGGAGTCCTGGATAAGGGTCCTCGGATGGTCGGGCTATATGACATGGGCCGGACTAATGGGCTATGAAGATACAAGATGAAGGCTTTTCCCCGTGTCCGGATGGGACTCCCCTTGGCGTGGATGGCAAGCTTGGCGGCTAGTCGCATAGTTTCCTTTCTCTTTAAACTGACTTTGTACAACCCTGGCCCCCTCCGGTGTCTATATAAACCGGAGGGTTTAGTCCGTAGAGGCGATCATAATCATACAGGCTAGACGTCTAGGGTTTAGCCATTACGATCTCGAGGTAGATCAATTCATGTAACCCCTATACTCATCAAAGTCAATCAAGCAAGAAGTAGGGTATTACCTCCATTAAGAGGGCCTGAACCTGGGTAAACATCATGTCCCCTGCCTCCTGTTACCTTTGATCCTTAGATGCACAGTTCGGGACCCCCTACCCGAGATCGACCATTTTTTACACCGACATTGGTGCTTCCATTGAGAGTTCCTCTATGTTGTCGATAGAAGGATCGATGGCTCGCCTTGTCGTCAAGGACAAAGTCACCTCTGGAAGGGCCCGAAAACGTCGATAAGATGGATCCGGCAGAGATCTCGTCTTTGAACGAACTGCTAGATCGCATCGCCACCCTGGGGGACGCAACAGATTATGATCTGATTGGGCTTAAAACTGATCAGAGGAAAATCAGGTCCCCACCTGTCACCCACCTGGTGACAATTGTGGAGGAGCAAGTCGAGGATACCTCTCCTCCTATGCTACGAACAAACTATGTTCGGATCTCCGAGCCCTACGAGCCGGATATCCATCTTCGAGAAGAGACTTTTCATCCTCCGAACATAGAACCAGGCGTTGAGCCCAGAAAATCCCAAGACACTCCGGATCCTGGGTCGGTAACCTCAGTAATCTTTCAAATTTCGGATTCCACGGTGGTCAGGGCTTGGATTTAAGCCCGCCCACCCACCGCAAGCAAAACTCTCCAAGCAATTCCGGTCCCCAGGACATATGCGACTTAATGTATGTACGACAGCAACCTCGGGAAATAGTCCATCACTTTTGGGCTAGATTCCTACTTGTTAAAAACAAGATTAAAGATTGCTACGACGATGATGCAGTATCAGTCTTTTGCCGCAACTGTACGAACGAGGGGATCCTCAATGCCCTCAACCGATGTCGCATACTGCACTTTGCAGATTTGGCATAAATAGTTCAGAAGTACTGCGTGATGGAAAGCGCCTGGAAAGCCCAAACAACTCAGTGGGAACTGCTGGCCTTTAAGCCACCCACCGGTCGGGCAAAAAGGATGCACCCTCACGAGGCACCTGATCATTACTCCATGGACAAGAAAATCAAGCCCTTAACGGGACATAGAACTGTCCTTGATGAATGGCTCGAAATATAACCTGAGCATCCACAAGCTTAGGCTCTTACATCCTTCCTTCATCCATCGTAAGATAACCCAAAACTTGAAAACTTCAATCACACAAAACTCAACCAAACCTTCGTGAGATCCGTTAGTGTAAGAAAATAAACCACTACTATAAGTGTTGTATCAAACCAATTCATATTTTGTTTTTGTATTATATCTACTGTATCCCAACTTTTCTATGGCAAAAACTCATCAAAGAAAACCATACAGCCATCAAAATAAGCAGACAACACAAGGAAAACAGAATCTAACAAAACAGAACAGTTTGTAGCAATCTGATTTAAACGAATACTTCTGGAACCCCAAAAATTCTGAAAAACTAGGAAAACCTAGATAATTTCTATATTGATCTTATTCAAAATGAATTATCACTTTATCACGTTCTGGTGAATTTTGGCAATTATTCTCGTGAGCACAAAGTTTCTGTCTTTTTCAGCAAGATTAAACAACTGTCACCCAAGAAGATCCTATAGGTTCTACTTGGCACAAACACTAATTAAAACATAAAAAACACAATCATAACAGTAGCATAATTGTGCTAACACTCAAGAACAGAAAGCAAAAGGCAAAAATAAATTCTATTCATTGGGTTGCCTCCATAGTTTTAAATAGCAAGCTATAGGTCTGCTATAGCCCGCTATAGCCTTTTCAACAGGGTGCCACTAAATGACCGCCTTCACAAATAGCACGCTATGGCCTGCTATAGCCCGCTATAGCTGATTTGGAGGCCCGCTGCTATTTTCCATAGCCTGCTATTTAAAACATTGTTGCCTCCCAACAAGCGCTATAGTTTTATGCCCTTAGCTAGGCATAAAGCAAGGAAGTAAGTTTTGTCATCCTTGTCCCTTGGAAAGAAAAGGGAAATTTTCTATCAATGGCATTTAATTTTCTATTTTGTGAAAGCACTTGGCCATTGATAGCAGAAGAAAGATTAAGCACGTTGTGAAAATTCGTATCTAAACTAGCCTTCATCCCTTTAATTATTTCATTTTGAGAAAAGCACATAAGAGTAGTTGATCCAACATTATCTACTTTGGGGTGCCCAAATATGGATTTCATCTTCTCAAAAGTATCAAGGGGATCCCCTTCAAGAAAACCGTTTTCAAATATAGAATATAAAACTTGCTTGAAGGAAGAGTAAATCATCATAAAAACTTTTCAAGTATATGTCTATCTGATATTGGGGCACATAGCTAGCTCGAATTCTCAACAACCTATCCCAAGCATCTTTCAAAGATTCATCAAGTAAATAACGGAATATTCCGGGATCATCTTCATCATACTGGTTAAGATTTTCCTTAACAACCCCGGTAGATCCTTCTATAGCATCATTGTTTAGGAGCTTAGAGAGGACAGAGGAGCTATCCAAAGCATTAAGACTAGGGAGAAAACCCTAGCTCTTTTGAGATCGGACATGGGGAGAAAACGGCGAACAAAAAAGGGAGGCGAATAAAACGGCAAATTTTTGTGAAGTGGGGGAGAGGAAAACGAGAGGCAAATGGAAAATAATGTAAATTGCAAGGAGATGAGATTTGTGATTAGGAACTTGGTTATGTTGAAGATCCTCCCCGGCAACGGCGCCATAAATTCTCCTTGATAGTAGCTAGAACTACGTCGGTATTTCCCCAGAGAGGGAGCGATGATGTAGCACAGCGAAGGTAGAGTATTTCCCTTAGTTATGAAACCAAGGCATCGAACCAGTAGGAGAACCAAGCAACACAACGTAAATAGCACCTGCACACAAATAACAACACCTCGCAACCCGACGTATTCAAGGGGTTGTCAGTCCCTTTCGGGTAACAGCGCCAGAAATTGGCAAAAGAGGACATGAGGTAAATTGTAGTAGATTGAAATAATAGATCCAAATAAATAAAGTGCAACAAGGTATTTTTTTAATTTTTTGTTTAATAGATCTGAATAAAAATGCAAAGGAAAAGTAGATCGCAAGGAAAATATATGAGAAAGAAGACCCGAGGGCCGTAGGTTTCACTAGTGGCTTCTCTCGAGAAAAATAGCGAACGGTGGGTGAACAAATTACTTTTGGGCAATTGATAGAACTTCAAATAATTATGTTGCTATCCAGGCAATGATCATTACATAGGCATCACGTCCAAGATTAGTAGACCGACTCCTGCTTGCATCTACTACTATTACTCCACACATCGACAGCTATCCAGCATGCATCTAGTGTATTAAGTTCATAGAAAACGGAGTAATGCAATAAGAACGATGACATGATGTAGACAGGATCCGTTTATCTATATGGCGGTAGATATAGATCTCATCTTTTTATCCTTAGTAGCAACAACACATACGTGTCGTTTCCCCTTCTGTCACCGGGATCGAGCACCGTAAGATCGAACCCACTACCGGGCACCTCTTCCCATTGCAAGATAAATAGAACAAGTTGGCCAAGTATGGAGAAAATATCGGAGAAGAAATACGAGGCTATAATACGAGGCTATAAGAGATCATGCATATAAGAGATCAAAGAAACTCAAATAACTTTCATGGATATAAAAAGATATGACTGATCATAAACTCAAAGTTCATCAGATCCTAACAAACACACGGCAAAAGAGTTACATCATATGGATCTCCAAGAGACCATTGTATTGAGAATACAGCGAGAGAGAGAGAGAGAGAAAGCCATCTAGCTACTAACTACGGACCCGAAGGTCTACAAAGGACTACTCACGGATCATCGGAGAGGCACCAATGGAAGTGGTGAACCCCTCCGTGATGGTGTCTAGATTGGATCTGGTGGTTCTGGACTCTGCGGCGACTGGATGAATATTTCGACGCCTGTGCTAGTGTTTCTGGAATATTGTGGTATTTATAGAGCAAGAAGGCGGTCCCGGGGTCACCCGAGGTGGGCACAACCCACCAGAGCATGCGTGGGCCTCCTGGCGCGCCCTGGTGGGTTGTGTGATGACCCACAAGTATAGGGGACCTATCGTAGTACTTTCAATAAGTAAGAGTGTCGAACCCAACGATGAGAAGAAGGAAATGACAAGCGGTTTTCAGGAAGGTATTCTCTGCTAGCACTGAAATTATCGGTAACAGATAGTTTTGTGATAAGGTAATTTGTAACGGATAACAAGTAATCAAAGGAAATAAGGTGCATCAAGATTGCCCAATCCTTTTTGTAGCAAAGGACAAGCCTGGACAAACTCTTATATGAAGGAAAACGCTCCCGAGGACACATGGGAATTATCGTCAAGCTAGTTTTCATCAGGCTCAGATGATTCGTGTTCGTTACTTTGATAATTTGGTATGTGGTTGGACCGGCGCTTGGGTTGCTGCCCTTCCTTGGACAAGCATCCCACTTATGATTAACCCCTATTGCAAGCATACGCAACTACAAAAGAAGTATTAAGGTAAACCTAACCATAGCATGAAACATATGGATCCAAATCAGCCCCTTATGAAGCAACGCATAAACTAGGGTTTAAGCTTATGTCACTCTAGCAACCCATCATCTACTTATTAATTGCCAATGCCTTCCTATAGGCCCAAACAATGGTGAAGTGTCATGTAGTTGACGTTCACATAACACCACTAGGAGAGACAACATACATTTCATCAAAATATCGAACGAATACCAAATTCACATGACTACTTATAGCAAGACTTCCCCATGTCCTCAGGAACAAATGTAACTACTCACAAATCATATTCATGTTCATAATCAGAGGGGTATTAATATGCATAAAGGATCTGAACTCCACCAAATAAAACAACTAGCATCAACTACAAGGAGTAATCAACACTACTAGCAACCCACAGGTACCAATCTGAGGTTTTGGGACAAAGATTGGTTACAAGAGGTAAACTAGGGTTTGAGAGGAGATGGTGCTGGTGAAGATGTTGATGGAGATTGATCCCCTCCTGATGAGAGGATCGTTGGTGATGACGATGGTGATGATTTCTCCCTCCCGGAGGGATGTTTCCCCAGCAGAACAGCTCCGCCAGAGCCCTAGATTGGTTCTGCCAAGGTTCCGCCTCGTGGCGGCGGTGTTTCATCCCGAAAGCTTGCTTATTATTTTTTCAAGTGTGAAAGACTTCATATAGCAGAAGATGGGCACCAGAGGCCTGCCAGGGGGCCCATGAGGCAAGGGGCACGCCCAGGGGGTAGGGCGCGCCCCACCCTCGTGGATGGTGGGTGGCCCCACTCTGGTTGATTCCTTCGCCAGTATTTTTTATTAATCCCAAAAACTGCCTCCGTGAAGTTTCAGGACTTTTGGAGTTGTGCAGAATAGGTCTCTAATATTTGCTCCATTTCCAGCCTAGAATTCCAGCTGCCGGCATTCTCCCACTTCATGTAAACCTTGTAAAATAAGAGAGAAAAGGCATATGTATTGACATAACGTATAATAATAGCCCATAATGCAATAATTATCAATATAAAAGCATGATGCAAAATGGACGTATGAACTCCCCCAAACCTAGACCTCGCTTGTCCTCAAGCGGAAGCCGATAACGAAAAATATGTCCACATGTTTATAGATAGAGGTGTCGATAAAATAAAATACGGACATGAGGGCATCATGATCATTCTTATACATATTGTCATATGATTTCTTATGCTCAAGTAATAATCTATTCACAATGTCAGGTATGAATCAGAAACTTCATTGAGAACTACCAAACTATAATCTCAGTCATTGAAGCAATTGCAATTTATCATAACATAGGAAAGAGTCAATATAAGAGCTTTTCAGCAAGTCCACATACTCAACTATCATTTAATCTTCCACAATTGTTAACACTCACGCAATACTTATGGTTATGGAGTTTTGATCGGACAAAGAGAAAGATAGGGGCTTATAGTGTTGCCTCCCAACCTTTTACCTCAAGGGTAATGTCAACAATAATATTTCATGCTAACTTACGTCGAATTGGATATATATATATAGGCCCTTCGCAGAGGGAAGCCGAGGTCGTCATGTGCTTTTATGGTTGGATGCACGAAATCCTAATGCAAAAGAATGTCACTTTATATTGCCACTTGTGATATGGACCTTTATTATGCAGTCCGTCGCTTTTATTGCTTCCATATCACACAATCGTATAAAGCTTATTTTCTCCACACTAATAAATGATACATATTTAGAGAGCAATTTTTATTGCATGCAACAATGACAACTTACTTGAAGGATCTTACTCAATCCATATGTAGATATGGTGGACTCTCACGGCAAAACTGGGTTTCAGGATATTCGGAAGCTCAAGTAGTATCTCTACTTGGTGCAAAGAATTTGGCTAGCATGAGGGTGAAAGGCAAGCTCAACATGTTGGATGATCCATGACAATATACTTTATTTCAGATATAAGAAAACATAACCCATTACGTTGTCTTCCTTGTCCAACATCAACTCTTTAGCATGTCAAATTTTAATGAGTGCTCACAATCATAAAATATGTCCAAGATAGTATATTTATATGTGAAAACCTCTCTTTCTTTATTACTTCCTATTAATTTCGACGATTACCAAAACTATGTTTGTCAACTCTCAACAACTTTTATTCATCCTACTCTTTATATGTGAAGTCATTACTCTCCATAAGATCAATGTGATCTCTTTATTTCTTTTTATTCTTTCTCTTTTCTTTTATTTTTATTCCCTCAAGATCAAAGCAAGATAGTCAAACCCTTGACTCAACACTAATCTTTATTATATATAGCTCATGGACTCGATTACATAGAAGGATCATAAAGCAAAACTCAAAACTAGATCGTGCTAAAACTTTATTCTACTGGATCAAGATATTACCAAAAGGATCGAACAAAAAACGGTAAAGATAGGAGTGTGATGATGATACGATACCTGGGCACCTCCCCCAAGCTTAGCAGTTGCCAAGGGGAGTGCCCATACCCATGTATTTATTGCTCTTTCTTCGGAGGTGAAGAAGATGGCGATGACGATGACAATTGTGCCTTCAGCTTCTTCATATTGTAATTGAGAAGAGCAATTTCCTCCTTTAGATCATCAACCTCCGATTCCAGCTTCAAGATCTTGTTACTTAAATCTCCTTTGGTTTTCTGCCGAAAACGAGAAGGAATAGATCGATTGTTAGACAGTTTAGCCCTCTTGGGGAGACTAGACTTCTTGAACTTCACGTGCATATCCCCAGGTTGAGGTAGAGGTACATCCTCCTCCTCCGAACTAGAATCATTGATCCTCATCAAATGAGCATCCTCCTCATTGTCCGTAGTTCGACCAGAAGGAGATAGATCCCCATAGGTCTTTGGGTCAGCGATGAGATGTGAGACATAGCTCTCTCCGTCGGAATCCTGAGATGACATCTTGCTCCAAATCTGCTACAGAAACAACTCAAAACAAACACATAGGATATTTGCATGGTATGGTGCTCAAAACCTTCGGGAGATTATATAATCAATTTTTACCGACCAAAAGAAGTATCGTGTAAGAAAACAGAGTCCGGAGAGCACACGAGGTGCCCACGAGGCAGGGGGCGCGACCAGGGGGTAGGGCGCGCCCTCCACCCTCGTGGACGCCTCGTGTCCTTCCCGGACTACTTATTAATTTCCTATTTTCTTAAATATTCCAAAACGGAGAAAATTGCCATTAGAACTGTTTTGGAGTCGATTTACTTACCGTACCACATACCTATTCCTTTTTGGAGTCTGAAACTTTCTGGAAAGTGTCCCTTATGTATTCCTCCGGGGTTACGGTTTCAATAACATTGGTTTCAACATTTATGGGATTACCTGAGATGTAATGTTTGATTCTTTGACCGTTCACCAACTTTCGATTTGTGCCTTCGAAGTTGTTGATTTTTATGGCACCGGAACTATAGACCTCCTCGATAACGTAAGGCCCTTCCCATTTAGAAAGAAGTTTTCCTGCAAAAATCTTAAGCAAGAGTTGAATAGCAACACATAATCACCTAAATTAAACTCACACTTTTGTATCCTTTTGGCATGCCATCTTTTAACCTTTTCTTTAAACAGTTTGGCATTCTCATAGGCTTGGGTTCTCCATTCATCAAGTGAGCTAACGTCAAATAGCCTCTTCTCACCGACAAGTTTGAAATCATAATTGAGCTCTTTAATGGCCCAATATGCCTTATGTTCTAATTCGAGAGGTAAGTGACATTCTTTTCCATAAACCATTTTATACGGAGACATACCCATAGGATTTTTATACGCAGTTCTGTAGGCCCATGAAGCATCATCAAGTTTCTTGGACCAATTCTTTCTAGATCTATTAACAATCTTTTGCAAAATTAATTCGTGCTCTCTATTACTAAGTTCTACTTGACCACTAGACTGCGGGTGATATGGAGATGCAATTCTATGATTAACATCATACTTAGCAAGCATTTTACGAAAGCCACCATGAATAAAATGTGAACCACCATCAATCATTAAATATCTAGGGATTCCAAACCTTGTAAAAATAACTTCTGTAAGCATCTTAATAGAGGTGTTATGATCAGCACTACTAGTTGGAATTTCTTCTACCCACTTAGTAACATAATCAACAGCGACTAAAATATGTGTATACCCATTAGAGGAAGGAAACTGTCCCATATAATCAAAGCCCCAAACATCAAATGGTTCAATAACAAATGAATAGTTCATAGGCATTTCTTGACGTCTATGAATATTACCAATTATTTGACATTCATCACAAGACAAGAAAACTTACGGGCATCTTTGAAGAGAGTAGGCCAATAAAAACCGGATTGCAATACCTTATGTGCAGTTCTATCTCCAGCGTGGTGTCCTCCATAAGCCTCTGAGTGACACTTGCGTAGGATCTGTTCCTGTTCATGCTCAGGTATACAACGTCTAATAACACCATCTACTCCTTCTTTATAAATGTGTGGGTCATCCCAGAAGTAATGTCTTAAATAACATAACTTTTTCTTTTGTTGGTATGTGAAACTAGGTGGTATAAATTTAGCAACAATGTAATTAGCATAATCAGCATACCATCGAGCATTACGAGAAGCATTTATGACAGCTAATTGTTCATCAGAAAAGCTATCATCAATAGGTAGTGGCTCATCAAGAACATTCTCTAACCTAGATAGGTTGTCTGCAACGGGTTCGCAGCTCCCTTTCTATCAATAATATGCAAATCAAATTCTAGTAGTAGGAGAATCCATCTAATAAGTCTAGGTTTAGCATCTTTCTTTTCCATAAGATATTTAATAGCATCATGACAGAATCAACAATATAAGGTCGAAAATTATCACAAGCAAATACAACTGCTAAAAATTCATTTTCAGTAGTAGCATAATTTATCTGGGCACTGTCTAGAGTTTTACAAGCATATTGGATAACATTTAATTTCTTATCAACTCTTTGTCCTAGAACAACACCTACAGCGTAATCACTAGTATCACACATAATTTCAAAGGGTAAATGCCAATCAGGTGGCTGAGCAATAGGTGCAGAAATCAAGGCTTCAATGACGATGAGTCCGGCATGCAGATTTACTTCGACATTGCAAGGTGGGTTCTTCCTCCGAATACTCCATAGAAGATTTTGAACACAATGAAAGTGTCCGGTTCTGCAAAACAAATTCCACATACCACCATAGAGAGAATAATATTTCCACAAATCTAATCTGCCAACACATTCTGCAGCATGACATCACACTATGGCCCGGTCATTATTCGAACCGTTTTTCTCAACCAGCTACTGCATATTGTGAGGCGGTTTTCTTGGCACGTCTTGTCGAAGCAGAGATCGTGTCCCCTTATCACGGGATTTCTCATCAATACGGGTATGGGTAACCCAATCATGCCTGTTGGTATGACTCCTCGATTTTAGGGAAGTCCCAAATGGCCACGCGGAGGACGCTTGATATTCACCCTCTTTATAAAGAGGCCAAGGCCTGTCCTTTTCTTCTCGCGCTCAATCGAATCCTTCCCCCACCCCGAGTTCCAACATCCAAGGCTCAGGCTAGGCTTCGGACCTTCAATCATGTCTGGACCCAACCTTCAAGGTCGGTGGATGCCCTCCTCCGTCACAGAGGAGGACATCAAGAAGCTAAGAGCAGCCGGGTATCTGACCGCCGAAATCTCGCACAGGCTGCCTGCTCGAGGGCAGGTCGTTCCCACTCCCGAACCCGGCGAGAGTGTCGTATTCGTCTCCCACTTCCTCCGAGGGCTAGGCCTTAGTCTGGATCCCTTTGTTAGAGGGCTCATGTTCTACTACTGGCTTGATTTCCATGATATGGCCCCGGATTCCATCCTTCAAATCTTGTCGTTTATCGTCATGTGTGAGGCCTTCCTCCACGTCACCCCACACTTTGGCTTATGGCTCAAGACCTTTAATGTGGAGCCGAAGATGATTGATGGGCGACACGCAGAATGCGGAGGTGCCGTAATAAGCAAAGGCGCTGGCGTTCCATGGCCAAAGGGCTCTTTCCCGGAGGTATCCAGCTTATGGCAACGGGAGTGGTTTTACATCATATCTCCCCGAGGTACTAAGTGGGTTGCCGCCCCTGCCTTTCACTCGGGCCCCCCGCCACAACTGGCATCGTGGATCAACAAGGGGCTGGACTGGGGGCCAGTAAATGATGTGCCGACATTGCAGAGTCGCATCCAAGATCTCTTCGACAGAGATGTCAGCCTTGTCAAGGTAATGCAAGGCTTGCTAGTTCGTCGAGTCCTGCCTTGCAAACGTCCACCTCTCCGTATGTGGGAGTTCAACCTGGAAGGACCGCGAGCTATTCAGCACTTATTTGGCATGACGCTCGAAGAGATGTACAAATTGTTCTTCGGATCACGAATAAAGTGTCCGGACACCACCAAGGATGCGAGTCTGAGCTGCAATCGTCCAGATACCCAAGTAAGTAGTTCTTCGGCCGAACATGCTATTTATTTATCACAACATTATTATGAAAAGTCGCTCTTTGACCAAGACTGGGTAAAAAAGGCAAGATGATCAGCTGTTCGGCCCCACTTCCTGAAGGCTCAACAGATCCAGTACTGGCCAGAATGCTTGAGCTTGCGCCTTATCAAGCGCCATTAGGGGAAGATAAAGGGAGGAATAAAGAAGCCGAAAGCGGGCTCACTCATTGTTCATCCAAGCCGGGGGAATTAGTGCCTTCGCGAAGGAGGATAACTGGGGAGAAGGATCTAAAATCCCTTCTCCCCAAGGAAGGAAGAGGACCTCCTCTGGCGGCTTGGAAACAATGGTTTCCAAACGAGGGAAGAAATCTCTGTCAAGGGTCCCTACCCCGGAGGGTATCCTTACCGCACAAAGCCCGCAAGGGGATCAGCCCTCCATCGAGCTGTAAGTAAACAAAAGTACTCTATAGTAAATATATCCTGCTCTATAGTAGTTCGGATCATAGCCCTTCTCGACAGAGTTCGTCTTCGGGGGATCTTATTCCGGAGATGATGGAGAGCGAAACGCCTCCTTGTGCCTCCCCGCCTCATGAAGCGGGCGACCCTGAGGTGTCATGACAGAGGATTTCTCCTGATCCGCCTAGGCCAGAGGGTAACCCTTCGGCCACCCGAAGTTGGGAGTATTCGGCTCCTAAGAAAAGCAACAGAAAGAGTTCAGAGCTGTCCGTTGCACGACCGGACATATTGATGAGTCTTCTGGAGCAAGCGGGTATCTTAGAAGCGCATCGTACACTAATGGATACGGTGGTTGAGAGGATTTCATCCGCTGAAAGCGGGTTGCATGAAGCTTTTATGAGCCTGCTGAGAGGCTTTGAGGTACGCAAAGTAATATATTTTTTGACGGTACCGCACACGCTAGGTGTGCCCTATGCAGATGGTAGCCCCTGAGACTCTGGTTGCTGTCGAAAAAGGCGGCAAACAGAGGATCATAGTCCCAGGTAATAATCATGCCGCCTTTATGTGCAGGTGGCTGAGGGTCCGGTGGCTAGCCGGACTGGTGAGTTTGCCGAACTGAAGCGGCAACTTGATGTGGCATATGCCGACATCGTGCTTGTAAACAAGTGGCTTGACGAGGCACAGGGTATGTATTTTCTCCGGTGATCAACACATATTAAGAGGAGCATGATGCTAGTATCTTTAATATGTTGTGACTGCAGATGGAGCTGCCGCCGTGGAGACCCTTCGGGCGGAACTTGCCCGAGCCAAGGAACAAGCCAGGAAGAGTGATGCAGCCGCTCTAAAGGCGGTAGAAGAGCTGAGAGCCGAGCAGGCTGCGCATTGCCAGAGCAAAGAGAAAATAGCCAAGACGGTTGTTGAGTTGAAAGATGCCACCGACCATTATGAGCTTCTTGAAAAGGAAAGCCAAACGAAGATGGCGGACCTGGAGAAGGCCATGGCAGCAGCCAAGGAAGCCCGCTCTAAAATCAGAGCGGGGAAGGAGGAGCTACGTCAAGCCGGAGATATCGCGGATGGGAGCCCTTTTTGTTGTGGACGAAGTTTGGAGATCCTAAATATTCCCGTCTGGATCAATTATGGAGTTCCGCGGACGCATTCCTGGATTTGGTAGCAAGTGCTGCTGATGCGACCAAGTTTTTGGAAGATGAAAAAGATCACGAAGTGGAAAAGTTGTTCTGGTCGCAGTTCAATGCTCCGGCGCGTCCGCTGCTGTTAAATGAGCAAATGGCCGAGTGGGCTGAGCTCCATAGGTTGTCCGGGCTTGCCATGAGGTCTGTCGTGGATCGTCTCTGGCTGGAGGGACCAAGGCCGAAGAGTAATTTTGGTCTTGTGCAATGATTCCTTGGTGATGTGCCGCATATCAACGCTATGAAGAGGTCGGCGTGCATAGAGTGTGCGCGGATGGCTCTTGCCCGTGTCAAGACCTACTGGGCAGAGATGGAGGGCACCGCTATTGCAACCCAGAGTTCGGTGGTAGGCCGGGTATCGGCCGAGCACTATTTTGAAGAAGTCCTAGAAGGCGCTCGTTTAATAGAGGCTTAGTGCTCGAAGAGTATCATGTTCTAGTGACATGTATCCCAATTCTAAGAACAATGTTATTTTGAATTATAAAGGCTGTATTTATACTTTTGCCTGAAGGTATTATTATGTCTACTGTGCGGTCGTTTATGTGTGTGTGTGTGTGTGTGTGTGTGTGTATGTATAACCTGAAAGTTTGCAGTCGTCGGCTTCAGCCCCCACGCACATAATGCGGGGGTGTTCACAAAAGCGCGTATTCACACTTAATCTAACGTCTTGGTCCATTAAGGAGGCGGCAGCACGGCGAACGAGGCAATCGGACTATATTGCTTTAACACTTTCACTTAACCATAGGAGTTTGACAGTGGGGCTACTATATAGCCCCTGGTACTTACGCGCTCATTCGAATACGGGGCGCGTACGTACATGACCGGGAAAACCGGCCCTTCGTTAATGTGGAGGAATCCCGAAGATTCCGCTAAGTCATCGAGTGGTTAACCAGTCTCACGCTTTATCATGACAGTCAGTTTTCGGCTTTCTCTACTGAGGTGCTCATCCGGATGAACCAGGGCACAATCGCAGTAGTTCTCCCGGTGCCACCTTAGCCGATAGAGCGGAACGTAAGGTGGCAAAACACGGGAGCCGGGCAAACCCAACATTTGACCAAAGACATGATTCGGAGCTGATGCATATAAGGCCAAACTTGCTACGCCGAACACTCCCTAAGGTATTCGGTCTTTACAACATGTACCGGGCTGAGTAACGCCCTTGATAACGAACCCCGAGTGTCCAGGTACGTGCATTATTCTGACGTGGCGAAATGCCAATAACGTCAGCATCCTTCTCGGTTATACTGAGTATCCGGAGGATGTGAAGCAACAAAAGACAGCAAAAAAGGTTTACATAGGGTCTTAATCTAAAAAGAAACCTTTGAGCGGGTCCCTACTGCACGTCTGCGCCTGTGTCTCCATTATGGCATATCCTGGAAGGGTGTAGCACGATTGTCATCTGTAAAAGAGAAGAATTGAGGTGAAAATTGTCGTGCGAAAAATTGGTTATTCTCAATAAACCATTAAAATTCGAGATAAGTAAGGTCGAGCCGAACTAGTCCTTTTTGCATGCGGGAAGCCCCTGGTACCGCCTATGGGGGTATATCCATCAAACCAATCTCAGGTTTATCTAAGATGTTACAGCTAGTGATGCGCCGGACTCGTCTAGCCGTATCCGTGGTCTTGACGACCGATCATTTATTCTGGTTGGATAGGCCATTTGGTGTTCGGCTGCTAAAGCCGCCACACGTTCTTCCGCGCGCAAGGAACGCTCAACATTTCCGCTAACTGTGATGATGCCACGTGGACCGAGCATCTTAAGCTTAAGAGAAGCGTGATGCGGCACTGTGTTAAAACGAGCAAACGCTGTTCTTCCGAGTATTGCTTGATAGCCGCTTCAAAATGGAGCAATGTCGAAGGTTAACTTTTAACTTCGGAAGTTGTCGGGAGAACCGAATACAACCTCTAGTACTAGAGAGCCCGTACATAGGGCCTCTGGGCCTGGTATTACTCCTTTAAAGGTAGTACTACTTGGGCTAATTCTGGTCGGGCCTATCCCCATTTTGCGGACTGTGTCCTGATATATCAGATTAAGACTACTGCCGCCGTCCATAAGGACTCGGGTGAGATGGTATCCGTCGATAATTGGGTCTAGCAACAAGGCAGCCAATCCTCCGTGCCGGATACTTGTCAGGTGATCCCTGCGATCAAAGGTGATCGGGTAGGCCGACCAAGGGTTGAACTTAGGGGTGACGGGCTCTAAGGCGCATATGTCTCGGAGTGCATGTTTGCTCCTTTTTGTTACGTGAATCATGTTCACTGTTTTTACCTCTGGTGGGATTTTTTCTGTCCCATAGTGCTTCGCTGGCAAGGCTCATCCTCATCTTCACTTGGTGTTTCCCTCCCCTTGTGTTCGGCGTTTAACTTACCGGCCTGCTTGAAGACCCAGCATTCTCTGTGGGTGTGATTTGCAGGTTTACCGGAGGTGCCATCAATCTGACATAATTTGTCTAGAATCTTGTTTAGGCTGGACGGTCCATCTCTGCTGCCTTTGAAAGGCTTTTTCCGTTGACCGGGCCGAGAGCCCCTAAATCCGGCGTTTACCATCGTGTTGTCTGGGCTGTCTTCGTTATTTCGACGCTTGATTTTACCGCATCGCGGTTTTCCATTACCATCCCTGACTTCAGATGTGCCTGGGTCGCTGGTGCCACTATGGGCTAGCCAGCTATCTTCGCCCTCACAAAAGCGGGTCATGAGGCTTGTTAGGGCTGCCATTGTCCTCGGTGTTTCTTGGCCGAGGTGTCTGGCGAGCCATTCGTCTCGGACGCTGTGTTTGAAGGATGCTAAGGCTTCGGCATCCGGGCAGTCGACGATTTGATTCTTCCTAGTGAGAAATCTGTTCCAAATCTTTCGGGATGACTCTCCGGGCTGTTGTATTATATGACTTAAGTCGTCTGCATCTGGAGGTCAGACATAAGTCCCTTGAAAATTAGCCCTAAAAGCATCCTCAAGCTCCTCCCAACTTCCAATTGAATTTTCGGGGAGGCTCTTCAGCCAGTGTCGAGCTGGTCCTTTCAACTTGAGGGGCAAGTATTTGATGGTGTGGAGATCGTCTCCGCGAGCCATATGGATATGGAGGATGAAGTCCTCAATCCAGACCCCAGGGTCTGTCATTCCGTCGTACGCCTCTATGTTCACGGGCTTGAATCCCTCTGGAAATTCATGATCTAGTACCTCATCGATGAAGCATAGGGGGTGTGCGGCACCCCTATATTTGGATGTCTTATGGTGTTCAGAAGGTTGTAGTGTTTGGTTTTGTTTTTGTGCCGGAGCGCGCTTCCTAGATCCATAGATGGACCTGGTCATACCGGATTTTTGGCGCAAGTCCTCATGTAAATCGTGTGTTGACTTATGTGCGTCATCGTTAGCCGCCCTATCGCGGCCACGAGGTGGTCGATCCGGCTGATCAACCATTTTATTCTTCGGCTGTGTAGGCTCTACGACCTCATCATCGAACTCAGGCAACAGCTTGCGCTTTGGATAGCTCTTTGTGTGGCGACTGCCACCGTACTTTTCTTTATTGTCGAGCACTTTGTTCCATCTGCTGTTGAGCGTATTCTGCGTGGCCTTAAGCCTTTGCTTCTGCTTCTTCAGACTCCTCGCGGTGGCAATAAGCCTTCTATGGAGGTTCTTTTGTTCCAAGAGCCTTTCCGGGATGATGTGTGCATCGTCGTCTGGACTATTCTCCTCTCCGAAGACAGGTTGATTAGCTTGACGCTCATTATCGCCGTTATCGATCAGCGGCTCCGTACTATGTTCGTCGTCCGCTGGTTCATCCTGCTCTATCGCTGGGTCGGTGTGGTCGTCGTTTCCTCTGGAGTCGACCGGGGTATTATTCTTTCTTGCGTTGTTATCGTTGTTTTTGCCGAGGCGGGATTTGGAGCGGCGCCTACGCCGTCGCTTTGATTGCTTCTCGAGGGAACTATCCTTCGCTGCATCCTTCCGTACCTCATCATTGTCTTCTTTGGGTGTATCCACCATGTATATATCATGTGATCAAGTGGCTATCCAGCGCCCTGTGGGCGATGGTTCCTGTTCGTCTCCTGCATCGTCGTCCATACCGTCGATGTCTTCGGAGCCGAAATCGAGCATGTCTGTTATATTGTCGACAGTGGCTACTAAGTGGCTGGTGGGTGGGGAGCGAATTTCTTCGTCATTCGCATCCCATTCTAGCCGGACATAGTTCGACCAAGGGTCTCCTAACAAAGAGAGAGACCTCAACGAGTTTAGCACGTTGCCAAAGGGCGAGTGCTGAGAGATATCCGCGGAGGTAAACTCCATGATCAGTGCCCAATCGGATTTGATAGGCACGGACGCAAGCGGCTCGGAGCCCATGGCCGGGGACGAATCCAATGGTTAGGCAACACGGCTCTCGTAGGAGGTGAAGTTAGTATTCGGCTCTATCACCACTGAGAGTCCGGCCTCCGTGGCGGGGTCTATCCACCCGTCCTCAGATGGTGCACTTTGCTCCGGATTGAGGGCCGGAGTAGTTGTAGGTGCGATCTCCTGAACACTGTCCGACGACAAAGCTAAGTCATGCTCATCGTGATTGTGCAGCGCACCTGACATGGGCTCGAATCCGTCGAAGATCAAGTCTCTGCGGATGTCGGCAGTATAATTCAAGTTTCCAGACCTGACCTGATGGCCAGGGGCGTAGCTCTCGACCTGCTCCAGATGGCCAAGCGAGTTGGCCCGCAGTACAAAGCCGCCGAATACGAAGATCTGTCCGGGGAGGAAAACCTCACCCTAGATCCCATCGTTGCCAATGATCGACGGAGCCATCAAGCCTTATGGTGACGGCTCAGTGGACCTCTCAATGAAAGCACCAATGTCGGTGTCAAAACCGGCGGATCTCGGGTAGGGGGTCCCGAACTGTGCGTCTAAGGCGGATGGTAACATGAGGCGGGGGACACGATGTTTACCCAGGTTCGGGCCCTCTCGATGGAGGTAATACCCTACTTCCTGCTTGATTGATCTTGATGATATGAGTATTACAAGAGTTGATCTACCACGAGATCGTAGAGGCTAAACCCTAGAAGCTAGCCTATGGTATGATTGTTGTTGTCCTACAGACTAAACCCTCCAGTTTATATAGACACCGGAGGGGGCTAGGGTTACACATTGTTGGTTACAAGGGAGGAGATCTACATATCCGTATTTCCAAGCTTTCCTTCCACGCCAAGGAGAGTCCCATCTGGACACGGGACGAAGTCTTCAATCTTGTATCTTCATAGTCCAACAGTCCGGCAAAAGGATATAGTCTGGCTGTCCGAGGACCCCCTAATCCAGGACTCCCTCAGGGACACCAAAGACACACTTCTCAGGGTTGAGCTTGAGATTGATCTTGCGCAAATTTGCAAATGTTTCCTCCAAATCTTGCACAAGTGTTGCCCTGTCCTTGGTTTTGACCACTATGTCATCCATGTAAGCCTCCATATTTCTATGGAGCTGGGGCTGAAAACCAATCTAAACTGCTCTTGCAAATGTCGAACCAGCACTTTCCAACCCGAAAGGCATTCGTACCAAACAATACGTACCACATGGGGTGATGAAGGCGGTCTTCTCTTCGTCTTCCTTCATCATAAAGATTTAGTGGTATCCCGAGTAGGTGTCAAGGAATGACAGCAGGTCGCACCCGGTAGTGGAGTCCATGATCTGGTCAATACACGGCAAAGGGAAAGGATCCTTTGGGCAGACTTTATTGATATCTGTATAATCAATGCACAGCCTCCACTTCCCATTCGCCTTGCGCACCACCACCGGGTTGGCCAACCATGTTGGGTGGAGCACCCCTCTAACCAAGCCTGCCGCCTCCAACTTCCTGATCTCTTCGATGATATACTCTTGCCGCTCCAAAGCTTGCTTTCTAACCTTCTGCTTGAGGGGCCACGCATGAGGACTGACAGCAAGATGGTGCTCAATCACCTCCCTGGGAACGCTGGGGATGTCAGAAGCTTGCCATGCAAACACATTGACATTCGCCCACAGGAAGGCGATGAGCGCGCTTTCCAATTTGCTGTCGAGGGTGGAGCTTATAGTAAAAGCCCCGCCCGTGCCATCCTCCTTGACTGGCACCTTCTTGGTCTCTGGTGGTGCTGCCTTGGTTCTCTTGCTCTTACCGGTGGAGCTCTCTAGCACGTCCTCGACGGGAGCGCAGCACTCCGAAGAGGCGCGCTTGCCGGAGTGGGTGCAGGAGGTCTTGCCGGAGGGGTCTCACCGGAAGGGGCCTTGTTGGCAGGGGCAGAGGCCTTGCCGGTTTTCTTCTTTCCCGGGGCTTCAGCGGTAGGAGCAAGTGCCTTGGCGGCAGTTGCTGCAACTGCTTCCCGGTAGAGTTGGTCGGTGCAGATGAGCGCGTCTTTCTTGTTAGAGGGGACTGTGATGATGCTCATTGGCCTGGGCATCTTTAACGTGTTGTAGGCGTAATCTGATGCCGCCTTGAACTTGGCCAGCGCTGGGCATCCGAGGATCCCATTATAGGGCAAGGGGATCTTGGCAACATAAAAAATGATCTTCTCCGTCCTATAGTTCAGCTCGCCCCCAAATGTAATGGGCAACGTGATTTTACCCTTCGGCTGACTCCTTCCTGGGTTGACCCCTTGAAACGTGCCTGTTTCCTCAAGATCTCCATCGGGGATTTGCAGCCTCTTGATCACAGTGGGCGAGATCAAGTTCAGACTAGCCCCACCATCGACTAGCACTTTTGTCACCTTGAGGTTGCATATCGTTGGTGAAACCAACAACGGCAAACACCCGACCGCCGTTGTGCAATCAGGGTGATCCTCGGTGTCAAAAAGGATAAGCGTGTTGGACCACTTCACTGGCTTCTGGGCATCGAACGATGGCTCTGCCGCAGTGACTTCACGCGCCCACTGTTTCAGTCAGTGGTGAGAGGTTTGCAACGAGGCGCCACCGTCGATGCACAGGGCCTCCGTAGCTTTCTGGGACTTGTGCTTGCTGGACTCGTTGTCCTCATCATGATCATCGTCTCCTTCTTTCTTGTCGCGGCCCCGAGCAGGCCTCCCTGGTTGGTTATCTTTGCCGCGGTGACCTCCTCGGCCACTACGCTTTTTGCCGGACCCCTCAGCACCGACCTGGACCTTCTCCTTATCGCGCCTCTCATACTCAGCTCTCTGCTTCTCTGCAAGTAGATCAACCCACCGGCAATTCTTGATGCCATGACCCTTGGTGCGATGGATCTTGCAGTACTGCTTGTCGGAGCCTTCTGGCTTGTCGGCAGCCGCCAAAGCCCGGCAGGCGGCGCACCCGACAACTTCCTTGCCAGGGTCGTCATCCTTGGCCTTGTTGGCGGCGCCGGGGTCGCCGAATCCCTCGACGGCAAGCACGGTCTTGCACTTGCGCTTCTTATTGCGTCTTCGGCCCTTCTTTGCCGGGGTGACGACATCTTCGTCTGTGGAGTCAGTTTCCGCACCGGCATCTTCACTGGGGTACTTCCTCCCTTCTTCAGCCCGAGCACATCTATCGACCAAAACATAAAGCTCGACGACATCCCTAACCTTGTTCATCGCTAGCTCCTCATGCATCTAGCGGTTGCGCACATTCTAATGGAATACACTGATGACGGCGACGGGATGAACATCAGGGATGTTTTATTGCAGATGGATGAACCTTTGTATGTACTTGCGCAGGGTTTCGCCGTCCTTCTGGGGGACGACATGCAAATCACTTGCCTGGCCAGGAGCTTGGTGGCCCCCGGTAAAGGCGCCAACAAATTCGTGGCACATATCCGACAAAGAAGAAATGGAATCCGCTGGCAGGTGCATCAACCATGACATGATGTTGGGCTTAAGTGCCAACGGGAAGTAGTTGGCAAGAACCTTGTCGTCGCTAGCCCCGGCAGCTTGCATCGCGATGGTCTAGATGTTGAGGAACTACGACGGGTGAGTCTTGCTGTTGTACTTCTCTTAGACCTCAGGCTTGAATGTGCGGTGGGTGGGCCACTGGAATTGCCGCATCTCACGGGTAAAAGCTAGACCACCCACCTCGTAAGGTAAATCACCAGAACCCCCAGGCGCTTGGCGGTCCACAGTGGGCCCCGCACGCCTATCTGACTGATGGCGCGCTTCTCGTCGCCGCTCGATAGTGGTCCGAACGTCATCCTGGACTCACTCCCAAAGAACTTGACAGTGGTCGCGGCGGGCTCGCGGTTCGGACGACGTTGTGGAAACGATGTCACAGGTGTCGGCCCGACGAGCCGACATCTGCTATTGCTGGCGTGGAGGAGAGTGCACCGTGGTTGTAGCAACTCCGGTCCTTCCACCACGGCATGCGCCGGCTCGACAGAGTGCTGGCACGAGGGTCCCTCTGGTCGCGGTTCATCTTTATCGGCGAAACTGATGAGGCTCCGGATGGTAGCTCTCCACTCATCGAGCTTCTACGAAGCAGGAGGAAAGTCGAGGAGTAGTTTCATACGTGCCGACGCTTCTGCTGGCGTGGGTGGCGGCGAAGACCATGACGCGCTCTAACTTCTAAGCACGTTATAAGGAGCTCTACCACAGTCTCACGGCAGCGCGCCGTTTTTGCCAGCGTCTAGGCGTGCATGCTGGCCCGGCGCATCTCGAGAGTGATGCAGAGGGCTCTTCCCGCGGCGGCGCCCGGGATCACCAATGTCGCGGCGTTGGTCGTCACGCGCGACCTGGGAAGACCACGGCGCGGGCGCCAGCTGGGGTGTCTTGGAGGTCGTCGTGCCGCCCGTGGGCAGCACGGCTCCGCCCTTGGACCCAGCGGCGTGTGGCTCGTTGTCTCGGGCACGAACGAGGCCGCTCGCCTGGCTTTGATTGCCAGAGTGTCGTGGATGCTCGCGGGCCACGCCTCCGCCACCATCCGCGGCTGCCCCATTGCCCGCCCGCGCTGGTACGGGCAGTTCGGCTCCAGACGAAACGATCTCTGTGATCCCCTTCTTCTTAGGAGTCATGGTGATCGATGAAACAACGTGCTAATCACTAGATCCGGTTTTCAAAGCTCTCAGGCCACCTACCTGGCGCGCCAAAGATGTCGGGGAAACGACACCTATGAGGCCACGGGGATCCTTTCTATGGTTTGGCAGGGAACAGGGGCTAAGCAAAGAGCAGATCTAGTGATCAACACCACGGGTCTTTACCCAGGTTCAGACCGTAGAGATGCATAAAACCCTAGTCTTTCTTGATTGTGTATTGAGTGTTCTTGAGCTTCGGCTTGTTGCTGCGCATGCAAGCTAGGCCGAGAGGTCCAAAAAGACGAATCCTCCTCCAGTACGCCGTGGGCCTCCTTTTATAGGACCAAGGGCCTGCAACAGTGGCATACATGAGGTGTAAAGTAACTAGAATGCACATGCTTATCTTGGTCATCTAAGGACAAACGCATTAAATGCGCCACTTACGTGCCCTCTAGCTTTATCGAGGATGGGAAGAGAGCCCGTCCCGTCCGTTGCCACCCCGCCGCGTCTCGACGCGCGTTCATGCCGATGGGGCATGCAGTGCCAAGTTGGTTGGCCAGCTGCTACACTGGAGAGGTGGAAAGGTCTTCACGAAGATCTGCATGTGACCACGCAGGTGCTTGCCAGGCTGGCAGGTCAGCCCCCGCACTGGAGTGGTGACTGGGCAGCCGAATCTGGCCAAGGTCTTGCCGATGTCCCCGGCAAGGATCTTGCCGGGGCCTCGTGGGCGTCCTCGACAAGGATCTGCCGAGGACTCGTGGGCGCCTTCGGCAGGGATCTCGCAGGGGCCTCGTGGGCGTCCTCGGCATGGATCTTGCTGGCGTCTCGTCTTCTGGCCTCCACAAAGATCTGCACGCCACTATGCGCGTGCCCTTGGATTCTGGCCTTAACATTGTCGATGGTGTCAGGGTTCTCAACCACAAGGGTGGTGCTCCGTAATTCGTCCAGGCAAGGACCTCGCCGGGGTCTCGCAAGCCGCCCCGGCAAGGCCCTTGCCGGGGATCCAAATCGTCCTCTGTTCTTTGACTTGGCTATTTTTCTAAGTCATGTATCTGTCCCCGCTCGCCGTCTTCACGGTTTGCCACGTGTGGGGTTATGACTGCCCGTGCACAACTCTGGGATGTTAAAGGCCCGAACTTTAGTACACCGACAGTGATCCGACTCATACACTTGTAAGCTGCCGGGATTCGACCTGTGTATATTAAGGCGAGACCAATCGGCGGGTTAACTCAAGAAACGATTGGTCAATAGCTAGTTCAAGCGTATTCGCTCCCTTGTAATCGAAACTCAAGCAATACAACTAGAAGCAGGACGTAGGCTTTTACCTCATTGTGAGGGGCTGAACCTAGGTAAATCCTTTGTGTCCTTTGTCCCATTCAACCCCTTCAAGATAACCTATGTTGTGATGGCTCCACAGCAAAGTCATTTCACTAGGGCATCTCTCGTGACAAAACCACGACGGTTGGCACCCACCATGGAGCTAGAGCACGGTGGTTTCGAGTTCTTGAAGGGCAATTTCTGAGGGATCGAAGGATACGCAGTGGGCCGGATGACCAAGAGTCGCCGCGGCAAGATCTACATCGACGATGCTGGCTGGGGCCCCGAGGCTGTCTCAATCAAGTACGGGTACTGGGTCCCCTTTGGCAGAATTCACGTCTTCATCGGCAAGATTGGCGAGTGATGTCTACTACGCAACTTTATTCTTGTAGACACGTGTTGGGCCTCCAAGCACAAAGTTTTGTAGGACAGTAGCAATTTCCCATCAAGTGGATGACGTAAGGTTTATCATTCCGTGAGAGGTGTAGGATGAAGATGGTCTCTCTCAAATGACCCTGCTACCAAATACAAGAAATTTCTTGTGTCCCCAACACACCCAATACAATGGAAAATTGTATAGGTGCACTAGTTTGGCGAAGAGACGATGATAAAAGTGTAATATTGATGGTAGAAATATATATTTATAATTTGAATAAATAAAAACAGCAAGGTAGCAAATAGTAAACAGGCAAAAAAACGGTACTGCAATGCTTGAAAACAAGGCCTAGGGTCCGTACTTCCGCTAGTGCAATCTCTCAACAGTGCTAACATAGTTGGATCATATGATCATCCGTCAAAGTGCAATAAAGAATCACTCCCGAGTTCCTATTAGTGGAGAAAAAAAGATAAATATCGATTATAGGGTACGAAACCACCTCAAAGCTATTCTTTCTGTTCGATCTATTCAAGAGTTCGTACTAAAATAACACAAAGCTATTTTTTCCGTTCGATCTACCCTAGAGTTTGTACGAAAATAACACCAAAGAAAATTCATATTCATAATGCTCAATCCACACAAAGAACTACAAAGAGACCCCAAAGTTTCTATCGGAGAAAAGATAATAAAAACGTGCATCAACCCCTATGCATAGATTACCCCAACGTCACCTCGGGAATCCGCAAGTTGAGTGCCATAACATATATCAAGTGAGTCAATACGATACCTCATTGTCACCTCAAGTATTCATACCGCAAGACATGCATCATGTGTTCTCATATTTGAATATTCAATCCGACATGACAAAACTTCAAAGGGTAAAGATTCAGGTCATCACATCAAGAGTATAGAGGGGAGAAACATCATATGATCCATCTATATTAACAAAGACCATGATATAGATCACGAGAGAGAGAGATTAAACACATAGCTACTGGTACAAACCCTCAACCTCGAGGGTGGACTACTCCCTCCTCATCGTGGTGGCCGCCGGGATGATGAAGATGGGCACCAGATATGATTCCCCCCGCCGGCAAGGTGTCGGAATGGGGTCTAGATTGGTTTTCAGTGGCTATAGAGGCCTGCGGCGGCGGAACTTCTGATCTAGGTTAACCCCGAAGGGTTTCGGAATATTTGGGAATTTATAGTGCAAAGAGGGAGTGCGGGAGGCCACCGAGGTGGGCACAACCCACCTGGGCGCGCTAGGGGGCCCTGGCGTGCCCTGGTGTGTTGTGCCCCCCTCGAGGCACCCCCAGGTGCAGCTCTGGCCCATTAGGTTCCTTCTGGTCCAAAAAAATCTCCAAAAAGTTTCGTGGTGTTTGGACTCCATTTGATATTGATTTCCTGCGATGTAAAAAACAAGCAAAAAACAACAACTGGCACAGGGCACTGGGTCAATAGGTTAGTCGCAAAAAATGATATGAAGTTTCTATGAAATGATTGTGAAACACCCAAGAATGATAATATATTGGCATGAATACTTTATAAATTATAGATACGTTGGAGACGTATCAGTGAGTCAGAGCCTGAGCTGGACGCCTGCACCGACATCATCAAGATGGCTCGGCGCGCACAGCCCACCAGGGGTCGACCCGGCCAGAAGCACGTATTTGTGGGCTTTGTTCATGGTGCGGATCTTGAGGAAGGCTCTGCGTTTGGTGGAGAGACGTCCATCTATTCAGGTGATGAGTCCTCAACTGGAGAGACCGAGTCAATCTATCAGCTTCAAGATGGTTGGCTTGGGGGCTATTCCGATGGTGACAGTATTCTGGATCCCTATGAGCCGCCGAGCAGGGCTGCTGTTTTTATGGCTGGTACTCAACCGATGCTAAATTCGTCAACGGCCCTAGCTATGATATCTGGCTCAACTGCCGCTGCGACAGTCGGGGCAAGCGGCTCTGTACGGCCGCCGACTCAAGTCATATCTGAGCTCTTTGAGGCTTTGGCAACTCTGTTAGCTACAGAAGTAACTCCGACGAATCAAGCACAACATAATGCATAGGTTGCGAAGGTGCGAGACGAGGTGGCCAAGGCCCGAGAGGATCTTAATGCGGAGAACACCAGGATGGCAACATAGCAGGCTTCATTGTAGGCCGAGTCACAGTGAATAAGAGCATAAGCTTTCTTTCTAAGTTTGGACCAGAACGCGTCCAATGTTGTTCTTCAAAGGAGTCATTAGAGCTGCTTGCCTTCATAGTTTGAGGGACGAAATCTTTTTAACACGTGTGGGGCAGGAACGAGTAAGCCGCCCGGCTTAACCCGAGCTGCTGAGGTGCCAGGAACCGGAGCAGCGGCTCAGCCTCATGTGCCAGACCTACCCCGTGGGGATGAGACCCCTCCTCAGCGGCTTCCAACACCCTTTGGCTATTATTCTAACCCGGTGGACAACATGATAGCAGTAGCTACACGGCTAGAGGCTACCCCGACCGAAGGTGAGTCTCTAGTTGCAATAGAGACCCGGAACGATGTGGAGCTTCTTCAAATGGCTGTGGCAGAGCAGGAGGCTTATTCATACAACCGTGAGCATGTTCACTCAACTCCTTGCCCAAGTCGAAGCTATAGCCAACACATTGATTCGCCGGCGGTTTCCAGCAGTGAGCGGCATTGTAACCCGCCTCGTAATGATGACCCGCCGCGGGGGCCTAACCCGCCCCGAGATGACGATATGTCAAACAGTGCTCAGGCCCTTGTGGATCAGGCTAGAGCCCGTCAGGAGGCGGAATTGGCGGCTCAACTAGGGGCTCATCAGCAGTTTTCAATAATCTCTTCGGCGTTTGTTGAGGCTGGGATGATTTCCAGGACGGTTGGTGTGCCATGTCTAGTCCCGGCTCTACGCAATGAATGTCTGCCCAAAGATTTTAAGGGTCCCCGTAAGGTGCCTAATTACACAGCTGATCTTCCACCCGAGGCTTGGATTGAAAGCTATGAGCTGGCTATGGAGATGCTGGATGTTAATGATGATGTGTGTGCCAAGTACTTCACCATGATGTCGGATGGACCGGCTTGTACCCGGTCGAAAGGATTACCCACCAATTCCATCATTTCATGGGCTTAGTTGAAGCCACACTTGATTCAAAATTTTGAAGGAACGTGTAAGCAGTCTCTATCGATTATTGATCTGGACAACTGCGTGCAGCGGGAGGATGAGTCGTCCCACCATTGGGTTCGCCAGGCCTCAACTATTATCTACTCATCGGATAGCATTGCGGCAGGCTCTGCTGTTCTTATCTTGGAAAAGAATTTTCACTTCACACCTCTCAAGCAGAAGCTTGGGTGGCTTAAGCGTCACTACAATGACAAGGGAGAGCTCATGGCGGCTCTCATCAAGTATGCTCACTCAGACAACACTAAGGACCTGGATCTGATGATGAAAAATCCAACAAGGTGAAGAAGAGTGGTAATGGTAAGGGTCAGCAGCAGAACGTGACATGGCATAATGGTCATAACCAGGGTAATGGTGGTAAGTGCAAACAAACCGATGGTGGGTCAGATTTTGTAGCTAACACCAATGCTCAGCATAAAAATCAGCGTCTTAAGGGTAAGCCGCAATTTGGAGGACCGAAATTTAAGCTTGAGGCAATGCTTAATAATGACCCTTGCCCAAAGCATAGTCTTCCCGGTCAGCCGTCAACTCACGCTTGGAAGGATTGTTTTATTATCAAGGAGTACATGAATTATAATTTTAACCAGAATCATGGCAACAATAATGGCCTGCCCGACGGGTCAGGATCCGGCTCACAGGGGCCCAGTTTTGGTGGTGGCGGCTCAAACTCTTGGTATCAAGGGCAAGGCAACCAGGGTGGTTATAACCAACAACCTGGCGAGGGTAATCAGCAACATCAGTCATGATAGATACCAGAGCAATCCGAAGCAGCTCAATAGTGGTCATTATCATGTCTTCACCACAAGTCTTTGCAATCGAGATCAGAAGGTTCATAAATGCGCGGTCAGTATGATTGAGCAGGCGGTACCTCATTATCTGCAGTGGTCAGAGCATCCAATCGCATGGAGTAGAGAGGATCACCCGCCCCGAGTTGAGAATCTGGGTCAACTAGCATTGGTAGTAGCCCCTCAGGTTGGGGGTTATAAATTCACTAAAGTGCTCATGGATGGTGGCAGTAGTAGCAATATCCTTTATTATGATACTTTTGGCAGGATGAATTTAATGGATAAAGATCTTAAGCCGTCCTCTACAATTTTTCATGGTGTGGTCCCTGGTAAGTCAGCTTACCCAGTAGGGAACATTGTCATGGAATTGGCTTTTGGAGATGACTATGATTACAGAACAGAGACGTTGTGGTTTGAAGTGATTAAAATCAAGATCCCTTATCATGCCTTGTTTGGGCGGCCGACTTAGACCAAGTTTATGGTGCGGCCTTGTTATGTTTACTTGCAACTTAAAATGCCAGGGCGTAAGGGCACGATTACAATCCATGGCAATCAAATAATTGAAATGGAATGTGAAGAAGGAGATGCTGCATACGCTGAGTTGGCTTGTGCCAAGGAGGAGCTCAAATTCTATAAAAATAATGTTGACCCGGCTGATATGTCCCCTTTGAAGAAGCCGACCACTAAGCAATACCCTTTGTTGAAGTTTAAGTCGGCTGATGATACTAAGCAGGTTAACTTTGTCCCGCGGCTCATCTCGGTAGTTCACCATCAGTGCTAACATGGATTTGTAATGGGAAGGCGCGCTCATCTAGTTCATTCATGAGAATCTGGACATCTTTGCATGGAAGCCTTCAGATATGCCGGGTGTACCGAGAGAACTCACTGAGTACATTCTTAATATTGATCCTCCGTATAAGCTGGTGAAGCAGTTCCTTCGCCGTTTTAATGAAGAGCGACATAAGGCTATTGCAGAAGAGGTGGCCCGACTCTTGGCGGTCGGGTTCATCGTTGATGTTTTTCACCATGAGTGGTTGGCTAACCCAGTGTTGGTGCTTAAGAAAAATGGCACCTGGCGTATGTGTGTGGATTATACAGACCTCAATAAGGCTTGTCCAACTGATTCTTTTGCTCTTCCCCTTATTGATCAGATCATAGATGGCACGACGGGTTGTGAGCGTTTGTGCTTCCTGGATGCTTATTCTGGATATCATCAGATTAAGATGGCAGTTAAAGACCAAGAGAAGACGGCTTTTATCACACCTTTTGGGGCTTTATGCTATGTTTCTATGCCTTTTGGGCTCAAGAATGTGCATGCAACTTATGAACGTTGTGTCCAGAACTGTTTTCATAACCAGATTAGATGAAATGTTCACGCTTATGTGGATGATATTGTTATCAAGTCCAGAAAGAAGGAGACTCTGTTGGATGATTTGAAGGAAACCTTTGATAATCTCCGGGTCTATAAAATAATGCTTACCCCGACCAAGTGTGTTTCTGGTGTACCACAGGGAAGCTCTTGGGTTTTTTGGTCTCAGAGAGAGGTACTGAAGCTAACCCGGAGAAGATTAAGGCTATCACTTCATTGGTTAAGCCGGCGTGTGTCAATGACGTCCAGCGCCTGGCGGGTCGTATCGCAGCTTTAAGCTGGTTCATAAGCCGCCTAGCAGAGAAGGCGATTCCTTTATACCAGATGATGAAGAAAACATACCACCATTTTGTCTGGACTGATGATGCTAATGATGCATTGGAGGCACTCAAAAAGCATCTAGCTGAGCCGCCCGTCCTTGCGGCTGCCATTGAGAAAGAACCCTTGCTCCTATATGTGGCAGCTAACAGTAGGGCTGTCAGTGTGGCGATTGTGGTGGAGCATAAGGAGACGGGTAAAGAGTACCCAGTCTAGAGGCCAGCTTATTATGTGAGTGAGATGTTAATTCATTCTAAACAGCGATACCCACATCGGCAGAAACTGGTATATGGGGTGTTCATGGCCAATCGTAAGATGAAGCATTATTTTCTTGGCCATCCTATTACTGTGGTCAGTTCTGCTCCTTTGGGGGATATTATTCAAAACAAAGAGGCTACGGGCCGGGTGGCCAAGTGGGCCCCTGAGCTCGGACCCCATGGTTTGAAGTATGTGCCAAGGATAGATGTCAACTCTCAGGCTCTTGTGGATTTCATCAATGACTGGACGGAGTTTGCAAACGCCTAAGGAGAAGCCTGATAACACACATTGGACAATTGACTTTGATGGGTCCATGCAGATAGAAGGCTCGGGGGCTGGGGTCATATTGACTTCCCCATGAGGTGACACGTTTTGCTATGTTTTGAGGCTAATGTTTCCTTCTACTAACAATGCATCTGAATATGAGGCTTTACTCCACGGCCTTCGCATGACCAAAGAGATGAATTTGAACCAGGTCAAGTGTTTTAGTGACTCAGACCTTGTGGCTTAGCAAGATTTAGGTACATGGGATTCCAAAGGCCCTCTCATGACGGATTATCGCCGGGCGGTTGACAATATTGTTGGTCATTTCAAGGGTTATCAGGTGGAGCACCTTGATCAAAGAAAAAATGAGGCGGCTGATGCCTTGAGCTGGCTAGGGTCCTAGCGTAAGCCGGTACCCCCTAATGTGTTTCTTGATGTATTGCATAATGCTTCTCTCAATCTACCATCAGAGGAGGATCTTGCTATCCCTGACCCGCAGGCGCAGTTGGTGGCTACTCTCCATGCAATTCCCGATTGGCACTTCCCTACTTGGCTTATATGACCCGGGGCGAGTTGCCTAAGGATGAAACTTTGGCGAGGCAGATAACCCGGCGGTCTAAGCCTTTGACTATTGTCAATGGAGAGTTACATCGATGCAGTGTAACAGGTGTGTTCCAGCGTTGTGTTTCTCCCAAAGAGGGCCGTCAGATTTTAAGAGAGATCCACGAAGCTGATTGTAGTCATCATGCCGGCTCTAAGTCTCTAGTGGCTAAAGCTTTTTATCATGGATTTTATTGGTTGACGACTCATGCTGATGAAGAGGATATCGTCAGTAAGTGTGATGGGTGTCAGAAATTTTCTCGACGGGCTCATGTGCCGGCTCAAGAGTTGAGGATGATTCCAATCACTTGGCCGTTTGCAGTCTGGGGGCTTGATATGATTGGAGCTTTCAATATGTCTAATTATAAGAAAACCCACCTCTTGGTGGCGGTTGACAAATTTACCAAGTGGGTTGAAGTAGAGCCGGACAGCAAGCGTGATGCGGCAACGACAATTCAGTTTGTTAAAATATTGATCTTCCATTTTGGTTACCTTCATAGTATCATAACTGATAATGGCACTAATTTGTGTAAGGGTCCTATGAAGGAATTCTGTCAGCTAGAGCATATTCGTCTTGATGTCTGTTAAATTGTGATCCAAATTCTAGTATCGTATTGGACTAGACGTAGTACATACGGTGTGGGCCTTTTGCGTTGGTGCCGATGCGTACGAGTACAACTCGTTTACTTGTCCTACAAGGACTCCTATGCGTTGCCCCTCTTATATAACCCATGTAGTCGTACCTCAGACGGTCTGTCGTCTTGTGCTTGTAATACTCCTCCTCATAGTGATTGCGCCTTCGTGCGTCCGTGGTTTTCTCCCGCAAGGGTTTCCACGTAAAAATCCGTGTCTCTCTGTCTCGTTTATTCTCGTTATTATCTAACAAGTGGTATACAGATCCAAGTTGCAATATACGAGATTAGAGACGGGAGGATCAGGGTTCCCGTGTGCACAGCCGCACGTGTCTGGTGATCCGTTGATCCGAAGCCGGATCGATTTCCGCTGCTACGAAGCCAGGACCGACAAGAAGACTTGCTTTGCACCGCTGCAAATATCCACCGAAGCCTAGTCTCGTTTTCGGGATCGGAGGCAAACCACGCTGCAGCCGCCAATCGACAAGTCACCGCGTTCGTGTTGCTTCTGCTCCCTGTGAAAGTTCCAGCCCCGAGGAGATTGGATCGATCGTTGCTGCTACAACTACTACTCAGGCGAAGCAACTTTTGATCAAGTACTAGTTGACTGCTTGCTCATGGCTACAGGAGTACTAGTACTAGTTGGCTGATTGCCGTGAATTGCTTTGTCATTTGTTTGCTATGTCCACTGCCCAATATCTACCAGTTGCTATTTATCCTATTTGGTTTGGTCCGCAAATTAATTCTTTGAAGAATTATTTCTTTCGACTTGTACTACTTTGTGTACACAGTTTTATCGACTCATGGCATCCATGAAGTATGATCTTCTGCTGCTGGACCGTGACACAAGGTTTACCCTATGGTAAGTCAAGATGTGGGCGTTGTTGGCACAGTCCGACTATGATGAAGCATTGGATAGTTTTGGGAAGAACAGAATTCAGGACTGGACTGATGAGGAGAAAAGAAGTGATTGTAAGGCTTTGTCGCAAATTCAACTCCATTTGCATAATAATATTTTGCAGGAAGTTTTGAGCGAAAAAACTGTCGCCGCTCTATGGTTAAATCTGGAAGGGATTTGCATGACTGAAGATCTCACCAACAAGATGCATCTGAAGCAAAAATTATTCCTGCACAGGTTACCCAAGGGAGGTAAGGTTTTGAATCATATTTCAGAATTTAAGGAGATTATATCCGATCTAGCTGCAATGGAGGTTAAATATGAAGAGGAAGATACTGCTTTAATGTTACTTTGTTCACTGCCAAGTTCTTATACCAATTTTAGAGACACCATATTATACAGTCGTGATACTCTCACGCTTAATGAAGTTTATGAAGCTTTGAACTCTAAGGAGAAGATGAAATTAATGGTACCTCAGCTTGGTTCAAGTTCATCCCAAGCAGAGGGATTATCTGTTCATGGCAGGAAAAAGGAGAAGAACTCCAATAATGGAAATAGAGGCAAAAGTAAAAACGGCTACAGGGGCCGGTCACAATCCAGAGACAAGAAATGTTGCAGATATTGCAAGAGAGACGAGCATGACATCTCAGAGTGTTTCAAGTTGCAGAATAAAGAAAAGAGGAAAGGTAACAAACAAGGTGAAAATTCTGCTAACGTTGCTCGTGATGATAGTTCCGATGATGCTCTTGTCGTTATTGCTGGATGTGCTGAGACCAATGATGAGTGGGTACTTGATACTGCATGTACTTTTCATATGTGCCCGCATAGAGATTGGTTTATTACTTTTGATTCCACTACTTCTGCTGGTTCTGTTTTGGGTTTTGATAATTCACCATGCAAGATTGAAGGCATAGGTTCTATTCGAATCAAGATGTTTGATGGCATAATAAGAACTTTGACAGATGTTCGGTATATTCTGAAGATGAAGAGAAATCTTATCTCTGTTAGTGCCCTTGATGCAAAGGGATACAAGTATTCAGGTGGAGATAGTGTTTTGAAAGTCACCAAAGGTTCCCTTATTGTGATGAAAGGTGATTTAAGTTCGACCAATGGTCTTTATTACCTTTGAGGTTCTACCGTTTCAGGTAACGCTACTCCAGCTATTTCAAAGAATTCTGATTGTGATGCTGCTAACCTTTGGCATATGCGTCTTGGACATATGAGTGAACTTGGTTTGGCAGAGTTAAATAAGAGAGGTCTTCTTGATGGATATGAACCTGGTAAATTAAAATTTTGTGAGCATTGTATCTTCGGCAAGCACAAGAGGGTGAAGTTCAACACTTCGACTCATACAATTGAAGGTATTCTTGATTATGTGCATTCTGATTTATGGGGACCATCTCGCAAGAAGTCACTAGGTGGTGCTAGTTACATGCTGACTATTATTGATGATTATTCAAGAAAAGTTTGGCCTTATTTCTTGAAGCATAAATATGAAGCATTCTCAGCATTTAAGGAGTGGAAGATTATGATTGAAAGGCAGACTGAAAAGAAGGTAAAAATACTTCGCACTGATAATGGTATGGAATTCTGTTCTAAGCAATTTAAGAGGGGCCAATTCCAGTTCTGCCCCTAACTCGAGCCCACTACTCAGTTTTGCCCCTAATTTTTAGGTATGCTCAGTTTTGCCCCTCCGCCGTTAGTGTCACTTATAGAAATGCCCTTTTGCACCGTTACCGTCCGGTCAAAGTACTTTGACCATCCATAAAAAAATAGCAAAAAAAATTCAAAAAAATATGAAATTTGGTGGGATCAAAGATAGTCATGTCCGCAAGGCGCGTGCACATTTTTGTGATGGTTGGACACTCCGGGAGCTCGTGGCAAAGGAGAACAAAAATAATTTATGCCTATGAACAGTAAGTTCGAAAAAAATAGCAAAAAAGTTCAAAAAAAATTGAATTTATTTGGCGTCAAAGAGGCTTGAGTGCACAAGGTGCTTGCAAGTTTTGGTGATCAAATGACGTACGAGGCGCTCTAGAGAAAAAAACAAAATAATGCATTTTTTCATAGTTTTTTGAGCTAAAATTTGTTTTTTTTCTCCACAAGCTCCTACGATGTCCAAACACAACAAAAATGTGCACACATCTTGCGCACCTGAATATCTTCAGTCCCACAAAATTTCATATTTTTTTGATTTTTTTCTATTTTTTTTAATTTACTGCTAGCATGCATACAAAATTTATGTTTTCCTTTGACGCGAGTTCCGGAGTGTCCGAATGACATGAAAATGTGCACGCGCCTTGCGGACATGACTATCTTCGATCCAACCAAATTTCATATTTTTTGATTTTTTTGCTATTTTTTCAGGACGGTTAAAGACCTTTGACCGGACGGTAACGGCAGAGAAGGGCATTTCTATAAGTGAAACTAACGGTGGAGGGGAAAAACTGAGCATACCTAAAAATTAGGGGCAAAACTGAGTAGTGGGTTCGAGTTAAGGGCGTAGATGTAAATGTCCCATTTAAGAATTTTTGCAAGTCTGAAGGCATTGTCAAACACTATACCGTTCCTTATACTCCTCAACAAAACGGTGTCGCTGAGCGTATGAACAGGACCATTATTTCCAGAGCCCGTTGCATGTTGTCCAATGCAGGTTTGCATAGGCGTTTTCGGGCTGAGGCCGCTTCCACTGCTTGTTATCTCATTAACCGTTCACCATCTATTGCTCTTAATAAGAAAACTCCAATTGAGGTATGGTCTAGTTCACCTGCTGATTATTCACAATTGATAGTTTTTGATTGCACTGCTTATGCTCATGTTGATAATGGAAAGTTGGAGCCTAGGGCTGTTAAGTGCATCTTTCTTGGTTATAAGTCTGGTGTTAAAGGTTTTAAATTTTGGAATCCTGAAACCCAGAAGGTTCTTATTAGCAGAAATGTTATCTTTAATGAATCTTCTATGTTACATGATGTTTCATCTACTAATGTTCCCGTTGAGAGTGAATAGCAGCCTACTGTTCAGGTGGAGCATGTTATTGATTCAGGTGATATATCTGGTAATGAAATTGTTGATCCACATGATGAACCCGTCGTTAATGATGATCATGTCACTCCCACTCCAAATCAGCCTATTGTTCCACCCAGTTGGAATCTTGCACGTGACAGAGTTAGACGGGGTACTAACAAACCTGACAGGTTAATTGAAGAGTGCAATATTGTTTCTTTTGCTTTATCTGTTGCAGAAGAAATTGAAGGTAACACTGAACCTTCTTCATATTCCGAGGCTATTATTTCTAGTGATAGTAATAAGTGGATGACCGCTATGCATGATGATATGGAATCACTTGAAAAGAATGGCACTTGGGATTTAGTAAGATTACCTAGAGAGAAGAAACCTATTCGTTGCAAGTGGGTTTTCAAGAGGAAAGAAGGTGTTTCTCCTAATGTTGAGACGAGATATAAAGCAAGGTTAGTTGCTAAAGGTTATAGTCGGATTCTAGGTATTGACTATAACGAAGTCTTTTCTCCTGTTGTGAAGCATAGCTCTATTCGCACTTTACTCAGTATTGTTGCGATGCATGATCTTGAGCTTGAACAATTGGATGTTAAAACTGCATTTTTACATGGAGAATTAGAAGAGGATATTTATATGGAACAACCTGAAGGTTTTGTTATTCCTGGAAAAGAAAAGCTTGTCTGTAAGTTAAAGAAATCTCTTTATGGATTGAAGCAATCCCCAAGACAGTGGTACAAGAGATTTGACACCTTTATGCTCTCTCAAAATTTCAAAAGGTCTAATTATGATAGTTGTGTTTATTTGAAAACTGTCAAAGGTTCAACTATTTATTTGCTCCTTTATGTTGATGATATGCTAATTGCTGCAAAGAGTATGTCAAAGATTAATGAACTAAAGAAGCAATTGAGTAATGAATTTGAGATGAAGGATTTGGGTGCAGCAAAGAAAATACTTTGCATGGAAATATCCAGAGATAGACCGTCTGGAAAAGTACATCTAAGTCAGAAGGGATATATTGATAAAGTTCTTCGTCGTTTTAATATGCATAATGCCAAGTCGGTGAGTACTCCGTTAGCTGCACACTTCAAATTATCATCAGCTTTATGTCCTAAGTCAGATGCAGATATTGAGTACATGTCTAGAGTTCCCTATTCGAGTGCAGTTGGTTCACTTATGTATGCCATGGTTTGTTCTTGTCCGGATTTATCATATGCATTAAGTGTTGTTAGTAGATAAATGGTAATCCTGGAAAAGAGCATTGGAGAGCAGTTCAGTGGATTTTCAGATACCTGCGAGGTACTTCTAATGCTTATTTACAGTTTGGAAAATCTAGAGATGGACTTGTTGGTTTTGTTGATTCTGATTTTGCTGGTGATTTGGATAAGAGAAGATCACTCACAGGTTGTTTTTTCACCATTGGTGGTTGTGCTGTGAGTTGGAGAGCAACTTTGCAGTCTATTGTGGCTTGTTCCACTACTGATGCCGAGTATATGGCTATTTCTGAGGCATGCAAAGAAGCTATCTGGTTGAGAGGTTTGTACACTGAGCTTTGTGGAGACTCATCTTGCCCTACCGTATTTAGTGACAGTCAAAGTGCTATATATCTTACAAAGAATTCAATGTATCATGAGAGAACAAAGCACATTGATGTCATATATCATTATATTCAAGATGTTGTTGCTGAAGGCGATTTGAAGGTATGCAAGATAAGTACTCATGATAATCCTGCTGATATGATGACAAAGCCAGTTCCGACCAATAAGTTTGAGCTTTGCTCAGGCTTAGTTGGTATTTCTCACTAGTCCTATGGACTTTGACGCACAAGGTGTTTAAGCTGATTTGGATGGAGTTATTCACTTTCTTCGACTACTGGAGGGAATTTGGCTCAAGGTGGAGATTGTTAAATTGTGATCCAAATTCTAGTATCGTATTGGACTAGATGTAGTACATACGGTGTGGGCCTTTTGCGTTGGTACCGACGCGTACGAGTACAACTCGTTTACTTGTCCTACAAGGACTCCTATGTGTTGCCCCTCTTATATACCCCATGTAGTCGCACCTCAGACGGTTTGTCGTCTCGTGCTTGTAATACTCCTCCTCATAGTGATTGCGCCTTCGTGCGTCCGTGGTTTTCTCCCGCAAGGGTTTCCACGTAAAAATCCGTGTATCTCTGTATCGTTTATTCTCGTTATTATCTAACAATGTCTCTTGTGTGGCTCATCCACAATCTAACGGTCAAGCTAAGAGGGCTAATCAAGAAATCTTGAGAGGTATTGATACGTCCATTTTGCATCTTGCTTTTATATCGATATTTATTGCATTATGGGCTGTTACTTCACATTATGTCACAATACTTATGGCTATTCTCTCTTATTTTACAAGGTTTACATAAGGAGGGAGAATGCCGGCAGCTGGAATTCTGGGCTGAAAAGGAGCAAATATTAGAGACCTATTCTGCGCAACTCCAAAAGTCATGTAACTCCACGGAATATCTTAAAATAAATAATGAAAAATACCTGCCAAAGATGAAGGCCAGGGGCCCACACCCTGTTCACGAGGGCGGGGGGCGCGCCCCCTACCTCGTGGGCCCCCTGGTGGCTCTCCGATGCTCATCTTCTGCTATATGAAGTCTTTCGTCGAGGAAAAAACAAGAAGAAACCTTTGGGACGAAACTCTGCCGCCATGAGGCGGAACCTTGGCGGAACCAATCTAGGGCTCCGGCAGAGCTGTTCTGCCGGGGATACTTCCCTCCGGGAGGGGGAAATCATCACCATCGTCATTACCAACGCTCCTCTCATCGGGAGAGGGCAATCTCCATCAACATCTTCACCAGCACCATCTCATCTCCAAACCCTAGTTCATCTCTTGTATCCAATTCTTGTCTCCAAGTCCGGGATTGGTACTAGTAGGTTGCTAGTAGTGTTGATTACTCCTTGTAGTTGATTCTAGTTGGTTTATTTGGTGAAGGATCATATGTTCAGATCCTTTATGCATATTATTACCCCTCTGATTATGAACGTGAATATGCTTTGTGAGTAGTTACATTTGTTCCTGAGGACACGGGAGAAGTCTTGCTATTAGTAGTCATGTGAATTTGGTATTCGTTCGATATTTTGATGAGATGTATGTTGTCTAGCCTCTAGTGGTGTTATGTGAACGTCGACTACATAACACTTCACCATTATTTGGGCCTAGAGGAAGGCATTGGGAAGTAATAAGTAGATGATGGGTTGCTAGAGTGACAGAAGCTTAAACCCTAGTTTATGTGTTGCTTCGTAAGGGGCTGATTTGGATCCATATGTTTCATGCTATGGTTAGGTTTACCTTAATACTTTTGTTGTAGTTGCGGATGCTTGCAATAGAGGTTAATCATAAGTGGGATGCTTGTTCAAGTAAGAACAGCACCCAAGCACCGGTCCACCCACATATCAAATTATCGAAGTACCGAACGTGAATCATATGAACGTGATGAACACTAGCTTGACGATATTCCCATGTGTCCTCGGGAGCGCTTTTCCTTATGTAAGAGTTTGTTCCGGCTTGTCCTTTGCTACAAAAAGGATTGGGCCACCTTGCTGAACTTTACTTACTTTTGTTACTTGTTGCTCGCTACAAATATCTTGTCACAAAACTATCTGTTACCACTTATTTCAGTAATTGCAGAGAATACCTTGCTGAAAACCGCTTATCATTTCCTTCTGCTCCTCGTTGGGTTCGACACTCTTACTTATCAAAAGGACTACGATAGATCCCCTATACTTGTGGGTCATCAAGACTCTTTTCTGGCGCCGTTGCCGGGGAGTGAAGCGCCTTTGGTAGGTGGAATTCGGTAAGGAAAAATTTATATAGTGTGCTGAAATTTACTGTCACTTGTTATTATGGAAAGTAATCCTATGAGGGGCTTGTTCGGGTATCTTCGCCCCATCCAGTAGAGCAAAGATTGCTCCTCAACCTACTGAACCTATTGAAAATGAAACTCCTTTTGAATTTCCTTCGGGTATGATAGAAAAACTGCTAGCTAATCCTTTTACAGGAGATGGAACAAAGCATCTTGATGAGCACTTAATATATGTGGATGAAGTTTCTGGATTATTTAAGCTTGCAGGTATATCCGATGATGTTAACAAGAAGAAGGACTTCCCTTTATCTTTGAAGGGTGACGCATTGACATGGTATAGGCTATGCATCTTGTTCATCGTGATCGCAATTATATATATAATTTTTGGCCTCGCGAAGGAGAAAGCATCGCTCAAGCTTGGAGGAGGCTTAAATCAATGTTATATTCATGTCCCAATCATGAGCTCTCGAGAGAAATAATTATTCAAAGTTTTTATGCTCGGCTTTCTCATAATAATCAAACCATGCTCGATACTTCCTTTGCTTGCTCTTTTATGATGAAGACTATTGAATTTAAATGGGACTTATTGGATAGAATTAAACGCAACTCTAAAGATTGGGACGTCAACGAAGGTAAGAAGTCAGGTATGACACCTAAGTTTGATTGTGTTAAATCTTTTATGGATACCGATATTTTCCGTAAGTTTTGCACTAAATATGGACTTGACTCTGAGATAGTAGCTTCTTTCTGTGAATCTTTTGCTACTTATGTTGATCTCCCCAAGGAGAAGTGGTTTAAATATCATCCTCCCATAGAAGTAAAAGTAGCTGCACCTATTAAAGTTGAAGAAAAGACTATCACTTATAATGATCCTATTGTTCCTACTTCTTATGTTGAGAAACCACCTTTCCCTGTTAGAATAAAGGACCATGCTAAAGCTTCAACTGTGGTTCATAAAAGCAATATTAGACCTTATACACCTCCTGAGCAAGTTAAAGTAGAACCTAATATTGCTGTTGTCAAAGATCTCTTGTCTGATAATATTGATGGGCATGTTATTCAGTTTTGCGGTGAAGCTGCTAGAATTGCTAAACCTTGTGCTAAAGATAAACATAGACTTGTGGTAGGCGTGCCTGTTATTTCTGTTAAAATAGGAGATCATTGTTATCATGACTTATGTGATATGGGTGCTAGTGCTAGTGCTATACCGCATACTTTGTACGAAGAAATTAAGCATGAAATTGCACCTGCTGAGTTAGAAGGTATTGATGTCACAATTAAACTTGCCAATAGGGATGCTATATCACCAGTGGGAATTGTTAGAGATGTTGAAGTCCTGTGTGGGAAAACTAAATATCCTGCTGATTTTTTTGTTCTTAGTTCTCCACAAGATAGCTTTTGTCCCATTATATTTGGTAGACCCTTCTTGAACACTGTTAATGCTAGGATAGATTGCCAAAAGAATGTTGTTACTATTGGCTTGGATGATATGATTCATGAGTTTAATTTCTCTAAATTCAGTAAACAACATCGTGAGGAAGAACTGCCTAGTAAGGATGATATTATTGGTCTTGCTTCTATTGCCGTACCTCCTAGTGATCCTTTAGAACATTATTTGCGAGACCATGAAAATGATATGTTCATGAATGAAAGAAGGGAAATAGATGAAGTATTCTTTAAACAGGAACCTATCCTGAAACACAATTTGCCTGTTGAAATCTTAGGGGATCCCCTCCACCCAAGGGTGATCCCGTGTTTGAGCTTAAACCGTTGCCTGATAATCTTAAGTATGCTTATCTTGATGAAAATAAGATATATCATGTTATTATTAGTGCTAACCTTTCAGAGCATGAAGAAGAAAGATTATTGAAAACTCTGAAGAAGCATCGTGCTGCTATTTGATATACTCTTGATGATCTTAAGGGCATTAGTCCCGCTCTATGTCAACATAAAATAAATTTGGAAGCATATGCCAAACCAGTTCGTGATCCTCAATGATGCGTGAATCCTAAAATGAAAGAAGTGGTAAGAAAAGAAATACTCAAGCTTTTGGAAGCAGGTATAATTTATCCCGTTGCTGATAGTCAGTGGGTATGTCCTGTCCATTGTGTCCCTAAGAAGGGAGGTATTACGGTTGTTCCTAATGATAAAGATGAATTGATTCCACAAAGAATTATCACGGGTTATAGGATGGTAATTGATTTCCGCAACTTAAATAAGGCTAGTAAGAAAGATCATTACCCCTTACCTTTTATTGATCAAATGCTAGAAAGATTATGCAAACATACACATTATTGCTTTCTAGATGGTTATTCTGGTTTCTCTCAAATACCCGTGTCGGCTAAAGATCAATCAAAGACTACTTTTACATGCCCTTTTCGTACTTTTGCTTATAGACGTATGCCTTTTGGTTTATGTAACGCACCTGCTACCTTTCAAAGATGCATGATGGCTATATTCTCTGACTTTTGTGAAAAGATTTGTGAGGTTTTCATGGACGACTTTTCCGTCTATGGATCTTCTTTTGATGATTGCTTGAGCAATCTTGATCGAGTTTTGCAGAGATGTGAAGAAACTAATCTTGTCTTGAATTGGGAAAAGTGCCACTTTATGGTAAATGAGGGTATTGTCTTGGGGCATAAAGTTTTTGAAAGAGGTATTGAAGTTGATAAAGGCAAGGTTGATGCTATTGAAAATATGCCATGTCCCAAGGACATCAAAGGTATAAGAAGTTTCCTTGGTCACGCCGGATTTTATAGGAGGTTCACTGAGGACTTCTCAAAAATTTCTCGGCCTCTGAATACATTATTACAAAAAGATATACCATTTGTCTTTGATGATGATTGTGTAGAAGCATTTGAAATACTTAAGAAAGCATTAGTCTCTGCACCTGTCGTTTGGCCACCTGATTGGAATTTACCCTTTGAAATTATGTGTGATGCTAGTGATTATGCTGTAGGTGCTGTTCTAGGCCAAAGAGTTGATAAGAAATTAAATGTTATCCATTATGCTAGTAAGACTAGACAATGCTCAAAGAAATTATGCTACTACTGAAAAAGAGCTTTTAGCAGTTGTTTTTGCTTGTGATAAGTTCAGACCTTATATTGTTGATTCTAAAGTAACTATTCACGCTGATCATGCTGCTATTAAATATCTTATGGAAAAGAAAGATGCTAAACCTAGACTTATTAGATGGGTTCTCTTGCTACAAGAATTTGATTTGCATATTGTTGATAGAAAGGGAGCTGAGGACCCCGTTGCAGATAACTTATGTAGGTTAGAGAATGTTCCTGATGACCCACTACCCATTGACGATAGCTTTCCTGATGAACAATTAAATGTTATAAGTACTTCTTGTAGTACTCCATGGTATGCTGATTACGCTAATTACATTGTTGCTAAATTCATACCACCTAGCTTTACATACCAACAAAAGAAAAAGTTCTTTTATCATTTGAGACATTACATTTGGGATGACCCACATCTTTATAAAGAAGGAGTAGATGGTGTTATTAGACGTTGTGTACCTGAGCATGAACAGGAACAGATCCTACGCAAGTGTCACTCTGAAGCTTATGGATGACACCACGCTGGAGACATAACTGCACATAAGGTATTGCAATCCGGTTTTTATTGGCCTACTCTCTTCAAGGATGCCCATAAGTTTGTCTTGTCTTGCGACGAATGTCAAAGATTTGTAATATTAGTAGACGTCAAGAAATGCCTATGAATTATTCACTTGTTATTGAACCATTTGATGTTTGGGGTTTTGATTATATGGGACCTTTTCCTGCCTCTAATGGATATACACATATTTTAGTTGTTGTTGATTATGTTACTAAGTGGGTAGAAGCTATTCCAACTAGTAGTGCTGATCATAACACTTCTATTAAAATGCTTAAGGAAGTTATTTTTCCGGGGTTTGGAGTCCCTAGATATTTAATGACTGATGGTGGTTCACACTTTATTCATGGTGCTTTCCGTAAAATGCTTGTTAAGTATGATGTTAATCATAGAATTGCATCTCCTTATCATCCTCAGTCTAGTGGTCAAGTAGAATTGAGTAATAGAGAGCTCAAATTAATTTTGCAAAAGACTGTCAATGGGTCTAGAAAGAATTGGTCTAAGAAACTTGATGATGCATTATGGGCCTATAGAACTGCATATAAAAATCCTATGGGTATGTCTCTGTATAAAATGGTATATGGAAAAGCATGTCACTTACCTCTTGAACTAGAACATAAGACATATTGGGTTATTAAAGAGCTCAACTATGATTTCAAACTTGCCGGTGAGAAGAGGTTATTTGATATTAGCTCACTTGATGAATGGAGAACCCAAGCTTATGAAAATGCCAAGTTGTTTAGAGAAAAAGTTAAAAGATGGCATGACAAAAGGATACAAAAGCGTGAGTTTAATGTAGGTGATTATGTATTGCTATACAATTCTCGTTTAAGATTTTTTTGCAGGAAAACTTCTCTCTAAATGGGAAGGCCCCTATGTTATCGAGGAGGTCTATCGTTCCGGTGCCATAAATATCAACAACTGCGAAGGTACAAATCCGAAGTGGTAAACGGCCAAAGAATTAAACATTATATCTCAGGTAATCCCATAAATGTTGAAACCAATATTATTGAAACCGTAACCCCGGAGGAATACATAAGGGACACTTTCCAGAACGTTTCAGACTCCGAAAAGGAATAGGTATGTGGTACGGTAAGTAAACCGACTCCAAAACAATTTTTAAGGAAATATTTCTCCATTTTGGAATATTTAGAAAATATAAAAATAAGTGGCAGTCCGGGAAGGACACGAGGGCCCCATGAGGGTGGTGGGCGCGCCCCCTACCTCGTGAGCACCTCGTGTGCCTTCCGGTCTCCGTTTTCTTGTACGATACGTATTTTGGTCGATAAAAATTCATTATATATTCTCCCGAAGGTTTTGACTCCCGTATCACGCAGATATCCTCTGTTTTTGTTTCGTGCTATTTTTCTGCAGATTAGAGCAAGATGTCTTCTCAAGAGTCGGTCGGGGAGAGCCTGGTATCTAATCCGGCAGCGGAACCAAGGGCAAACAGCGACGCTGACCACTTTGGGCTAGCAACGGAGGAAGAGATGGAGGCTGACTTGATGAGGGTAGATTCCATGGAGGATCAAGAAGTCACCTCTCGCCTTCGAGCTGGGTTCACGATGGGGGAACTACAGAGCTCAGCTATTCCAAACTCGGTTATCCCTTCCAATGTTAGATTTCTTTCTTATGAAAATATGAAGAGGAGTGTCACTTGTTCTCCCGTAGCTATGCAACACCCTTGGGTGCAAGGAGCTTTAGCCGTTACGGGAAAGCTTCGTAAGGAAATAATGGACCTCAAGCAGCAAGTCAATAAGCTCGAGGAGGAGAACTGTATCCTGAGAGGAATCATCGCCAAGAATATTACACCAACAACAAAGGAGATATAATCACATGGTTATGGGCACTCCCTTTGGCAACTGCCAAGCTTGGGGGAGGTGCCCCGGTATCGTATCACCATCACACTCCTATCTTTACCGTTTTTCTTAGTTCGATCCTATTAGTAGTATCTTGATCTAGTAGAATAAAGTTATGGCATGATCTAGTTTTGAGTTTTGCTTTATGATCTCTCTATGTAATAAAGATTAGTGTTGAGTCAAGGGCTTGATTATTTTGCCATGATCTTGAGTGAATAAAGAAAAGAAGAAACAAAAAGTTCATATTGATCTTATTGAGAGTAATGACTTCACATGGAAAGAGTATGATGATTAAAAGTTGTTGGGAGTTGGCAGACATAGCTTTGGTCATCGTTGCAATTAATAGGAAGTAATAAGTAAAGAGAGGTTTCACATATAGATATATTATCATTGCCATCTTTTATGATTGGGAGCACTCATTAAAATATGACATGCTAAAGAGTTGATGTTGGACAAAGAAGACAACGTAATGAATTGTGTTTTCCTATATCTGAGATAAAGTATGTTGTCATGGATCCTCTAACATGTTGAGCTTGCCTTTACCCCCTCATGCTAGCCAAATTATCAGCACCAAGTAGAGATACTACTTGTGCTTCCAAATACCCTTAAACCAGTTTTGCCATGAGAGTCCACCATATCTACCTATGGATTGAGTAAGATCCTTCAAGTAAGTTGCCATCGATGCAAAGCAATAAAAATTGCTCTAAATATGTATGATTGATTGGTGTGGGAGAAATAATCTTTATACGATCTTGTGATGTGGAAGTAATAAAAGCAACGGACTGCATAATAAAGGTTCATATCACAAGGGGCAATATAAAGTGACGTTCTTTCGCATTGAGATTTTGTGCATCCAACCATAAAAGCGCATGGCAACCTCTTCTTCCCTCTGCGAAGGGCCTATCTTTTATTATTAACTTCTACCTCATGCAAGTGTCACGGTGATCTTCACCTTTCTTCTTTTTCCTTTTATCCTTTGGCAAGCCCAGCATGTTGGAAAGAACATGATATATATATATATATATATATATATATATATATATATATATATATATCTCCAATTGGATGTAGGGGAGCATGAGTTATTATTGTTGACATTTCCCTTGAGGTAAAAGGTTGTGGGGCAAAACTATAAGCCCCTATCTTTTCTCTGTGTCCGAATTAAATTCCATAACCACAAGTATTGCGTGAGTGTTAGCAATTATGAAGGACTAGATGATAGTTGAGTATGTGGACTTGCTTTTAAGCTCTGACATAGACTCTTTCTGATGTTATGATAAATTACAATTGCTTCAATGACTGAGATTAAAGTTTGTTGATTCTCAATAAGGTTTCTGATTCATACTTTTGCATTGTGAATAGAAAATCACTTGAACATAAGTAATCATATGACAATATCTATATATGTTGCTGTTATGAGAATAATCATGATGCCTTCATGTCCATATTTTATTTTTATCGGTGCCTCTACCTCTAAACATGAGGACATATTTATTGTTATCGGCTTTTCGCTTGAGGACAAGCGAGGTCTAAGCTTGGGGGAGTTGATACGTCCATTTTGCATCATGCTTTTATATCGATATTCATCGCATTATGGGTTGTTACTTCACATTATGTCACAATACTTATGGCTATTCTCTCTTATTTTACAAGGTTTACATAAGGAGGGAGAATGCCGGCAGCTGGAATTCTGGGCTGGAAAAGTAGCAAATATTAGAGACCTATTCTGCACAACTCCAAAAGTCCTGTAACTCCACGGAATATCTTAAAATAAATAATGAAAAATACCTGCCAAAGATGAAGGCCATGGGGCCCACACCCTGTTCACGAGGGTGGGAGGCGCGCCCCCCTACCTCGTGGGCCCCTGGTGGCTCTCCGATGCCCATCTTCTGCTATATGAAGTCTTTCGTCGAGGAAAAAAACAAGAATCAAACTTTCGGGATGAAACTCCGCCACCACGAGGCGGAACCTTGGCGGAACCAATCTAGGGCTCCGGCAGAGCTGTTCTGCCAGGGATACTTCCCTCCGGGAGGGGGAAATCATCACCATCGTCATCACCAATGCTCCTCTCATCGGGAGAGGGCAATCTCCATCAACATCTTCACCAGCACCATCTCATCTCCAAACCCTAGTTCATCTCTTGTATCCAATTCTTGTCTCCAAGTCCGTGATTGGTACTAGTAGGTTGCTAGTAGTGTTGATTACTCCTTGTAGTTGATGCTAGTTGGTTTATTTGGTGGAAGATCATATGTTCATATCCTTTATGCATATTATTACCCCTCTGATTATGAACATGAATATGCTTTGTGAGTAGTTACGTTTGTTCCTGAGGACACGGGAGAAGTCTTGCTATTAGTAGTCATGTGAATTTGGTATTCGTTCGATATTTTGATGAGATGTATGTTGTCTATCCTCTAGTGGTGTTATGTGAACGGCGACTACATAACACTTCACCATTATTTGGGCCTAGAGGAAGGCATTGGGAAGTAATAAGTAGATGATGGGTTGCTAGAGTGACAGAAGCTTAAACCCTAGTTTATGCGTTGCTTCGTAAGGGGCTGATTTGGATCCATATGTTTCATGCTATGGTTAGGTTTACCTTAATACTTTTGTTGTAGTTGCGGATGCTTGCAATAGAGGTTAATCATAAGTGGGATGCTTGTTCAAGTAAGAACATCACCCAAGCACCGGTCCACCCACATATCAAATTATCAAAGTACCAAACGTGAATCATATGAACGTGATGAAAACTAGCTTGTGGATATTCTCATGTGTCCTCAGGAGCGCTTTTCCTTGTATAAAAGTTTGTTCCGGCTTGTCCTTTGCTACAAAAAGGATTGGGCCACCTTGCTGCACTTTACTTACTTTTGTTACTTGTTGCTCGCTACAAATTATCTTGTCACAAAACTATCTGATACCACTTATTTCAGTACTTGCAGAGAATACCTTGCTGAAAACCGCTTATCATTTCCTTCTGCTCCTCGTTGGGTTCGACACTCTTACTTATCGAAAGGACTACGATAGATCCCCTATAGTTTTGGGTCATCAGGTATCAAGCCCCGGCTTATGGTCCCTTTGCAGCAAATGTTGGGTTGTTGGGTTGAGGACTTACCTTTAGTACTTTGGAGTATCAATACCACCCCAACAGGTCAACAGGCTATACGCCTTTCTTCATGGTTTATGGTGCAGAGAAGGTTCTTCCAAGTGATATCCGTCATGACTCGCCTCGTGTGGTGGCTTATGTTGAAGCTGATAATGAAATAGCACGTCAAAACGCACTCGATGCTTTGGATGAGGAGCGTGACCTGGCGACAGCTTGTTTGGCGATATATCAACAAGATCTGCATCGCTATCATAGCCGCAGAGTTAAGACTCGGGCGTTTCAAGAAGGCGACTTGGTACTCCAGCTAATCCAGGATCAAACAGATATGCACAAGTTATCCCCACCTTGGGAAGGACAATTTGTGGTCAGCAAGAACATGAACAACGGGTCATATTATCTCATTGATGTGCGTGAGCACAAGGATTCTCGCAAGTCGGAGGAGGAGACCCGCTGTCCATGGAATATTGCACATCTTCGGCCTTACTACACTTGAGACGCCGACTCATATCTTTGTACATACTTTTGTCAATGTATATAACTTTTGATGATAAATATAATAAAGCCGGCATCCCCAAATTATGAGGCCTCTGTCATTTCATTTCTGAGTATCTAAGCCTGTATTGATTGATCGTGAGGTCACTTGGGGGCTGCCGACCGCTGGGTTTAGCTTTCATACCCTCTTGACCAACTTGAATGCCACTTTTTATATGTTTTACCTGCCTGTTTGCAATTTGCTATTCCATCAGGTGACCCGTCGAACTCTTGATAGTCAATCTTTTTAACAACCCTAGACTCGTTAAGGTTAGCTTATCTCACGTGAGATCCGGCTTACAGTGAGCTAGGTAAAACCACGACTGTTGCGGCCTTGAAAGCAATCATGTGGCCTGAGCGCCAAATGGCTGTTGCGGCCTTGAAAGCAATCATGTGGCCTGAGTGCCAAACGGCTATTGCGGCCTTGAAAGGAAACATGAGGTATGAGTGCCAGACGGCTATTGCAGCCTTGAAAGCAAATATGCAGCTTAAAAGCCACCTTTTTTGGCCATGACTTAAAAGTTGGCCTAGTGAATTTTGAGATTTGCATATTTTATGTTTGGATTTTCAGATGCTTTTATGTTTTCAAAGCTTCGGTTTTAAGATCCCAGAGTCGCCTGGTTCTGGGTTATGATAATTATGGTTGACTATTTTGGGTTATAACCCACCCTGGTTTTGACTTTAAGTTGCGAGTGTGTTGTGTCTCATGCTTGAATATTTTTGGGTTAAAACCCGCCTTGGTTTTGGACGTTGAGTCACTAGTTAATTTGACTTAACAAAACTAAGATAATGATTTTTTAGCCAAGAAAGGCTACAAGTTTTGGGGTTGTCACCCGCCCTGGTTTTTGACGTTAAGTCACGAGGGCATGTGTTTATCCTCTTTTGGTAGGACATGCAGAGTTTTACACACACGTAAGAGTGCTGCTATGGCTCGTATGGACAATCAAATCAAGCCTATCATAAAGATTAAACCTGGTATTTCAACAGTTAACATGCATGATGGCATGACAAGGTGGATCATTGTTTCAAAAGACTACTCTATTACGAGGTTGTCATAAGCCCATAAGTTTGGAGCCAAAGTGTTTTCTGGAGAGGAGATCTTATACCCTGGCCTGAGAGCCGCCTGGTTCATCATTGGTTTTCTTCATGGCGAGTTGACGACTCCGGGTCATCCTGCATCGGCTCTTCTTATTCAGTCATCTGGAGGTCAGGCGACATTTAGTCGATGCCGGTTAAGGCCTCGAAAGTAACTTCATCATTGAGTATAATAGAGTGATCACCATCAGGAGCAAAGATATGCTTACAACGGTGAGGAATGAGATTGACAACGTCATGGGCTGGTGGTTTAATCTTCCGATTGTTGCTTCTGTAAGCTGCCGTGTAGTTGTTCAAGTTGAATTATTCCACAAGCGTACAGGCCACAGGCCACATCTCCCGGACGCAACGATTGAAGTGCTTTTCTTCAATGGGTGACAGATCATCTTTGAATTCTGGACAACCGGTGGCTATCTCCTTCGGGTCAAGCTCCAACTGCCAGGCTTTAGCCCAGCCAAGAGCAATGATAGCTCCAACTCGGGCAGCTAATAGTCTTTGCTCCTCAATCTGGCTTGGGAAAGTGGATAAGTGATCCAGCACATACTTGATCTGACTTGGCGGTTTTCTGTTGCCCCCAAGGCGACAAGACTACGGAGGGTGCCGCTGTAAAGTTGATCAGTTAAAGAGTAGATGGCCTTCAGCTTCAATAGCATGTCTTGGCCAAGGCTGGCACTCCTGGCGCCTGTTAAAGACAAGAGTCGCCGGTGGGTTAGACTTTTTATACACATAAGAGATGTCCGACGGGTTAAAGAATTGGATTGACATGTTATACTTACCAAAGATGGCGGTTGTCATTTTAATAATATGTTGCTTTAAGCCGGATAACTCTTCAGTCACCAGCTTAAGTGCAGCCTCAACATCTTCGACCCTTCTCGCCAGCACAGCCTTCTCAGTCTCCCAGCCGGCTCTCTCAATGTCAAAATCTGCTTTCAACTTTTCAGTTGCTTCTAATAAGGCCTTCAATTCTAATTTGGTTTTGGAAGTTTCTGCTTGCTAGGTCTTGATGTTTTTCTTTAGGTCGCCCACTTGCGACTGCTGCATGATCAATTCTGCCTAAAAGACAATAGTGGGATAATGATTACAACATACAACGACAAGTTTTTGTGATGCAGATTAATTGAAGTCCCAAGCACATTTCCCGCAATATACTTGGCACTTGGGGGCTAATGCAGGTTGTTTCAAAATTTTCATGACCCGGCTCAACTTGTCAGTTTAAACCAGCATGTGGGGGCTACATATCGGAATTTTTTCAAAGTACAGTGATTATAAGTCCCGGCTCAGCTTGTTCAAGTTAAACCGGCCCTTGGGGGCTACATGTTTGAGTCTTAGAGTTATTTACCAGTTTGGTTCAACTTATTACTATGGTATTATGATTGGCAAGCCATACATAGTTAATTCAAGAATTAATATCTGAAAGACCCGGCTCATCTTGATAAGATAAGCCGGCCCTGAAAGGCTATAGTTTGAAGATTATTATGAAGTCTATAGCATACTCAGCCTTTTCCTATCCTCTAGACTTGGTAGCTATATGAATATATATGGAAAAGGGTTAGGAATGTACCTCATAACGTTCCTTCATGAGGTTTACTAAGCCGTCCCCCATTTCGCGGCTAGTGTGAAGGCGGCTCAGATAGCCGGCATGAATGTCACTTGTAGTGAGGGCGGCATAACTCTCCAGATCCAGCCTCAACTTGCTTTTGTCTTCTATTGGCAGCTCTTCTTTTGCATTATGTTTGCCCAAGACAATAAGATTCCCCAGCTCTATATAGCATGTGCCAGTGATGATGACATCTTCGACGATCTTATCAGAAGGGACCTCTTCAGCAAGCTTGGCAGGGCTGGGCGGCTTAGAACTCGGCGAATCATGACATCAGTTTGCGGTGGTGGATCATGGGCAACATAGTCATGCTCTTGAATTGTGGCATCAGGGTTTTCTGACATTTGCTTCTCCGGCTCAACAGCTTGGGTTTTTTAAGAGCCTCCCAATTTATGTTTCTTGTCGACTTTGGCCATGCCTCTGCAATGAAAATATAAGGATACGAGTATATCATCATAAGATACTTATCAACAAATGAAACAAGTACAAATACTTACCCAGGGGCAACTTTGAAGACAGGCATCTGAGTCCCAGAAGAGTCGCCAGACGATGGAGGCGTCTTCTGATAATTTGAGTTGGAAGGAGTAAGAGGTTAACGTATTTGGCCGGTTAATGGATAAAGAGAGTCTAAGTTATGAGGCACCTCATGATGACGATTGCGAGGAGCCGGTGTATTAGGGAAGCCGGAGATAAGATCTTGAGAGCCGCCGCTTCGAGTCTGGCGTCTTGCTTCATGTTGTCGTTTCTTCAAAAGAAAGTTGGGATCCAAGTAAGCAAGAGGATGAGGAAATTTCACCTTCCGGATGACCCACCGAGTTTTCTGTCTCACCAAGGGTTCAGAGTCGAAGGAGACATGGATTGCCTCTATTGCATCAGCATGACTTGTTTCTGCATCGACCTGAGAAGAGTCGGCGTCAATAAGTTGCATAAAAAGATGACCAAGGGAGTCAAGTTCTACCTTTGACTCATCATCAAGCTTGAGCAGATCTTCAGCGGTGGATTTCTTGGGACGACCTGGGCCTCCAGTTGTTGTTTTAGGCTTCTTGGGCAGATTGCCAACAGACAATTTCTTCTTCCAAAAAGGGGAGTTTGCCTGTTTAAACATACACGGAAAGTAAGAGATATGATATAGAAGAAATAGGGTAAGCAAGCAAAATGAAAGATGATGTAAAACACTTACATCAGGAATTGGATTGAGTGCGCGGAAAGGGTTCAGGCCCGCTTTACTGCAGCTTTGGAGGGTTTACCCGAGCAATGACTTGGTCATCTCATTGATTTGCTGATCATTAAGACAAACTTGGCTGTATCGCTGCGGGTCCTTTACGTCACATGTATATTGGTACATTAAGCTAGGGCGGCGTCTCAAAGGAAAAATCCTCCAAGTGACCCAACAGCGGACCAGGTCAACCCCAGTTAAGCCGTTGGCTAATAAAGATCTTATTTTGAAAAGGTGGGCATGTACTTGGCCCATTCTGCAGCACTGATCCGGTCAGGAAGAGCTTGGGACTAAGTCAGAAGGAGCGGTAACACGACAGAGGATTCTCATGAGCTAGAGAGGTATCTGGGCAGTAGAACTAAGTCTGGTTCCAGATCTTGGGGTGACTGGGTAGTGTAGTAGTAGGGAAAATGGCATCTCTCCGCCTCTGGATAGAAATCCCGCCGAGCTCAACACTAGGCCCATCTGTCCTCTAGGTCTAGAAGTTCAGATAATAGTATTATCTAAATAAGTCAACGGCGGGCTCCTCTTGAAGGTACACTTCACAAAAGACTTGGAAGTTGCATATATTGGAAACAGAGTTGGGGCCGATATCTTGGGGCTGTAGCTTGTAAAAGTTCAGAACATCCCGAAAGAATTTCAACCCGGGTGGTGACAAACCACGAAGAAGGTGATCTGCAAAGACTATAACCTCGCCTTCCTTAGGTTGAGGTGGAACTTCAGCTCTTGGAACTTGCCAGTGGATGACGTCCTTTGCTGGTAAAATACCCATCTCAACATACTCATTGAGAGATTGTTCGATGACAGTAGAAACAACCCAATCGCAAGAGGTGATGGTCTCAGTCATTTTTGATAGTGGATGCCTGAGAAGAAAGTGTAGCGGATCAATATTGTGATGAACCGCCCAATAATTACAAAATTCATGTTTAAGTCGTTCGTTCCCTCGTGGATTACAAGATCATTATTTAGTTGATAAATATGAGCCAATCCACATTGCCGACGGGTCATACAAGGTTTTGGATTTTTTTGATAAATTATGCATTATGGTTAAGCCGGCTAAGTTCTGGTGGGTTACAGAGATTGTTACCTAAGCCACCCAGACAGTGAATGGCGGGTCAGTTGACTATCAAATCAAGATAGTTGAGATTTTGCTATGTGTGGGGCAAACAGGTTCCTCAAGTTTGCAGCAGTATTTACGGATCTACATCAGTTTGAAAAATATAAGGTAATAGCTAAACCTAGAACATAGTTATGGAAGAGCTAGAGTGTTTAAGATTGAATCTCAGAAGGAGAGAACGAATCTATTATCGGAAACGGATGCCAAAGCTATCACTGCATGCCTTTAGTATCACTTTGGGATTGAACTAAGCGACATGATAGTTGAACTGTGATGAACTTGGATAAGTACGATGAACTCCGATGAACTCCGATGAACCCAATGAGCGGAATCGGTCTAATGTAGATCTAGGTCAATGAAACAGATTTACCGAGATGCTCGACTAAAGAGCAGGGGTGCGCCGCTGTTGTCTAGTCGGGTCAGGTTGATCCAACGGCCTGTGTTGAAGAGACTGGTGAGGAACGGCGGCGGCCGAGCTCAAGTCGCAATGGCAGCATGAGGAAGACGAGGAAGCAAGAGGGATGGGGGTAAAAGTGAAAAATGAACCCCCTCGTACCTACTTATAAGGAAAAAGGTGAAATAGTTGATGGCAGGTGCATAAATCGAGGAGGCATCATCATTCTCTTAACAGCGGAGGCGCCTCAATCCGTGGAATAGCTGATTAACGCAAAGATCCGTTATGATGTCATGGGATTTTTTCTGAAATTAATGACATGACGTCACCTTTCGTTATGGCGGGTTATGAAAGTTTGTCAGGTTACATACTGAAAGAGTTTGGGAGGTTCGCCAACCAAAGGATGAAGATTGACATGAACATGTTCAAATCAATCTAGGGCCTAATGTTGGGGATATGACCCCACGGTGTGACCCGCCCAGGAGGGGCCAGGTTGCACAGTTGGCGACTTAACATGAAGGAGGCCCAAGGAGGCCCAAGAAGGTGATGTGTGAAGACGACGGCTCATAGAGGCGGGCCAGGTGGAGGCCCATGACCCGACCGTCTGAACCGCCATATGCTAGCTTGCGAGTTAAGGCAAGACAACTTAGAAACCAGGCCGGTCACGTTGTGTGATCCAGTCGGACTCTTGTAAGCCACCGGGCTTTGACCTGTGTATATAAAGGCGAGACCTAGCGGCGGGTTAACTCAAGAAACAATTGATCGATAGTTAGGTCAATCGTATTCGCTCCCTTGTAATCGAAACTCTAGCAATACAACTAGAAGCAGGACATAGGCTTTTACCTCGTTGTGAGGGGCCGAACTTGGGTAAATCCTTTGTGTCCTTTGTCCCGTTCAACCCCTTCAAGCTAACCTACATTGCGATGGCTCCATGCCTAAGTACTTTCACTAGGGCGTATGCCGTGACAAAACCACGACAGTGCCCGAGGGACCTACAAGGCAATAGGGCGCGCCATGGTGGGTAGGGCGCGCCGTGTTGCCTTGTGACTCCCTCGTAAGTCAGCTGGAGCCCATTTTTTCGGCGAGAAGGATAATATTGGGAAAATTCATGTTAAAATTGCAGCCTGATCAGATTCATGAATCTCAGAGAATATAAAGCGAAACACATATTGATAGCTAGGTGCTTAATGCTAGGTATTATTATCCAATGATGTGTGGCAATCCTATGATGTTTGAGTAGATTTATTTTGTCCTATGGATTAATTGTGTTATGGTGTGATTAATATGAGTTGTATGTTAAACTGGTGCTATCCTATGGTGTCGTCCGTGTCACACAAGTGATAACCCACAAGTGTAGGGGATCGCAACAGCTTTCGAGGGTAGAGTATTCAACCCAAATTTATTGATTCGACACAAGGGGAGCCAAAGAATATTCGCAAGTATTAGCAGTCCAGTTGTCAATTCAACCACACCTGAAAGACTTAATATCTGCAGCAAGGTGATCAGTAGCAAAGTAGTATGATAGTTTGGTAGTAACAGTAGCAATTTTGTAGTGGTTGTAACAGTAGGGACGACGAAAGTAACTTAGCAAAGATAAATATATTAAAGGCGTAGGCATTGGATCAGCGAGCGATAATTGCATTGGGTGATATTCATCACGTAGCAGTTATAACCTAGAGCGACACAGGACTAGATCCAATTCATCAATGTAATGTACGCATGTATTCCGTATATAGCCATACGTGCTTATGGAAAAGAACTTGCATGACATCTTTTGCCCTACCCTCCCGTGAGAGGGGGTCCATAAGGAAACTAAGGGATATTAAGGCATCCTTTTAATAGAGAGCCGGAACAAAGCATTAGCAATTAGTGAATACATGAACTCCTCAAACTATGGTAATAACCGGAAAGAATCCCAATTATTGTTACCTTGGGGTATGCGGATCATAACACATAATAGGTGCATATAACTTTCAAGATAGGATCAAGAACACACATATATTCATGAAAACATAATAGGTTCAGATCTAAATCATGGCACTCATGCCCTAGTGACAAGCATTAAGCATAGCAATGTCATAGCAACATCAATCTCAGAACATAGTGGATACTAGGGATTAAGCCCTAACAAAACTCACTCAATTACATGATAAATATCATCCAACCCATCACCGTCCAGCAAGTCTATGAAGGAAATACTCACTGCCGGCGGTGAGCATCACGAAATTGGCAGGGAAGATGAGTTGGCGATGACGACGGTGATGGATTCTACCCTCGGAAGCCCCGAACAGAATACAAATCAGCCCTCCCGATGAAGAACATGAGGTGGCCGTGGCTCTGTATTGTAAAATGCGATGAATGCTTCTCTTTGATTTTTTTTCTTGGCGAATAGGTATATATGGAGTTGAAGTTAAGGATGCCGGAGGTCCAGGGGCCCACAAGCTTGCAGGGCAAGCCCTGGGGGGGGGTGGGCACTCCCCCTCAGCTTGTGGCTCCTGGGTGGACCCCCTCTGGTATATTTTACCGCCAGTATTTTTTATATATTCCATAAAATTCTCTGTAAATTTTCAGGTCAATCCGAGAACTTTGATTTCTGCACAAAAACAACACCATGGCAATTCTGCTGAAAACAGCGTCAGTCCGGGTTAGTTTCATTAAAATCATGAAAACTACAGTCCAACACAAGAGCAAAAGTGTTTGGAAAAGTAGATATGACGGAGACGTATCAACTCCCCCAAGCTTAACTCATTGCTTGTCCTCAAGAAATTCAGTTGACAAACTGAAAGTGACAAAGAATATTTTTTACAAACTCCGCTTGATCTTGTTGTTGTAAATATGCCTAACCAATGTTCAGGTTTTCAGCAAAGATTACGAATTAACCATAATCACCATAACACTTAGGTATCACATTTACTCACATCAATGACATAACCAACTAGCGAGCAATAATAGGATATCTCGGATGACAACACTTTTTTTCAAAACAATCATGATATAATTTGACATAATGCTATCCCGATAGCTCTTTCTGAGGCCGCGAAACATAAATGAGAGCATCTCTGAAGTCCAAGCACTAACTAGATTTTATAATTCATGGCAAAAGATATCAAGTCATGCTCATACTCAATACAACTAAACACAAAGCATAAAAATGACAATAGTGCTCTCCAGCTGGTGCTTTAATGAGAAGATGATGACTCAACAATAAAAGTAAACAAATAAGCCCTTCACAGAGGGAAGTAGGGATTTGAAGAGGTGCCTGAGCTCACAGTTTTTAAAACGGAGATAAATATATTTTGTGAGGTATGCCTTCATTGTCAACATACCGATTGAGAGTTTTCAGCATCTTACATGCTAGACACATTATAGTCGGTTCTCAAACAGAAAGGTAAAGTTTTTCTCCCCCTCCACCAACAAACACAAGCCATGGCTAGTCGAATCCTCGGGTGCCCTCCATACCAAAAACAATCCGCAGGAGTTTTTTGTTTCATTATTATATATTGATTTTTATCATAGGACTGGGCATCCCAATTACCAGCCACTTTCTCATGAATAACCCACCTAGCATGGAAGGTGCTGACCGTCCCCTGCCGCTTCATGAGCGATTTGGGCATACAAAACATATTATTATTTGAAGATTTAGAGTTCTGCACATGCAAATTTACTTGGAACGACAGGTAAATACCGCATATAGCTAGGTATGGTGGACTCACATGGAATAACTTTGGCTTTAAGGAAGTGGATGCACAAGCATTATTCCCGCTTAGTACAAGTGAAGGCTAGCAAATAGATTGAGGAGCGACCAACCAGGGAGCAATAACGGTCATAAACATGCATTGAGATTAATCCACATTGATTACGAGCATGAATAGGATATAAAACACCATGAACCTAAATATCGTGGAGGCTTTGTTGGTTTTGATTCAACTACATGCATGAACATGTGCCAACTCAAGCCACTCGAATCATTCAGAGGAGGATACCATCCTATCACACTAGATCACAACCATTTTAAATGCATATTGACACATGAGATAAACCATTATCCACTCCTAGCTATTTAAACATGGCATGAGTAACTATGATCTCTAATTGTCATCGCAAAGATGTTTATTCATAATAGACTGAATCAAGAACGATGAGCTAAACATATTTACAAAAACAAAAACAGGTTGAGTTCATACCAGCTTTTCTTCACCTCAATCAATTCGTCAAATTTCATCATTATTTCCTTTCACTTGCACGACCGAATGATGTGAATAATAATAAGACTGCACGTGCCGTGGACTAAGCTGGAATCTACAAACATTTATTCAAAGGAGAAGACAAGGTAATATGGGCTCTTCGTTAGATCAACAATAATGCATATGAGAGCCACTCAACATTTTCATCGTGGTCTTCTCGTTACAACAACCCAAAGAAAAGAAAGGAATTTCAAAGGAACACACTAAAATATTTTTGGAGATTTTTAAGAAGAAAGCAAAATTTACGAGAGAAAACAAAAACGAGAAAAAACTGTTTACATGAGAAAACTCCCAACAAACAAAAGAAGAAACGGGAAAACTTTTTGGGTTTTCTTTTAATACTAAAACTAAAGTAAACTAGAAAGAAAAACCGAAAAGAAGCGAGAAATATGTTTGGATTTTCTCAAAGTTTTTCAAACACACAAGTATAAAGCGAGAAAATAAATCTAACATGGATTATACAATGAAAAAGGATGAACACCGACAACTAGGATGAATGTGTAATGCATGAATGTAATGTCGGTGAGAAATGCATACTCCCCCAAGCTTAGGCTTTTGGCCTAAGTTGGTCTATGGCCACGGTTCTAAGTAGCCTTCCCCTGGGTAGTGCGGAGGCTCCTTAGGGTTTCACTGGTTGGAGAGCTCCTGAGGCTCCCACTGATGAACAGGCTCTAGATATGGCTCAGGTACTGGTGCTGGCTGTGGTGCTGGGGGTTGTGTCAGACCCCAGTATGCATAGATGTCATCGGGCATAATAGTGTACCTGCCTAAATAAAGATCGAACAAAGAAGCTTCACGCAAAGTAATAATCTCACGAGTCCCTGGCTAAATACTAAGTTGTAACGAAGTCGCCTGTGCTTATCCTTATCAATAAAATGATGCGGCACCATACAAGTGTAGTCCAAATATATAGTAGGTAGCGGCATCTCCGCCTCATCGTGTCTAATAGGAATCTCAAAATGTGCAGCGAGGCGGGAGGCATAGATACCACCATAAGTGACACCCTTCGAGCAGTTTGTGTGTAACCGTCAAGCAACCATAGCGCCCAAACTAAAAGTTCTATTAGCATATAAAGCATGGCGTAAAATAGCAAGATCATGCACACTGAGTGCTCCACTCTCCCACCGACGAGTCAAGCATCTCCCCATAAATAATGCATGGTAATGTAAAACGGGAAAAATCCAAACTAGCCACTCTCACTTCTGACACTCCCCTTGTCTGTCCCACAGTAGTATCAAAGATGAAATCCTCCATGTTTCTAGGACGTGGATCACTGTGACTGCCCTCATAAGGTATTTTGCAAACATTGCAAAAATCAGAGAGTGCCATTTCCTTAGGCACATCATAGAGGTTAAATTCTATAGTGGGTGGGTCCTTCCTAGGGTAAAAGTGAAAGCTTTGCACGAAGGTATTAGTGAGTAGGAGATATTGATCACACTTATTTTCGAGGAAGGGACTGATGCCGCCATTGTTCGCCAAGTAATAGAATCCTCATAAATTCCCGCTTCCTTAAAAAGCATGTCGCTCGGCCACTCACATGGTCAAACCTCCGCCACACGTGGAAGATGGTACTTGGGCTTTTTATTTGGAGTTTCCTCTGAATCATGGCTCTATGAACTCCTTAACCACCTACTCATGGTTCTCCTTTTCTATGATTTTTTTTGAATTTTTTAGTAAATCATAGTAAAAGTGAACAAAACTCAACAAAATCGATAGCAACTACTCCCAGAAGTGTCTATAGGCCATATCATGCACCAAAACTAGTTTAAACCATATAAATTTGACATGCAAGCTCAAGAATATAGCTAATTGTGCAAATAATAAACCACTATAACAAAACTAATTGGACCATTGAAGGAGTCACATACCGGTGAGCAATCCACCAAAATAGTTTTGGAAATGGAGCTACGAGCAAGGAGATCAAAAATTGCAGCAAGAAGAGCAAGAACACGGACTATGGAGCAAGTTTGATTTTTTTTCCGCGGGAAGAGGATGAGCATGGGTGTCACCAATAAGTGAGGGGGCCTACGTGGGCCCCACAAGCCTGGATTGCATGCCCAGGGGTGGTCGCACCCTATGAGCTTGTGGCTCACAGGTGCACCCCCTTGGGGTGTGCTCAGTGCCACTATTTTTTATATTTTGTAGAAAAATCATATTAAAATTTCAAGGCATTCTAAGAACTTCTATTTTCTGGCATTTTTATTGCATGGGTAATTCAGAAAATGGTATAATCATGGCATTTCTACTTTATTAATTCTAAATAACATAAACTAAATAGTGGGTAGAGAAAGTTGTGTTTACTAAATTCACTGACCACATGTCCGTCAAAAGGAATCCATGAATAAGGTTGATCAATTCTTATTAACGAACTTCTTCCAAATGACATGAAATTGGAGAATCACCGTATAACACTAGGTTACCTCAACGGGGATATGCATGTCCCCAACAATAAAAATCTCATATTTCTTTTTGATAGTAGGAATAGGGAATTCAAAACCTCCAATAGTGAGTGTTGAAAATTTTCCAATAGTATTGATACTATTAACTTGAGGTTGTATCTTCGGAAAGTCTACAGTATGCTCATTACCGTTGACATGAAAGGTGACATTGCCTTTGTTGCTATCAATAACAGCCCCTGTAGTGTTCAAAAAGGGTCTACCAAGAATGATCGACATACTGTTGTCCTCGGCTATATCAAGAATAACAAAGTCCATTAAGATAGTAACATTTACAATTACGACAGGCACATCCACGCAAATACCTATGGGCATAGTAGTTGATTTATCAGCCATGTGCGAAGAGATTTCAGTTGGTGTCTACTTATTCAAATCAAGTCTTCGATACAAATAGAAATGCATAACACTGGCTCCTAGATCACACAAAGCAGTTTTAACATAGTTTCTTTTAATGGAGCATGGTATAGTTGGTATTCGTGGATCTCCTAGTTTCTTTGGTATTCCACCCTTAAATGTATAATTTGAAAGCATGGTAGAAATTTTAGCTTCTGGTATCTTTCTTTGATTTGTGACAATATGTTTCATGTACTCAGCATAAGGAGACATTTTCAAAATATTAGTCAAACGAAGGCGCAAAAAGACAGGTCTAAGCATTTCAAAAAAGCGCTCAAGTTCTTCATCATCCTTATTCTTTGAAGACTTAAGAGGAAAAGGCATGTTTTTATGAACCCATGGTTATGTTTCTTTACCCTAGGAATGAAGTCTCTCTTACCATATCTTTTATTCTTAGATTGTGGGTTATCAAGATCAACATCAGGTTCTATTTCCACATCATTATCATTATTAGTTTGAGCATCAACATGAACATCATCATCATCTTTATTACTAGGTTCGCGTTCATCACCGAATTGTGTTCGGCATCAGAAATAGAAATATCATTTGGATTCTCAAGTGTGTCTACAGTAGGTTCACTAGAGTCATGCAAGGTCCTATCATCTTTATTTTTCTTTTTAGATGGACTAGGTGCATCCGTATTAATTCTTGAGAGTCTTATCCACCTTGAGGATACAAGGGTTCCTGAGTCATTTTACCACCCCTAGTCATAACTCTAACAACATGATGATTCATATTATTGTTCATCTCATTGAGCAAATCATTTTGTAACTTGATTACTTGCTCTACTTGGGTTTTTTTATCATGAATGCATGTTTACTCACACCCTTGATATGATTAACAGTTCTAAACATAAAGTCACTCAAGCGTTCAATCATATAAGCATTCTATTTCAATTGTCTACTAACATATGCATTCAAGTTTTCTTGTTTAACAATAAAATTATCCAATTCATCAAGGCATTGACTAGCAAATTTAGTATAAGGACTATCATCTTGAGAAAATCTATAGAGAGAATTTACCTCTACTACCTGTAACAGGATATCAAGACATGTATTTCTTCAGTAGGTGGTAACTTCTTGACATCTTCAGCTTCAATACCTTTTTCTTTCATAGATTTATTTGCATCTTGCATATCTTCAGGACTGAGAAATATAATGCCTCTCTTCTTCAAAGTTTGCTTGGGTGGTGGTTCAGGAAGGGTCCAATCATTATTATTCCTCAATATATTATTCAGTGATTCATCAGCTTGTTCAACACTTTGTTCCCTGAAAACACAACCAACACAACTATCTAGGTGGTCCCTAGAAGCATCGTTAGTCCATAATAAAAGATATCAAGTATTTCATTTTTCTTGAGAGGATGATCAGGCAAAGCATTAAGCAATTGGAGATGCCTCCCCCAAGCTTGAGGGAGATTCTCTTCTTTAATTTGCACAAAGTTAAATATTTCCTGTAAAGCAGCTTGTTTCTTATAAGCAGGAAGATATTTTCCAGAGAAGTAATATATCATGTCCTGGGGACTATGCACACAACCAGGAGCAAGAGAATTAAACCATATCTTAGCATCACCCTTTAATGAGAAAGGAAACAACTTAAGAATATACTAGTAGCGAATTTTTCCCCCATGAGCAAATAGGGTGGCTATAACATTCAGTTTAGTAAGATGTGCCATAATAGTTTCAGATTCATAACCGTGGAAAGCGTCGGATTCAACCAAAGCAATTAACTCATGATCGATTGAGAATTCATAATCCTTATCAATAACAAAGATGGGAGACATAGCAAACTAAGGGTCATATTTCATTCTAGCATTCGGAGATTTTTCCAGCTTATATAGTAACTTCTTATGGTCATCTCTATCATTACAAGTAAGAAATTCCCTAGCTATCTCTCCATCCATAAAATAACCTTTGTGTATCTTAGGCAATTCTTATCTAGGAGAGCTAGGTCCAATAGGTGTTTCATCATTTTCAATTTCAACATTCTCAATTTCTTTAGCTGTGGCAAGTTGTTCATCAAGAAATTCACCTAGTGGCACAATATCATCAAGCGAAGTACTAGAATCATCAATAGCATCACTCATAGTAGAAGGAGCATAATCAATTACTTGCGACATATCAAGATTAACAGCAGGTGTTGTTGTTGCAAGTTTACTCAAAACAGAAGGTGAATCAAGAACACAGCTAGATGGCAGTTCCTTACTTCCCCTCGTCTTAGAGGGAACGATCTTGGTTCTGGTATCTTTTTGATTCTTCATAGTGATAAAAGGATATAAATCCCAAGTGACTCAGCAAATATAGCTATGCTCCCAGCAACGGTACCAGAAGGAGGTCTTGATAACTCAAAAGTATAGGGGATCGCAACAGTTTTCGAGGGTAGAGTATTCAACCCAAATATATTGATTCGACACAAGGGGAGCCAAAGAATATTCACAAGTATTAGCTGTTGAGTGGTCAATTCAACCACACCTGAAAGAATTAATATCTGCATCAAGGTGATCAGTAGCGAAGTAGTATGATAGTTTTGTCGTAAAATAACAATTTTGTAGTGGCTGTAATAGTAGCAACGACAAAAGTAACTTAGCAAAGATCAATATATGAAAGGCGTAGGCATTGGATCAGCAATGGATAATTGCGTCGAATGATATTCATCATGTAGTAGTTACAACCTAGAGCGACACAGAACTAGCTCCAATTAATCAATGTAATGTAGGCTTGTATTCCGTATAGAGTCATACGTGCTTACGCAAAAGAACTTGCATGGCATCTTTTGTCCTACCCTCCCGTGGTAGCGGGGTCCATAGGTAACCTAAGGGATATTAAGGCCTCCTTTCAATAGAGAACCGGAACAAAGCATTAGCACTTAGTGAATACATGAACTCCTCAAACTACGATAATCACCGGAAAGAATCCCATTATTGTCACCTTGGGGTATGTGGATCATAACATGTAATAGGTGCATATAACTTGCAAGATAGGATCAACAACACACATATATTCATGAAAACATAATAGGTTCAGATATGAAATCATGGCACTCGGGCCCTAGTAACAAGCATTAAGCATCGCAAAGTCATAGCAACATCAATCTCAGAACATAGTGGATACTAGGGATCAAGCCCCAACAATACTAACTCGATTACATGATAAATCTTATCCAACCCATCACCGTCCAGCAAGCCTATGATGGAATTACTCACTCCCGGCAGTGAGCATCAAGAAATTGGCGGTGAAGATGAGTTGGTGATGATGACAGTGACGGATTCCACCCTCTGGAGCCCCGAACGGACTCCATATCAGCCCTCCCGATGAAGAACAGGAGGTGGCGGCTGCTCCGTATCGTAAAACATGATGAATCCTTCTCTTTGAATTTTTCTTGCCGAATATGTATATATGGAGTTGGAGTTAAGGTTGCCGGAGGTCCCCAGGGGCCCCACAAGCTTGCAGGGTGTGCCCTGGGGGTGGGCGCGCCCCCTGAGCTTGTGGCTCCTAGGTGGCCCCCCTCTGGTATATTTTTCAGACAAGATTTTTCATATATATCATGAATATTCTCTGTAAATTTTTTAGGTTAATCCGAGAACTTTGATTTCTGTACAAAAAACAACACCATGGAAATTCTTCTAAAAACATCGTCAGCCCGTGTTAGTTTCATTCCAATCATGCAAATTAGAGTCCAAAACAAGAGCAAAAGTGTTTGGAGAAGTAGATACGACAGATACGTATCAGCAAGCGTAAGGGTGTTGCTGCGTATGGGAGTAAAGAGGACTTGTTACTTAATGTTATTATTGGGTTTTACCTTAATGATCTTTAGTAGTTGTGGATGCTTGCTAGCACTGGTGTAGAGACCTGCTATACAAACGATTTTTAACCCCTTTCCGTGACGGCGTTTGGAACCGTCGCCAAGTGAGTGTGGGCGATAGGGGGGGTCCTTCCCACACGACCCAGAAACTGTCGGGGATAGGCCCTCCTGGCACACAGGCTGGGGAAAATGGGCTCGTCTGCGATCTGGCGAGGCATCAAAACCCAATTGTTTCCATTCATATGTACACCCCACACGGCGAATCCCAGAAAAACATTTCCGTTCGTATGTATCTCACACACATTTTTTTGTGTGGAAACATTTGTGCAAGGTGGCCTAACACAAACATTTCTCTGCCAAAAGCCGTGTGTGATTGTTAGTTGATCAAACACGCCTACTTTCTAGAAACTGTGTGGGTTGTTTGAGTTCATCGCCCATGGTGATGTCCGAGTAACCGTCTGCAATAGAAAACCCCAATAAGCAGGGCAATTAGCCTATTATTGATATCCCATGTACTAATCAAATTGATATTTCTTATAAAACACACCAGATATTTCATATACGTATAACAACAACCAGGATTTCAAAATCGAATTACATTAGATAGCTTCGGCACTCAGTTACTCCATTACACAACAGCACCAAGTTTCACATGCAACATTGAAAACCTTTGGAAAGTACCATCATACACGGTAAATAGACAGATGAATCTCATCTGGGAAACTGCGGAAGTGGAAGGCAAATATTGAGCCTTCAATGTTGTTGAATGTCCTTGCAACTTTAGGCTAGTGGCTATGGGTAATTGCCCGCCCAACCTTCTTCCTCTTCAGGAAAACTTCAATATTGTATCGTGGGTGTTGAATGAATACCTTACTCGCCTCTTGACCATGCAGGTGGTTTGAGAGGTAATAATCGGTGAATTGCTTTGGAAAGTACTGAAAACAAAGATATGCATAAATCGCTATTATAAATTTTGAAATGCCGAAAGGGGTAAAGACAGGGTAAAAGAGTTAGTACCATCCAATAGTTGACTGATGTCTTCTTCATTGTGCAAACAAAGATCTTGCTGTTATTCGTCGCAAGTTTCTTCATCCTAACAATCTTTCTGAGTTTCTTGACTTTACTGATATTCATGGACATCTCATTTCCCCATATGCAAAATGGGTCGAACAGTGGGTCTAAGCCTCTGACACCAGGACCTACATGTGCAAGACGAAATTGTAAGAAATCTAAATATTAGAATGATTCCTGCACCTGCACAATAATGTGCTATTAGCGAAAGGACCATGCATGAGCAAACCTCGATGGTAAACCGCAGTGTCTCCCATTGTTTCCCTACAACACACATAAGGAAGATCTTGATCAGGTTAACTGAGAGTTTCCATACTATCCGTAGAATATGTATTGAGTACAACCAAATCCGATTTATTTCACATGCATAAAAATACAAAACTGTACCCAGAGCAAATGAAAAAAATGCATAATTGAACCAAACAGTTAAATGGACAGCAGACCAAATGAACCAAAACAGTTAACTGAGCATGACATTGCAGAATAGAAACGTGTATTAGAAGATAAGATAGTTGACAAAACAAAGAATGCTTGAGAATAGTACTACAAAATGTAGCAATTATTGGACCAAACTGTTAACCGAACATTACATTTCAGAGGACCAAACTATTAACTGAACATTACATTTCAGAGGACCAAACTGTTAACTCAACATCATATTGCATATTAACATTACAGAGGACAAATCACTGGCAGTGGCCTTGAGAAAACAACACGAACTGTATTTTAAAGTAGACAACCACATGGCGGTGTCGACGGTGGCCTCGACGACGAGGTGCTCCTCCAAGTTCTGGCGGTCGGCACACATGGTAGCCATAGCGACCTCGTGCGCGAGTGCGGCCGCGATTTGCTTCTCCACCGCCAGATGCTACTGAGATCCACGTTATACTGCATACAAAATGTCTAAGGGCGGCACTTAATTGGAGGAGGGGGGTAGTGATTTTGGCGGAAGGTGTCGCACCGTTGGTCGGGGCATGTGGGACAGGGAAGGAGGAGGGTGGTGTGGGTGGGGTGTGGATTACCTGAACATGTCGACGAGGCCGCGCAACAAGAAGAAGGGTCGGCGGCGAGGAGGCCGCACAGCAAGAAGAAGGGTCACCAGCGAGGAGGCGGCGCCGCAAGAAGGAGGGTCGCCGGCGAGGAGGTGGCGCTGCAAGAAGAAGGGTAGCCGGTGAGGAGGTGGCACTTCAAGAAGAAGGGTCGCCGGCGAGGAGGCTGAGCTGCTAGTAAGAAGCAGTGAAGGTTTGAACTTGAAAAGCAAGGAGGAATAGTGGACATGTGGCTTTTGGTGGGAGGGAGGGGCGGGGAGATAGATATTTCCGCGATGGCAGAAAAAATTTGCTCGGTGCCACGAGAAACTGGCGCACAAGTGTGGTTCAAACGGGGGCAGTGGACTATAGATGACGAAGCTTCCTGCGTAAGCCAGACAAGACGACGCGCCAAGATATTTTATATCACATCCCACACAATTCTTTCTAGTAAACTGTTTGTGGTATACCTGATTTTTTTCATTATGTTTTGAAAGACAAAATGGTGTTATGGTGGGAAATGATGGTGTTTCAATTGCTAGAACATTTATGTAAAGTGAAGATGCAACTACATGAGTGTCGTGTTTAAATTTGGAATTATTCCGGGTTCACTTGGCATTTTTATGCATTAATTGGGTTTCTAGGCATTTAATGTGCATAATTCAAATTTGAACTACAAGCACATGCTCCAGTGCACCAAAGTTTCTTGAAAAATCACATGTGTGTCTTTGGGTGAATTTATAGGTCCCATGTAAGAAATGGGAATGAAATTCAAACATCTAGGCGTCGTGTCTTGGCCGGGACCATTGAGAAGATTGGTTTTTAAATTCCTGGAAATTCAAAACTCGCCTGAAAATCATGAAACTTGGCATGGTGTCATTTCATGGCACCAACATGTTGTGGTAAAAAAATTGGCCACATTTTGACAAGTTTTTGGTATAAGCTTCTTGCAAACCAGAGCTTCTCTCGAGAAGACTCGTGGTTCCCGAGGGGAGACGTGTCACACCTTTGTGTGCGAAACGATATACGCTGCCTTCCCCCTTGATTTTTCAAAGAGGAAACATAGAACTATATGAGTGTTGTGTTAAAATTTGGAATTATCCTGGGTTCGTTCGTACTTTCTTATACATTGATTGAATTTCTGGTCATTTAATGTCCATAATTCAAATTTGAACTACAAGCACATGCACCAGTGCACCAAAGTTGGTTGAAAAACACATGTGTGTCATTCGGTGAATTTCTAGGTCCCATGCAAGAAATGGGAATGAAACTCAAACTTCTGGGCGTCGTGGCTCGGCTGGAAAGATTGAGAAACTTGGTTTTTTAATTCATGTAAATCCAAAACACGCTTGAAAATCATGAAACTTGGCATGGTGTCATGACATGGCACCAACATGTTGTGGTAATTTTTTTGGCTGAATTGGGACAAGCTTTGGTCCAAGCTTCTTGCAAACCGGAGCTTCTCTCAAGGAGGCTCGTGGTTCCGAGAGGGAACGTGTCACCTCCGTGTGCGAAACGACATATGTACGCTGCCTTCTCCCGCCTTAATTTTTTTACATAGGCATATTAGACCAAAGATAAGTATCGTGCTAAATTTTGGAATTATTTTGGGTTCGTTTGGCCTTTTTTATACATTAGTTGAATTTCTGGGCATTTAATGTGCATAATTACAATTTGAACTACAAGCACATTCTCCAGTGCACTAAAGTTGGTTGAAAAATCACATGTGTGTCCTTGGGTGAATTTATAGGTCACATGCAAGAAATGAGAATGAAATTCAAACATATTGGTGCCCTGGCTCGGCCAGAAAGATTGAGAAACTTGGTTTTTTAATTCCTGTAAATCCAAAACACACCTGAAAATCATGAAACTTGGCATGGTGTTATGACATGGCACCAACATGCCGTGGTAATTTTTTGGCTGAATTGGGACAAGCTTTGGTATAAGTTTCTTGCAAACCGGAGCTTCTCTCAAGTCGGCTCGTGGTTCCAAGAGGGAATGTGTCACCTCCGTGTGCGAAACGACATACACTGCATTCTCCCACCTTAATTTTATGCTATCTAGAAATTCTATGTCATTTCCAATCAACAATATGTCATCCACATATAATATCAGAAATGCTATAGAGCTCCCACTCAATTTCTTGTAAATACAGGCTTTACCATAAGTCTGTATAAAACCATATGCTTTGATCACATCATCAAAGCATATATTCCCACTCTAAGATGCTTCCACCAGTCCATAGATGGACCGCTGGAGCTTGCATACTTTGTTAGCACCTTTAGGATCGAAAAAACCTCCTGTTGCACCATATACAACTCTTCTTTAAGAAATTCATTAAGGAATGCAGTTTTGACATCCATTTGCCAGATTTCACAATCATAAAATGGGGCAATTGCTAACATGATTTGGACAGACTTAAGCATCGCTATAGGTGAGAAAGTCTCATCGTAGTCAACCCCTGGAACTTGTCAAAAACCTTTCGGGACAAGTCGAGCTTTATAGACCATCAGCGTATGTTTTCCTCTTGAAGATCCATTTATTTCCAATGGCCTGCCGATCATCGGGCAAGTCCACCAAAGTCCACACTTTCTTCTCATACATGGATCCTATCTCAGATTTCATGACCTCACACTACAAAAAAAGACACATCCATGACATTTTGGGCCGAACGATTTTTTTTCTGTCATACATATGACACTTCTATGACGATAATTGTGACAAAACCCGGTATCATCATAGATGTGGTGGGCTCCTACTTCTATAACAAAAAATCATGACAAGATGGGCTTTTCGTCCTGGGTGGGCCGGAGACGCAGCTGCATGACATTCTTTGGGCCATCCATGACGGAAAAAACCGTGCTAGAAGCGAGGGCGAGGAAAATTTTCGGGGAGTTCCCGGTTACGGTGGGAGGTCGGGGGCCGAGCGATGCGCGTTTCTCTCGTACACGTATGCGCGTGTGTGTGAGGCATTGGCTCTAACTGAACACGAGCGAGGCATTGGGCTCTAACTGAACCCGAGCGATCGCTCTGTAGGCTACGCGTTACTGAACCCGAGCGATCGATCGATGGCTGCTAACTGAACCCGATCGAGCGATTCCTTCGCTACTGCTGCTCACTGAAGCCGATCGATGGGATGAACAGTGAGCGTTGCGGTGGGGTTTGGATGAACAGTGAGCGGTGGCGTTGCCTCTGGATGAACAGGACCCCATGGTGTGGTGGAGGGCTGGATGAATAGTAGATGGTGGAGGGGTGCCCGTGGAGGGTGGATGAACAGGACCCCGTGGTGTGGAGGGCTGGATGAACAGTAGATGGTGGAGGGGTGGTTGAACAGGACCCTGTGGTGCGGAGGGCTGGATGAACAGTAGACGAAGGAGGGGTGCCCGTGGAGGGGTGGTTGAACAGGACCCCGTGGTGTGGAGGGCTGGATGAACAGTAGATGGTGGAGGGGTGGTTGAACAGTAGCCGGTGGAGTAGCGCGCGGTGGAGGCTGGATGAACAGGAGCCCGTGGAGGCTGGAGGAGGTCGACGGTGGAGATGAACAGTATCCAGTGGAGTCCCATTTTGCGGTACGCCACACCCCTCCCGATGAACAGGACCCCCGTTTCGACCGTAGGAGGTCCGTTTCCTCCGTTTTGCGGTACGCCACACCCCTCCCGATCAACAGGACCCACGTTTCGACCGTAGGATGTCCGTTTCCTCCGTTTTGCGGTACGCCACAACCCTCCCGATCAACAGGACCCCCGTTTCGACCGTAGAAGGTCTGTTTCCTCCGTTTTGCGGTACTCCACACCCCTCCTGATGATCAGGATCCCGTTTCGAACGTGGCCGGTCGAACACAAGGCCGTTTCCTCCGTTCTGCGGTACGCCAGGCCTCATTTCCATCGCCTGTTCCATCCGAGCCCTCCCGATGAACACGACGCATTCCTTTGCCTCCCCATGAACACGATGACGATGTTGTTTCTCCGTTCCGACCCAGCCATGTACACGAGCCCTCGCCGTACGTATGCGCGAGTAGGCGTTCGAGACCCCGCTCGTATGTACACATACGTGGTCGTATTTTCTTTCTTGCATCCTGGCCACTGTACGTACGTGTACATGCTACGTGCGCGCCTCTACTACAACACGTGCGTGCCTCTACATCGACCAGTATATATGTACGTACACGTTCGCGACCAGAATGACAATGCTACGTACGCTTCGACCAGGTGGGTCCCGACTGTCAGGCACTTCCTTGCTTGCGAAGATGTAGCTGGTGGGTCCCAATAGTCAGGGGCGAATCATTTTTTTTGCCTGGACGCACTTCCTTGCGTGCGAAGGTGTAGCTGGTGTGTCCCAGCAGCCAGGGGGAAATGGTTTTTTCGCAAAATACGGTGGCCCGTCCGGTGGGTCCCTGCTGTCAGGTGGAGGAATCATTATTTTCCGTGTAATAAGGAGGCACTTCCTTGCTGCCGCCATGGACCCAGCTGTGAGCCTCTCCACGTACAGTCCACGTCCAATGGAAGTCGTTCCTTGACCATGTTGACCACGCCGCACCGAGAGCACCAGGGCGGTGGACGACGACGAGGCCTAGGAAGGGGACGACGCAGAGCCGGTGAAGACGCGACAGTGGATGCCCACGCGGAGAGGAGTATGAGGGTTCACTCGTTCGGCTGCGGTGTGAGGCTGCCGTCGCTGCAGGGCCTGGCCAGCGGTGGGAATAGTAGGGGGCAATGAGGCCTCCGCGGCAGCACAACCGGCCACGGGAGGCAGGAGCAGGCGGCACGACCGGCGCTGCTTTGAGCGGCTGGAGCAAGAACACCAGAGGTTGAAGAAGCACTACGGCCGTTGGATGGACATTGTAGGGTCACTGGAGCTAGAATTGTGCACATTTACTAAGTTGACAAAGCCCTCTATCCCCATCAACTTAGTAGGCCCACAAGTCAGCCTCCCACCAAGGTGGGTCCCAGCTAGCAGGGGTATTCATTTTTTTGTGTGTAATAAGGAGGCACTTCCGGTGGGTCTGAGCTGACAGCAGGGGGAACGTTTTTTCGCGAAATACGGTGGCCCATTGGGTGGGTCCCAGCAGTCAGGGGCAAACGTTTCTTTCGCGATATACTGGTGGGCGTCCGGTGGGTCACTACTGTCAGGTGGAGGAATAATTATTTTCCGCGTAATAAGGAGGCACTTCCTTTCGGCTGCCGTGGACCCAGTTGTCAGCCTCTCCGCATACAGTGTTCTTCCGATGGAATTCAGTCGTTAACCACATTGACCATGCCGCGCTGACAACACCAAGGCGGTGGACGACGGCGAGGCCTAGGAAGGGGACAACGCGGATCCGGGGAAGACGCGGCAGTGGATGCCCACGCGGAGAGGAATACGAGGGTTCACTGGTTCGGCTGCGCTGTCGTCGCCGCAGAATAACAGGGGGTGTGGGTGAGTGGAGTGGAGGGATGGCCTAGCCAGCAGTGGGAGTAGTATGGGGGCGGTGAGGCCTCCGCGGCAGCACAGCCGGCCACGTGAGGCAGGAGCAGGCGGCACGACCGGCGCTGCTTTGGGTGGCTGGAGCAAGAAGACCAGAGGTTGAAGAAGCACTACGGTCGTTGGATGGACATCGTACGGTCAGTCGAGCTAGAATCGTGCATATTGACTAAGTTGGCAAAGCCCTTCATCCCCATCAACTTATTAGGCCCACTATACTAGGTCCCAGCTAGCAGGGGAGTATTCATTTTTTGGGCGAAATAAGGAGGCACTTCCTTGCGTGCGAAGATATAGCTGGTGGGTCCGAGCTGTCAGCGGCGGTAACATCTTTTTCGCGAAATACAGAGGCCGTTTCGGTGGGTCCCAGATGTCAGGTGGAGGAAATCATTATTTTGCGCGTAATAAGGAGGCATTTCCTTGCGTGCGGCCGTGGACCCAGCTGTCAGCCTCTCCACGTACAATCCACTTCAGATGCATGTCGGTCGTTGACCACGCTGACCACGCCACGCCGAGAGCACCAGGGCAGTGGACGACGGCGAGGCCTAGGAAGGGAACGACACAGAGGCAGGGAAGACTCGGCTGTTGTTTTTGTTTCCCACGCGAAGGGGAGTATGACTGTACGAGGGTTTACTGGTTCATCTACCGTCGACGGAGAATAACAGCAGGTGTGGGTGAGTAGAGGGATGGCTAGGCCAGCGATGGGAGTACAGTGGGGCGGTGAGGCCTGCGCGGTAGCACAGCCGGCCGTGGGGAGGAGGGAGCAGGCAGTCCCGCCGGCGCTTGTTTGAGCGGTTGGAGCAGGAAGAGGAGAGATTGAAGAAGCACGACGGCCGTTGGATGGACATCCAACAGTACACATGCCATCTGTGGAAAGCCTCAAATCTGTGGAAAACAGCATACAACCCATCTGCAATTATTTCAAATAATTTACAGCCCATTTGCTAATTCTTACGGGTTATTTTGGAGCCCATATTCTTTATGTTAGCATTACAACCCAGATTGTGGCCACGGTTAAAAAATTATACGAAATTTTGCATATGTCGGTGCGGTCTAAACTGTTTTTAATCCCGAAATTTCGAGTCACATTCAGACTGATTTTAAAAATAAATGTATATCAATATAAAATCTAATAAATTGTCCACGCATAAAAATTAATGCAATTTAAAATCTCGAAATGAAAAAAAGATATTTGAAAATAATTTCCGGTTTGATGTGTTTTAAAAATGTACAACCCATTTCTCATTACTGATAGGCCATTTCTCGGCCAGCCGAATGAAGCTCTCCTCGTCTTGAAAGATTTGCAGCCCAAGAGGCCTGATAAAGCGACTTACTTGACAAATCACCAAAAAACTGGGCTAGCCATTTTCAAAAAGAAAACAAACTACTGGGCTGGTCTGTGGTAAACATAAAAGAAAATGATGTCTAGACAGGCCAGAGTATCCCGCACAGCCCAGTTCACACCCTGCTTCCGTCTCAAAGACAAATTAGATAAATGCCACTCCAATTATGGAGATTTATAAAAATGCCACTGCAATTTCCAAACTTTGAAAAATGCCACTTCAATTTTTGCAAACTTTGAAAAATGCCACTGCAGTTTGGAAACGTTGAAAAATGCCACTGCAGTTTGGAAACTTTGAAAAACGCCACTCCAGACTTCAAAAAATGCCACTAGAAATGGCATGAAATGGCATTTTTCAAAGTTTGGAAATTGCAGTGGCATTTCTCGGATACACCAGATTTGGAGGGGCATTTATCAAATTTAACCCAAAACAAAAATAACTGGGCGAGCTGCTAGGTCCCTGGTGTCAGACGCTCGTTGTGCAATTCTCTCGTTTATTGACTACGTTGACAATGGCATGGGACTCATATGTCAGAAATCCACTATGAGGAGCCATTTTTTATTGGCTTAAAATAAGGAGGCACTTGCTTGCGTACTGCCATGACCTTGGCGGGTCCCTGCTGTCATCCTCTCCACGTACAATCATCTCCTGATTGTGTATGCGTCAACTTGCTAGGCCCACAAGTGAGCCTCTAAACCGTGGAGGACAAATACAACCCATTTAAAAAAATAACAGCCCATTCCATACGTTCAAACAGAAAGTTCAACATTCAGAGCAAAGTAATAGGTCTGATCCACATATATAGTATTGAACTTCCACGTTGACAACCATCATAGCCAAGTTAACTATCTACTCCCACTAACACTCTAGTAGAGCACAAGTACTAACTTACTCTTAGTTAGCTAGGCGATGCCGGCCGCCATCTGCTGTCCATGCTAAACGCCGGCACCGGCGTCCTCCGCCTCGCCTCCGACTTGCCAGAGGTGCGATAGGGCGCGTTGCTCGCGCGCGTTGGCCCTTTCCATGCCGGCGTGGTCCACCGAAGCTTCGGCTTCCAAGCGGGAAACCCATTTGACGAGCTGGTAGTAAAAATCGGCGTCGCGAACGCGTGCGTGCCCGACAGCCTCTAGGGCTATTTGCCGGGCGCCGGCCTCCACGTAGTCGGCCCGGTTGCAGGCGCTCTGCTCGCGACTCAGAGCGTTGGTGCGCGGCTGCTCCATGTCCCGCTAGCGGCGCAAATCGGCGATACGCTGCTCCTCCGCCAGGCGGTCGCGCTCCAACAACTCCTGCTCCGCCGCCATGCAGTCGCGCTCCAACAACTCCTCGATCTCCGTAATGCCATCTAAAGACAGATAGAATGCCTCCTCCCTCCGTCTGCCTTCCGATGAAAACCCGAAGACTAGTTCCGGCGGTGACCGCCTCTGGCGTCACCTACCGCGGACGGGCGGGGGGCATGGCGGACGTGGCGAGTGACGTCGGGCCGGTGAGGGCTTATGAGGATATGGCGAGTTGGGTCACGCTGGCACCTGAGAAGGCCGGGAAACAGTACTTATAGGCGGAAGGTAGCGCGACGGTCATCGGAATTCAATGCATAATGGCTTAGCGCGCCAGCTTGCCGTGGAAAACTAGAGAAACTGAAATTATGACTGTGTCGTCCCGTCCCGTCTGGTTCGCACGCCGGCATGGCGGTCAAACGAGTGCACTCGAATCATCTCCCTCCTTGTCAATAATGATTCCACGGATTTAAAGCGTATCTTTTTTCGCATGAGTTAGCTGCCTTAATTACGACCGGCTGCATGCAGGCACTCAGAATCGCTCGTAGGCAGTACGCGAAGCAGCATGCAGCCACTTAAATCGCTGGAATTAATTAGGCTTAAACTTCTGCATGCCGAGGGCACGCATGCAGCCTCTTAAATCACTGGAATTAATTAGGCTTAAACTTCTGCATGCCGTTAATTATTGCCATGCCTTGGTCTTGCTGCTTTGCTCATGTGACTAATAAATCCCGGACGGAGGGAGTACCTTGGCTGGTGAGTGGTTTGAATTAAGCCCTGCAAACCGGAAAGGAGGTACTAGTACGTGCGTGATCCGCTATTTATTCGTGTAGGATCGAGTAGGTCGTTTCTTGAATTGAGCCCTGCAAACCGGAAAGGAGGTAGTACGTGCGTGATCTGCTATTTATCCGTGTAGGATCGATAGTGTAGCTTGTCAGTTTCTTCAGAGGTAGGCATTTTTATCCGTGTAGGATCGATAGTGTAGCTTGTCAGCTTCTTCAGAGGTAGGAATTTTTATTCAAAAAACTGCGACTTTGCATCTTGCGTCGCAAATAAAACTGCCAGGAGCGCATTTGTAGGCTAGCTAGTGATCGATCAGTAACTTGTAAACACTGAGCGAACAGAAATAAGTAACTGTTAATGCATCTCAATGATTCACATATCATATACAAATATGTAGCTCGAAAAGCAAAGATCAGCCACTTCGGATCTTGCGTCGCAACTAAAACTAACTAGTACGATTCCCATACATAAGATCAACATGTTAATGCATCTCAATGATTCACAGATCATATACAAATATGTAGCTCCAAAAGCAAAGATCTAGAAAAAACATATGTTCTTCCTACTAACTTGGATGCTTCTCTTGGCCAACATTCAGTACAGACAGAAAGAAAAATTTGTTTGTGAAGTCTACAATTCCTCTTGCAAACGTAAGTGGTTTCACCAACAGCTGGAACCATGAGAATGAACCACACATGATGGAGGAACATCCACTGCAATATGATTTGGTCTTCTCTCGATCACACGGCGAGACTATTTTCGGGATACAAACTTTAACTTAGGCAAAATGATGCCCATTGTATAATCAGACCAAAGCAATGAAGCACCTAGTGTTGGCCAATAAATAGTACAGTACTACTTTTCTGCAGTCCATGTAGTGACTATCCAATCTTTCTGTGTCTATCAAATGGCACTGCATGCAGTGACTATACTATTCTCTTGTGCAGTTCAACCAAAATTGCGGGCACTTTGTTTGTTTGCCAAATAGCAACGGGCAGACATCTCTGTCTGCACAAATATCAAGCAGCTAGTAAACATATACCACACCTTGTATTTTCGGTTTAAACATGTCTCTTCCGCTTAGCATCTGTCATGTTCTGCACTGGACAATCTGATACAGTTATGTTTTGCCCTGGACAATTTCATACTGAATTGATTTGCTGGTTCAGAGCAGAAATATAGCGCCTATTCTTCATCAGACCAATGATATCCATGTTCGCAATGATGGAAGAGGTGAAATCGATACAGCCGAAATTGGGCACCCAATCATTGAATCCTATCCTACACCTCCAATGTAGGTCGACCCTGCCAATAAATTCACATGCAAACCACTAGTATTACTATCTAATGACAGTACAAAAAGAGTAGCAAGATAGTAGCAAACCATGTACCTTCGTAATGAACAACTCATAGTGCCACCAATTGGATATAAAGATTTGGAAAAAAACATGCTCCTAATGTTGAACCAGTTGGACTTTTTGTGCAGTTCCACTAAAATCGAGCATCCCTGTTTGCATAAATATTGAAAGTGTGATTAATGTAAAAGTGGCACTAGTTGAAGCATAGACTCACAAATATAAGCATTCCAATTTCTTAATGGGAAAAGGTAGCAAGACTGTTTCTAACCACCTGTTTGAAGGAATAAATAAAGTAACATCGGCTGATGTCAGGAAGGCATACATAGTTTTTTCTGGAAAAGTGAGCCATTCCTGACCTTTCCTCTTCTTTTAAGCAAATTTTGTGCAGTTCTACTAAAATAAATGCCATCACCGCCTTGAAAATTCAGTGACATTGTACAAAAAGGAAATGACTTAACATTACATCATGATGTCAGGTATGTAGTCGACAGGCATTAGAGAAAAACATACGGACCTCCTCAAGAGAATAGCCGGAGGAGGAGGTGCCCACTCTTGACCTTTCCTCTTGTCTTCATAATTGTCTATGCAGTTTAACCAAAATAAAATGACATCAGCGCCTTGGCATTTTGGTGACACTGTACATAAAAATTAACTTATCTCATGAAAGTGAGGTATGTAATCTATAAGCATTAACAGTGCAAAAATCTGAAGGTAGTAACAACTTTCATCATTGGTATACTGGCTGTGCAACAACATTAGAATGCCTTAGCTGAAAAATCTTTAATACATCGACAATCAACAGCTAACCCTGAAATAATCAAGTGACATTAAATGGCATTGCTTAAATTTATGGGTGGCATTAGACTGAGAGCGGCATTAGTTAAATGTGGCATCACTTTAGCAGTAGCATTGCTTGACTTGACTGCTGGTGTTATACTAGCAGCAAAAAAAGTGGCAATAAGAGCATGGGAGGCCCATTCGGACAGTGGGCGCACCAGTACTATGTACCTCCACGGACGCAGAGTGGTGAGGGAGGTATGGTTGCCCAGAGCAACAAATATCCAGGCAGCATATGTGGATTATGTCCCATTTTTGTTCTCTTTAGCCACCTTTTTCCTATGCGAGGACAACAAACCGATCGACCTGGTCATTCACTATTGCGTTGTCATGCCTTTCTACCCTTCTTCAACCAAGAGACACGAGACTCATTCCTTTCCCCTTTTCAACCTAGATGCGGGTTCGATGCCTACTCTCTTGGACAGTATAGTCTCCCTTCCTTTCCTTATTCAACCTAGACATGGATTAGTCTGCATGAAGAAGGGTTTCCTTTAATAGTGCAAATTATGGTTTTCGTCTACGTGGCCAGCAGAGTAGAGGATAGCAAATTGGGAAGATGGTGGAGTGGAAAAAGATCCACATGCAATGACTTAGCAGATGGGGCAATAGAACAAGGTTATGGCTCGAAAAGAGGTAGCATACCTGAGGGTCGGAGGGAAGTGGCTTCGCTCGTGGTTGTCGTCCTCCGCACACACTACGGCAGTGAGCTTGGGGACGGAGGCCATCCCGCGCGGGCGCTAGGTCTGAGAGGACGGCCTTGTCGTCAGTGCGTGACCTCGCTCGCCGACGATGAGTGCGTCAACGCTGCACATCCTTCTCTTCCCCGGCGGATCTGTGACCACCGGTGAGGAGGGAGAGAGGGGCCGTCTTTTTTAGATCTGGAGAGAGGGTGGTAGTGTGAGAAGCAAGTGGGCAGCCCTTAGCAAGAAAGCGCTGAAGCTCCAGCCTATATATCTTTTTTATACTACTAGTACTGGAGGTGGGGTAGTGGTAGAGTAGTTTATATTTTCTCTGCGTACAGTACCAGTTAGTCGTGCTTCAAAACTGATCGGCATGCCATTAAAAAAATAAAGGTCGATAACTAATGCGGCACCTCGGGCCAACGCGGCTAGATCGCATTTTTCACGAGAAATTACACACCATGTTTTGTTGACATGTGGTCCCATTCCAACATATCAGTGAGACGACAGCGAGTAGTAGGAGTATTTCCGAACGGATGTGTAGGCCGGGGCGGCTCTTCGTGAACCGTGGCAAACTCGCAACCGTCCACCGACTCTTCGCCTTTCCCTCTCGATTTGGAACTGCTGTCGCACGCTCTTCCTCTCCCTCCTCCATTTTCCGTCAGCCCTTCACCCTTTCTTCTGCCATTGTTTGATCGTCTTCTCCATGGAGGGAACAGGCCGAAAACGACCCCGTTATGCTTCCCCCGATTTGAAAGATGACGTGGTGGAGGAAGTCATTGATCGGTGCGACATCATCACCTCGGCTAGCATGGCGGGTTCGTTCAAGCCCATTCTCGACTCAACTAATAACATCATTGCAAGGAACCCAAGGGTCTAGGAGTGGTTTGATCTCCCCTATCTTCTTCGCCATGACCCTGCTCGCTGGCGAGCGGACGACGGAGACCTCGCCTTATGCAAGTTGATGCCGCTTGATAATGATACGTGTGATGTCAAGATGCCATCGCTTAAGGGTAAGTCCCCGGCTGGCGCAAATGGAGATTGGGTTGTTTATATTGGGTACAATTGCGAGTGGGAACTTGTGAATGTGTAGACTCGTCATCGGGTTCCACTTCCAAAAATCTCCGAGTGCCCTGAGGTTGAGCACACAGATGATCTACGTACATTCAAATACGATCATGGTGACTGTCGTGTAATGAAGATAGCAATTTGTCGAGTTCCCAACCGCTCTTGGAATTACAAGAACTATCAAGTTGTTGCTCTCTTCGACAAGCTAGTTGCCGTCCTTCGTGGTTCGGCTGGATGGATATTACTCAAAAATCAGTTTCTATGCATGGATGTGTACTGTGATGCAATTGAATACGAGGATCTTGTGTTTGCTGCCACCTCTCGTGGCACTGTTTTTGCATGGGATCCTCGTTGTTTCGGTACGTTTGTCTTCCACCGTAATTATAATTGTTTCATCCACATGCATGCGGGTTAGCAAGTTTCCCTTTACTAATTAACCTTCTTCTTGTGTTTCCAAGGTCCTGTGAACATCCCACCACCTATACTTGAATATTTTTATAACCAAGGGGGAGATGACGATGGTGATGATCACGAGCATGAGGACGAGTAGCGCCGATATACTCGGTGGACCCTGGCAACTAATTCCGATGGATCACCTCTTCTTGTGTGTATACAGCCCACTGATGATGTTACTGCTAAAGAAGCAGGTGTAGTCTCCCATGGTCGCACTCTCCGGACCTATTCCAACACCCGTTGCATGGTATTCGGGATGGATACTAGTGTGCTAGCACCAACTCCTTGTCCCTGGCACATAATTGATAATCTTGGAGAAAACTCGCTGTCGGTGTTCTGGGAACGGGGGTCCCCAGACTAGCCTGCCTGCGGCCTGTGGCGTGGCTCAAGTGGGGGCCCAGCGCGGCCCATCTTCATCAGCTCAAGCTCAAGACCCTCGCGAGGGGCCAAGCCTCGCGGGCGGACGACAGAAAGCTTTCTCAGGGGCAGCCTCATCAGGCAAGCTCACGAGGAGGCAGAGAGATCAAGGCAGAGGTACCTCGTGAGGAGCCCATGACGCAAGCCATGACGATCGAGACCAGGCGGGCGCCGGCCTGTGCAGTGTCCTTGTTTCCTCTTCGGTGCAAAGGGGGCAAGCACAAGCCAAGGCATCGGGCAAAGGTTATCATTCCGGTGCAACGAGACCAAGACCAGCAGAGCGGCAGGACGGAGGTCACCTTGGAGCCCAATACGGCGTCATCACCGGTGCTTTTGGCAGCCGAAGACCACCTTTGGTCAGGATAACTTGTACTAGATGTTCCCCTTCAAAATGGCCAATTGTTGGCGCCCTTCCCGCTCATTATTGGAGGAGAGGCCTAGGGCCTCTATAAATAGAGCTAGCCACCACAGAGTAGGCAAGTGAGATCAAATCTGGATAGACCCAGACCAAGTAGAACACTCCGCACCAGCTCAAGAACACCTCTCGCGAGGTCGTTCTTCCCTTGTACTATTCATCATCAGCCCCTGAGGCAATCCACCACACCACACACTGGAGTAGGGTATTACACCACAACGGTGGCCCGAACCAGTATAAACCTCGTGTCTCTTGTGTTGTTCGTTGTTCCCAGCTCAATTCATGCGAGGAGATCGGACGTAGATCGGTAGGGGAGAGAACTCCACGCGCACCCCAGTGTTCGAACCTCAAGGGTCTGCCGGAACCCGAAATCCGACATTTGGCGTGCCAGGTAGGGGTGCGCCAGAATCTTTCTTCCGCTGTTCGCGTGTGATCTTCCATCGTGTCCATGGCTGACGCTCGTCGGGCTGGTGCCGAGTGCGGGGCTGCTCTCACCACCCGCGTCGCCCAGACGGCGCTCGTCGGCGGACGCCCTCGTCGTTCCCCGTCGCCTGCCGCCACCGGTCCAGCGGGGAACGAGCAGCAGGCCTCATCCTAGCATCCTTCGGTGCGGCAGGAGGGCCGCACCGCCACACCGTCGCTGACTCCAGCCGCTTCATCGTCCCACGCCCGTCGCGCTCCCACAGGCGCGCATGCCGCGCTGCTCCTAGCAAGAGAGCTTCTGCACTACCGACCCGTCGACGACCTCTATGAGGACTGGCTTGCCCACATCACCGAGCTCGTCAGTGTCGAAGGGGGCTCCCCCTTGTCGTCCCTCTCGTTGCCTCACCCTCCGTTCCGCGCAGGAGGCGAGGATTAGGAGGTGCCTACACCACCTCCTCCCCAAGAAGGCACCCTGGCTCCAAGGCGCGCAGCCCCAGGGCGAGGCCCTCCGCGCCCGGCGCCTGCGCAGCAAGAAAGCAGCTGCCAAGAGATCCCTCGTCCCCAAGAAGGTGCTCGCGCGCTCCCAGCGCCGGTGCGCTAAGATCGCGTCCCTGCACCTCCACGCCAAGACCCCGTGCTGCTCCAAGCGGCGGCGCACGGTAATCCCCAAGAACAAGCCCAGCACCAGCAAAAGGCGTCGGTGGCCACAGCAGGCTGCCGCGCCCTCACCCGTGAGTTGCACGGCGTCGCATGGCCACGCAAGTTCAAGCCTGACCTCCCCCCTCGCTACGATGGCACAGCAGACCCCGCGGAGTTCTTACAACTCTACGAGCTATGCATCGAAGCCACCAACGGAGATGAAAGGGTCATGGCGAACTGGTTTCCCATGGCGCTCAAGGACGGGGCCCGCACCTGGCTCCTGAACCTGGCTCCTGGCACGATCTCCTCCTAGGACGAGATGCGCACTCGCTTCATCGCCAGCTTCCAGGGCACTCGCGACCGGCCCCTGGCCGTGAGCGATCTGCGCCACATCAAGCAGCAGCAAGGGGAAACCCTGCAGAAATACATCCAGCGCTTCAACAACGCTCGCCTCAAGATCCCCAAGGTGACTGAAGAAGCCATCATCTCGGCCTTCTCCGACGGCGTACGCGACATCAAGATGAAAGAGGAGCTAGCAATCCATGAAGACCTGTGCACATCTCTGGAGCTGTTCAACTTGGCGACCAAGTGCGCCAGCGCTGAGGAAGGGTGTCTTTCCCCCCTTGAGCCCCCGGCTGCTGACCCAGAAGAGAAGAAGCCCAAGGCCAAGGACGTGAAGCGCAAGGGGGCTTCCGTGCTTGCAGCGGAACCAGACACCAAGCGAGGTAGGGATCATCCTGAGTCGTCCAAGGGCAGCCGGTACTGCATGTACCACGACCTCCACACCCACAACACCAACGAATGTCAAGAGCTCAGGCCGTGAGAGGTGAAATGATAGGGGCTATGGCCGAGGAGGAGGAAGAGTTGGCGGACGATGGGAAGACCGTGGCCCTCGCCAAGGGTGGCGTGACCGACCTCGCGAGGATCGCCGGCAGGACCAGCCACGCGAGGGAGGCTGGAGAGATCAGCCTCGTGAGGACCGCCCACACGGCAACGCATGCCTTCCTCCTCTGCCGCCACCGCCAAGAAGGAATGAAGACTAGAATCAAGAAGAGGGGGCTGGGGGCTTCCAGGAGCCGCGCGCAATCGCTTGCATCTTGGGAGGCGCGCAGGCCCAGCCTCACAGCGCATCTTCAAGCAGTTTGCTCGCGAGGTGAATGCAGTCCTCCCCAAGCTTGAAGCCACGCGCCCTCTCAGGTGGTCTGCGTGCGCTATGACGTTCAGCTCAGCGGATCAGCTCAAATGCGCAGCAACGGCCGGAACCCTCCCAATGCTTTGCTCCCCGGTCATCAGCAACTTGCAGGTCACCAGAACCCTCATTGATGGCGGAGCAGGACTCAATGTCCTGTCCGTCGAGGTGTTCGACGATCTCCAAGTGCTGTACGATCAACTTCAGCAAACCAAGCCTTTCTCAGGAGTCACTGATGGTTCCATTGTTCCAATAGGGCAGGTTCGCCTTCCAGTCACCTTCGGGCAGCGCAAAAATTACCGCACTGAGCTCATCGACTTCGACGTCGCCCACATCCGTCTGCCATACAAAGCCATTCTCGGGTACCCAGCCCTGGCCAAGTTCATGGCAGTGACTCACCATGGATACAATGTCCTCAAGATGCCGGGAAGCGGTGGAGTCATCACTGTGCCCTGTGAAGAAAGAGACGCAGTGTGTTCGCTTGAGCGCACGTTCCAAGCCGCAACAATCGAAGACCCAGATCACAGAAGCGGAAGACTTCCCGAGGCAACCCTTAAGAAGAAGAAAGTTTCGCCTGGCCCAAGCCATAAGGAGGCAGCCGCCTCCGGAGGTGTTGCGTCGGGATCTGCGCCCAATCAGGGAGCGCCACCCTCTCTCGCGTAGGAAGGCACGCCCGACGCCCTCCTCAGGCAGGGCTCGGGGGCTCTTTCTTGGAGAGCCACCGACCTTGCCAAGGTCGCTAAAGAGGCGCTCGGGCATCACTTGGAGGGGTGCTTCCAGGCATGTGTCCCTATGGAAGGTACAAGGCAAGGAAGACCAAACCCTCAGGAGTTCTTCACAAGAAACACCCAGGAGCTACAGGAGTCGAGAGTCATGCGCGGCAGCCGCCGCTTGCCCACCGTAGCCCCACATCCAGGCGAGGATGGTGGGCTACGCGTCTGCATCGACGTGCCAGGGCTCAACCGAGCCGCGTCACCAGCTCAAGAACACCTCTCGCAAGGCCGTTCTTCCCTTGTACTGTTCATCATCAGCCCCTGAGGCAATCCACCACACCACACACTGGAGTAGGGTATTACACCACAACGGTGGTCCGAACCAATATAAACCTCGTGTCTCTTGTGTTGTTCGTTGTTCCTAGCTCAATTCACGCGAGGAGATCGGATGTAGATCGGTAGGGGAGAGATCTCCACACGCACCCCGGTGTTCGAACCTCAAGGGTCTGCCGGAACCCGAAATCCGACACTCGTTCTTCCTTGGACGAAACTATCCGATGATGGTGAAAGGTGATCCAACCATTGTTGACACTTTTATGAGAAGCAACTATGTCTATACCTTGAACATTTGGGTGGTTCCCTGCCCTGGTACTGATATAGTAGGCCGCTTCAGCCTGGATGATCAGTCCTGCGTTGGTCTCCAGATCGACAACGGATGGCCCGACCCAGAGAATCACTTGTGGTTCAAAGCAAGCGTTTCCAACGCCGCGGAATGGTTGAGTTGAAGTTCATTTCATGGCTCATTATTTGTTGTGTGGTGAAAACTTTAGTATTTATAATGTATCCTCATTGTCGATGTGGGTTGATGACCTGTTGTATGTAATAAAATGATATGCCTGTGATAAACTTACTAAATTTATGAATGGCTTTCGAGTCGCTTCTCTGAGTGAGTGGTGCGACGAGGCAAAAAATAATTTTCTGAATACATAATTGTACGTGCATTGCAACAGGTTATCGGATGAGGCCAATCAACAATAGTAGTACACTATTTGTACTAGCTTCACATGCTTCGCATGTCGGGCGGGTGTTTTTACTGTAGCCATATGTTAATGTGTTCGTTGTACGTAACCAGCACCTCGAATCCTCAATACTAGTATACTATATAGTAGGAGTAAGTAGTAGGAGTAGTAGGGTGACATGGGCCAGAACAAGCATTCATGTCCAGGAGTACGGCACACGCCACCACCACAACATCCATCTGACAACATATTATTTCTTGGAGTCCGTGCTAGAGCAATCTCTTCAACCTCGTTGTTTCTCTAACTTCAGCCATCGCGCGGCCGGCGAGGTGGGGGTTTGCCGATAGTCGGTTTCCTTAACTGCGGTCCCACTTGTAAGGCCAACTCCAACGCACGACCCCAAACGGACCTCCGTTTTGCACGAACTCCAACGATAATTTTGACTATAAAAGCAAGACCAAAGAAAACAAGAACCACAAGAATACATGTTACTACTCTTGTAAGTTGGATTAGTGCCTTCTCGATGCATTCATTGTTGATCTGCGGAGGCTCGATCTTGCGTGCTTCTTTCTTCTTCGAGTGTAAAGAAGTAGATGTTGCTTCCTCGCATCTAGTCTCATGTCTAGCCTCTATTCTAGTAGGAGTATCAACAAGTGCACTAATATCATCTCTAGCCTCTGTGCTACTAGCTAAAAGTGATAGAACATCTACTAAATTGCGCTCAATCAATATATGGATGTACTCTTCTTCCCAATACAAAAACTTGGATCCATTCTACTCCCTCCGTTGCACAATACATGCCTTTTATTTGCCAAAATATATATGTATCTAGACATGTCTTAGTATATAGGTACATCCATTTTTGGACAAATGGAAGTCAAGTATTTTGGAATGGAGGGAGTACACAATAAAATTTTTAAGTTAGCACAACTAGTCTAATCCGAGAGCAGAACCAAAGATTTGGTCGGGTTCTTCCTCCTTTTGCCGACACGTGGGACATCCAGCATCCAGGTCGTGTCATGAAAGAAAATAGAGTGGTAGTTGAAGCCACGAGATGTGCATCTTGGGTTAAACTATAAATAGAATCTTACTACTCTTGAGTAACTCCAAAAGCGGCCACCGAAGATCTTTATTGGATTTGTTTTTCATCACAAGCACGTTGAGGTGAAAGATGTGCAGGTTCAGTGGGTCCTCTTGTGTTTTCACTGACATGTGGGGCCGCATGTGAGCAAACAGATGATGGGCTCCGCGCGTCCGCTGGCTGGCTGAGAAGAGAGACAGAGGAGGGCTGAGCACGGACTGCAGGAAATTTGTTCTACGTACCTCGATATAGGCTCGATATAGTGGGGTGGCATGGGCCATAATTAGCATTCACGTCTAGCAGTACGACACACGCCACCCACACGAGTCCCATCCGACACCAATTTTCTTGGAGTCTGTGCTACAACCGTCTCTTCTCCCTCCTGTTTTCTCAGCCATCGCGCGATGGGCGGGGTGGGGGTTTGCCGATAGTCGGTTTGCTCAACTGTGGTCCCACTTGTAAGTGAAAATGCAACACCACACGCATTCCCGCTTGAGCGGCGTGCGGGACAAACCATGTGGGGGTGCGACGCGAACATGGCAGTATTTTCCTTTTGAACTCGTAACTTGTAAAATTTGGTTCTGCTCCATGGCGCGACCGATAGATAGAAAATAACAATTTTGCCTAGAGTAATGAGAAGTTTGGTTCTGGCGCCGTTCATGCATGGAGTACGTACGAAAATTATGAAGTTGATGCGAAAGGTAAGATAATTACTGTAGTATCATATACTACTACATGGATTTGACGGAGAGATAAAAATACATACGGATCCATCAACGTTCAACGACATCCTCACGCCCTAGTGCGCCGGGTCACCAACCGACGTGTGAGGAGCAGCGACGTTGGCGGCGAGCTCAACATGCTTCTGAACAGTGCCGTCCAAGGTTGCCCTGCGGTCCAAGAAGGCCAGCGTCCTATCGTCCTCCTCTTGCATGTAGTAGTCCTTGTGGACGATTTGCGCGTGGACGTGGGTGATTATGTCGATGGTGTCTTGCTGCGCCAGGCACTGCGCGGCGAGCGCGACCTCGAGGTGGACATTCTCCGGCGCGACGGCGGGCAGTCGCAGGGCCACCAGTGCGTCGAAGAGGTTGTTACCATAGTGGCCATTGAGGGTGGCGGGCATCATAGAGCCTGGGCGAGTCGACTGGAGGCTTATGTCATAGTCGTCCACAAGCTTCTTGACGACGGTGAACTTGTCGAGGAGACCGACGAGGACCTCGTCGAACAAGGAGACGAAGCTGTCGTCCAAGCGGCCCCTCGCCCTGGCGGCCTCAAGCAATACTGCCTGGAGATGTCCCTCGGTGCCGGGCCGCAGGCCGGCGTCGTGGACCATCTGGCACAGCCGGCTGATGCTCGCGCTCATCGCCTCCATGGGTCTAGCATAGCTTCTAGTCAACTGATCTTGCGATTCGAGTGATCACTCAACGCTTGGTTAGCGTGCGTAGGTGCATAGGATTTCGTACTACTCCTCGACCCTCTACTGCACCTGCCTTCGGCTGTATGATAGGTGGGCCAGCCACCCCACGTGTCATTCACCCAAAGGAAGTTGCCGTAAGTCAATGAAGTTGCGTCCCCCTCCGTGCCGGTGCAGTATAGTCATCTCACCGGACCTCTAGTTGGGGCCAAATGAGAGAAGTTTGATGTTTACTGGTTTATTGGTCCCCTTTGCATTCTGCGCCAAGTTTTGACCTTTGATTTAACTAATAAAATGTTAATGCATGTAAACAAAAATGTTGTGTAAGTCACCTTACGAAAACCAAATAATCCCAAAATACTTAGGCACGGTGCATTAACTCCCTCCTTGTTTCTTATTTCGTGACATATCAACCACTGAGAGATGTGGGCCGTGCATGCTTTCAATGACTTGAGACTACCAAACATGACATGCAGTGTTTAGTTCATTGCATGTAATCCTATTAGTACTCTAGTTAGGAGTAGCAAAAAACATTAAGTTCTCTCGCCGATAGGAATAAAACACCATATATTTATTTACAGAGGGAGTAGTACATTGTTGGTGACATGCATTACTAGATATTGCTAGTCAAATACTAAAATCCAGATGGACGTGGTAGTACTCCTAAATCCAGACGGTGGTGCTACTAGTACTAGTAGTAGTACTACCAATGTAGTAGTAGGAGTACTAGCACTGTACTACCCGTTGGTCAAATTATTACGTGCTGCTCCTCACAGTGAAGTGACAAGACCCTGCGCCAGAGATGACACCTGAGTATAGGCACCGTGTTTGGCATACCATAGTCAGCCTCATCGTCTGCAGTCACTATCATCATGGCTGTAGAGCTAGCCTGCTTACAACTAGCCATGTTCGACACAATTTCCCGTGCGTAGATGCCCGTGCATTGCACGGAACACCAAGATTGGGGGTGGACGGCTCCGGCAGCGGCCATCGCGCCAGATTTTTCCACGGCCTTCTACTCCTAGATGTGGTGGGGAGGAGATGAGGCTGATTGTGAGAGAAAAGGAGTTGTTTGTAAATAGGGAACAAGTGCGGGCATCTTTTTGCAAAAATGGAGAAGCTTGGTTTGTATGCGTCAGATCTAGATCCGACGACTATTGGTGAAAGATGGCAGGCGCAACATCATCACCAACTCAGGACCTGTTTGATTCGCAGGATTTTGAAAACGCAAGAATAGGACACGGCAATATTACAAGTTTCAAACTAATATTACAAATGTTAGGAGTAATGCTGCACCTACAAAGAGGGAATTACTAGGAAGTTTACGTAAGAACTTTCGTTACTTTAGGTGGATGCAATTATCGTACAAACTAAAATCCACCGCCCTGACAAGTCACTAATGGGCAAATAAGTTTTCGAGTCTATGGCCACTTGATGTTTCAAAAACAAATTCAGCTTCTGTGGAGACTTTGTCATTTAGGCTTAGACGCTTGCGGTGATTAGCACACCATTCATTGTTGCGCCAGAGAACGCCAAACCTCATTACCTTGAGCACACTTGCCTCCAGAACAAAGAACCTGGCCAATTTAATCTCAGATGTGCTGCCTCGGTAGTCGATCAAATCAATTTCTGTAAGATGGAGATCAAGGCATTCGATGAAATTGTTATAGTGCATCATATTTTTCACTTTCGGGTCTTTTTTTATCTGCAAAAGAAGAGAACATATTAGAGCAGCTGGCTGCATAAGATTGCCGTGTCATCAAGAGGTACCAATATCATTCGCTCATACGATAGGGTTGGCTGGCTAGTGATATTTTTTCACTATCTCTCTCTCTCTCTCTCTCTTTCTATTTCCTCTCAAAGCTTCAAAGCTAAGCTCCTCGAGCTGATCTAGGGCGGGGGATAAGAACCACTCGTCGAACTTGGGTTGGACCTTGCAGTTGGTACTGAACATGCGGATGTCAAGGCATTTGGCTGGCCCAGGGTGTGATGAAAGGATCTTGGAGACTGCAGCCATGCGTTTGCAATCCCCGTCGCAGAGGCAGCTGTCGATGGTGAGGTTGAGGGGGACACAGCGCCAGAGGGGGCGCCACCGCCGGGAGAGCAGGGCGGTCAGCACAGCAGATTTGGTGGGGAGGAGGCCGATGATGATGATCAGCGTGTCGTCGGGGAGGCTGCTGATGAAGTCCAGGCTCGCCGGATGCGGTTTTGGCTCGAGCCGCCTCCACTTGTTGGCTGCCTCGCCGTCCATCTCAACCGGTGGCGACGCCGGTGTACACGTGTGCTGGTGTGTGTTGTGTGTTGGGTATGCGCGAGTGCGTCCTTCTGTGCATGCCGCCGCGCAGTGGTGAATTGTGCGCGAGTGCGTCCTTCGCGCGCAAGAAGTTTCTCCTCAATGGGCCCTCAATTTACTAGCGTGCGGGGTGCTACCCCGAGTGGTTTCAACTTTGTTTACTTCACCACGTGTCAGATGGGCCTCTAGTTTACTTATTTTCACCCACTGCCACATGGGCCAGCACACGAAGATACAGAACACGAGCTGACAAGGCAGCTTGTGGATTGGTTGACCGGTCAACTAAACAATATACGGAGCTATACGCTGACACAGTGAGCGTATAATCCGTCGGTATAGAGAGTTCGAGTGAGGCCTGTGAGAGATAGCAGAGAGAGAGAGAAAGAGCTACTCCCTCCGTTCGATAACGTAGTTCAACATTTTTTGAAGTCAAACTTTTGAAACTTTGACGAAGTTTATAAAGAAATTACTTATATCTACAATACCAAAGATAAATGATAGTATGAAGTAAGTACATGTTGTGATGAATCTAATGATCGTTCCAGATGTAAATGTTTTTCTCCACATATACCTGGTCAAACGTTTCTGAGGTTTGACTTTTCAAAACATCCATATGCTTATGGACGTGATAGAGTCCCTAACAAGAGAGAGAGAGAGAGAGAGAGAGAGAGAGAGAGAGAGAGTGAAAAAAGTGTGTGTGCATGTGTGAAAGAGACATGGACAACACCTGATAAAAGTAGAGAAAAAGCATGCGTGTCTTATGCAAACATGTCACACATGCATCTTCGACAACGGAGGCAAGGTGAGGAGATAGTGTGTGGTTGTTTGGAACCGAGAGAGCAAGACCCCTAGCACGTGGCCAAGAGGGGTCTGACAAACAAGGGAGAGAGGTCGAGAGAGACGTACGGAGAAAATGCAGACATGGGGAGGAGAGAGTGCATGTTTGTCATAGAGAGATCCCCTGGAGATCGTGATGGGACTACATGGGTGGGAGATCGAGTGATAAGGTGTGTGCGCGATAGAAGATTCCCCGAGAGATATCAAGATAGACGTATGGATGGAAGGAGACAGTACGTGTGTTCCTGATGGCTAGTAAGAGATAATCATACTTAGGAGGGGGGAGTGCTTGCGGCTATGATGGATTGAGGGATTACGGTACTTAGGGGGGTGCGTGTCACATGGAGAGAGAACAAGGGCGGAGAGTGTTGGATGGGTCTATATGTATAGCACGAGCAGGACATGTGTATGTGTGAACCAGGGAGATATAAGGCCAGTTTGGCTTGCGTCCTGAGCATCTTTTGCCTGGCCTGTGGTTGTGGCTGGATTTCAAGCACGCTTGTTTGGTTGCTACCCTGAGAAAAAGAAAGCCCGCCTGGCCTGGGTTCCCTTGCACTTTAATTAGCCTGGCTGAACTCCAGACACTGCAAGTAGCCTGGCCCAGGCGACCAATTTTGAATGCCTGGCCGTGCCTGGTCGTGTGGCCACGAGGCTAACAACAACATGGATGGATATTAGCATTAAATAATTGATGCATGGATTGATTGATGGGACGTTGATGCTTTACCTGGCCCAGGCATGAACCAAACACTTCAGCACCACACAAGCCTGGCCCGGCAGAAATATTGTACATCTCACGTCCACACCAGGCAGTACTAGCCATCAAGGCATGAGGGTCAGGTCACGAACCAAACTGACCAATAAAGTTGGAGAGAGATTGAGGAGCCCCGATAAGGCTGAGTGGTGTGTCAGATAGCTGAGAGGGGGAAAGAGATATTCCATCCGCTCGATAATGTAGTGCATGTAAATTTTTTAGAAGTCAAACTTTGGAAACTTTGATCAGGTTTACGCAAATGTTATTTATATCTACAATACCAAAGATACATCATACAAAACTACATCTCATGGTGAATCTAATGGTATATGTTTGTCGTACTAGATGTAATTCTTTTTCTCCACGTACATGGTCAAACTTTATGATGTTTGACTTTTCAATAAATCTATATGCTATGGACCGAGGAGAGTGCCTCAGTCGAGACAGATCAAGTGCGTGTGAGGGAGAATGAGTAAGTGTGCAAAAGGAGTATGTGTGTGAAAGAGAAAGTGACAACAAACGATAAATTAGAGAGAGTGTGTGTTTTTTCGTTTCTTATGCGAACATATCACGCATGCATCTTCGAGATAGAAAAGCGAGGCGAGGAGATACACGAAGATAGCTAGTGCGTGATTGTTTGCAACGGAGAGATACACCCCTGTAGCACATGTCCAATAGAGGTGTGGCCAACAAGGAACAAAGGTCGAGAGGGACACATGGATGGATTGGACGCATGGGGAGGGAGAGAGGGTGTGTTTGTGATAGAGAGATCCCGTCAAGATCATGAGGGGACTATATGGGTGGGAGATCGAGGTAGTGTGTGCGCGATAGAAAGATGCCCCGAGAGAAATCGAGATAGACCATGCACATGTTTGTGAGACTAATATTATCTAGTCATATACATATAGGGGGACCTTGCTCAAGGAGTATCTATTAACTGTGCTCAATGATCAGAAGATTTATTGGAAACAGAGAGGAAAAATTAAAGGAGTAAAGTTTGGAGATGAAAACACAAAATTCTTCCACACTAAAGCCTCTATTAATCATAGGCACAATAAGATTGCTATGCTACTGAACAAAGATCAAGTTGAAGTAACATATCATGAAGGAAAGGCTGCAATCCTCTAGGAGGCTTTTAAAAATAGATTGGGACAATCTAATGGACACTCAATGCACTTTGACCTTAATGATCTTTATGAAAACACAGTGGACCCCCAAACCTTCATTGATCTAGAAAAGCCTTTTACATAAGAGGAAGTTGAGGAAGTGGTCAAAAACCTACCTATTGATAAATCACCAGGGCCAGATGGATTCAATAATGAGTTTATTAAAAGTTGTTGGGATATTATTAAGACTGATGTCTTTGAGCTTATATTGGCATTCCATGCTAGGAATGTAAATCTTGAAAGCATTAACTCCTCTTTCATCACTCTAGTGCCAAAAAAAGAGGTGCCACTTTCTCCTAATGACTTCAGGCCAATTTCTTTACTAAATGGAGTTCTGAAAATCATTACAAAACTGTTGGCCAATAGACTACAAAGGGTTATACTACAGTTGGTGCATATTAATCAATATGGTTTTCTCAAAGATGGAGTGATCCAGGACTGCCTTGGTTGGGCATATGAATACATTCACCAGTGTCATAAATCTAAGGAAGAAATCTTAGTAATAAAACTGGATTTTGAGAAGGCTTTTGATACAATTGAGCATGATGCAATCATTGATATTTTTAGAGCTAAGGGATTTGGAGAGAAGTGGATTTCCTGGATGGAAGCTTTGTTCACAACTGCATCATCTTCTGTATTACTCAATGGAGTTCCTGGGAAAAGAATTTACATAAAGAGGGGAGTAAGACAAGGAGACCCTTATTCTCCTTTAATTTTTGTGCTGGCTGCTGATTTGCTACAATCCATTCTTAATAAAGCCATGAGACTAAACCTGATCACTGCTCCACTGCAAGTAAACTCATGCCCTCACTTCCCAATTGTGCAATATGCAGATGACACCTTAGTAGTTATGCAAGCTAATTCTAGGAAGTTATTCTGCTTAAAAGCACTTCTGAATACTTTTGCCACAGCAACTGGGCTAAAAGTTAATTATGGGAAGTCCATCATGGTACCCTTGAATATTGCTGAAGACAGGGTAGAAATTTATACTAACACCTTGCAGTATGCTAGAGGACAATTCCTATTTACTTACCTTGGTATGCCCTTGGGAATATACAAACCAAGTGTTGAGCAATGTCTCCCCCTAGTTAACAGGATTGCAAAAAGATTGTCTGGTATCTCTATCTTCATGACCCAAGCTGGAAAATTACTGTTGGTCAAGTCAGTGATGACATCTTTATCAGTCTTCTTCATGTGCTATTTGGACATACCTGTTACAATAAAAAAGCAGATCATTAAATACTTGAGACATTGTCTTTGGAGAGGACCTGATATGGAGGACAAAAGGCCTGCCTTGGTGGCATGGACTACGGTGTGTAGACCAAAAGACCAGGGAGGCTTAGGTGTTCTAGATATCTTTACACATAATAAAACCCTGCTCATGAAAAATCTTCACAAATTCTTCAACAGACATGATATTCCCTGGGTCAACTTGATTTGGGAAACATACTATAATGATGGAAAATTACCAGGGTACAACATGATTGGATCATTCTGGTGGAAGTCCAACTTAGCTCTCGTTGATCAGTACAAAGCTATTGCTAGATGTAATGTGGGAGATGGTGTCAGCGCTTTCTTTTGGGATGATCTATGGAGCCAAGCAATACTTAAACACCAATTTCCTCACTTGTTCTCTTTTGTCAGAAACCCACAGCTGAATATTCAACAAGTATTACAGACTGAATACCTGCAGGATTTATTCTTCCTCCCCTTGACAACTGAGGCCTATGAGGAATTCTTACAAATGGAAGACATTTGTATAGCCATGAGACAATTTGAGCATTTAGACTCTTTAGACACATGGAGTTACATTTGGGGGACTGAGCACTATTCCTCCATCAAAGCATATAAAGTATTAATTGGTCACAAACAGACACCCCCACACTTCAACTGGATCTGGCAGAGTTCATGCCAACCAAAGCATAAAGTTTTCTTCTGGCAACTTCTTCATGATCGAGTCAACACAAGAAACCTACTTAGAAGGAAGAATTTTGTGTTGAAGGATTACAACTGTGCTGTTGGAGGCTGTCAAAAAGAAGAAACACTGCACCATCTCTTTTGGGGTTGTCCATTTGTTCAACAATGCTGGGACTTCATTTGTCCAACAAGAGCTCCAAACCTGTCTATGTTAGAAGCATTCCAAGACCTCAAAGAAAAGCTAAGGTATCCATTTTACATGGAGATAATCATTCTTGGAGCATGGGCCATTTGGATCACTAGAAACAATAAGATTTTTGAAAATATTGCACCTTCATTCCAAGGGTGGAAGTTCATATTTCTGGAGGAACTGAAGCTTCTCAAATATAGAATGAGGAAGAAGCATGAGGGACAATTTTCAGTTTGGCTTGACAGCATGTTGTAATTACTTTGTTCTTAGGCTAGTTGGTTGTTTAGTTTTTTCCTTTTTCTTTTTTCTTTCTTCCTTTGTTTCCTAGGTTTTAGGTTTTTAGTCTTCTTGTTTCTTGGACTTACCTCAAGCCTTTCAGACTTCTTTGTTTCTCTGCGTTATTTATTAATAAAAATTGCAGTGGGGTTTTACCCTACTATTTATATTCAAAAAAACAATTGAGTGAGAGGCCATCATACTTGGCTAGCTGGGCATGAGATTGTGTATGTGCGCATGTGAGATGGAGAGAGAACAAGGGGGAGAGATAGAGTTTTAGATGGTCCTATCGAGTGCGACTGAGATATGCATGTGTATGTGTGACCCAGGTGGATGGAGAGTTTGAGGAGGGGGGAAGAGCTCCGAGACGACATAGTGGTGCATGAGAGAGTTACAGGCAAAGAGCCAAGGAATCTGTGTGCGTATGATGAGTGCACCCAAGATATCTAGCTTGGACTAGCTAGAGTATCATACATAGTGTGCGAGAGAGACCTATAGATGGTGTATATATGCATGCGAACTAGAAAGACCCCCCTCCACACACACAAAGAGAGAGAGACAAAGAGAGATGGAGAGAAAGGGAGAGGGACCAACAAGGTTTTTGTGTCGGATGCGTGCAACAGAATTGAAGATTGTCGGCGAGAGAGAGAGAGAGAGAGAGAGAGAGAGAGAGAGAGAGAGAGAGAGAGAGAGAGAGAGAGAGAGAGAGAGAGAGAGAGAGAGAGAGAGAGAGAGAGAACAGGAGTCCGGGAGAGGGGGAGGTCGCATTTTATGCATCAAAGACTGATATAAACCATGTTTCGATATAAACTTGCATTCAAATATTTAAATTGGAGAACATGTTGTCTGCAATCCACACATGAACGGATATATGCGTATATCAAAAAAGTTCATTAATTTGACTTTCAACATGTTCATGGAGTACTATAATACTGTACAACATGCTACTCGATTGAGGTGTTCAATTTTGGATTTACTTCACTATTTTGACCTACTGAACGAGCTATTTCATTGGATCAAGATATTTCATTTTGGGTTTGATTCATGTTTTTGAGTGGGTCAACTATTTGTCATATAGTAAATCGCTAGCAACGAGCATGTAAAAACACATTACTCCCCAGCATCATCTCTCCATCTAAAAAAGAAGTGGCAAGCTAATATTTCAGAATTTGATCCGAGTCGACTTGGTAAGGTAGACGTGGATGCTCGTTCTCCCAAAATTTGAACGAACCGTTAAACATCCTCTCTGCTCGATGGAATTCACCCGAGCAAATTAGTGGGAGATGCGAAATTACCGTCCTATGTGGGACACGCATCAATTGGCCTGTTGTACATCGAGGGTAGGTTCGTAACTTCATCCAAACGCGCCTTCTCCTTAGCCGAAATGACATGTGCCGAATAATTCATAAACCATGGCCAGCAAAACACGCTCTCCTTGCCCGAAATAGCTCGCGCCCACTGTTTCAAAACACGCTCTCCTCGCCCGAAATTGCTGGCGCCCACTATAGTTCAAAACACGCCCTCCTCGCCCGAAATCGCTCCCGCCAGAGAAGCAAAGTTACTCTACTATCCCCGACCCTCAGTACACAGACCCAAGCCGAGAAGCCTACAGGCAAGGGTCGAACTGTAACTCCCCCTCACATTTCTGACAAATGCGTCCGTAAGACATGGTTCCACTCCCCTCCCAATTCCCCCCCGCCCGCCCCCATTCATACCTCGTGGGCGCCAAATCACCTTCTCCCCGGGAAGCTCCCTTCTTGTCGGTGGGAAACAACACCTATGGGATCACGAGAATCCCTTTCTGCAGTTGCGGGGCGCGGGGGCCGTGAGAAGAGCGGATCGAGCAGGCAGTACACGATTCCTTTACCTAGGTTTGGGCCGCGAAGATGCGTAAAACCCTACTCCTGCTTTGGTGGATTATATGTTTGTGTTCTTGATCTAGCTATGGGGCGTGAGGAGCTCCAAAAAGCCGAATCCTCTTCCTGGTCGCCTGGGGCCTCCTTTTATAGGGAAAGGGGCTGCCATAGTGGCACGCAGGAGGTGGAAAGGGTACAGTGATGCGAGGTTATCCCTCGCATTACATGACAAGGTGCCTTTAATGCGCCTTGCTTAGGTGTCCTTGCTTTATCGGGGGCGGGGGAGAGCCCTATCTCGTCCGTCGCCGCTCTCTCCCGCGTCGACACGCGCCCTGGCCAGCGGTGCCTGCGATGCCATGTAGGCCGGCAGGCAGCTGAGGTGGCGCAGCGGTGGGTGTCCACGAGGATCTGCATGCCGCCACGCAGGTGCCTGCCCAGCTGGTTGGGTCGGCAGCTGCATGCGAACGGTGGTGGAGGCGTGACTGGTGCGGGTCCGATGGTGGCCCCGCGGGTGTCCTTGGCAAGGGCCTTGCCGCGGCCCCGGCAAGGGTCTTGTCGGGGTCCCGACAAGGGTCTTACCGTGGCGCCTGCTGCCATCCCCGGCAAGGCTCTTGCCGGGGGCCTTGTGGTTTTCCTTGGCTGGGATCCCGCCAAGGACCATCATCTTCTAAAGTGTGCATCTGATCTTGAATGTCTTCACAAAGATCTGCATACCACCACAGGGATGCCTCCCGAATCCTTGCCCCATGGGGGCAGTGGACTCAAGGGTGACCCGCTCCGTAGCTGTGGGGCGAGCTGCCATGGCAAGGGTCTTGCCGGGTTTGCAAAAACCGCGTCCCGGCAAGGATCTTGCCGGGGGGGGCGCTTTGCCCCCTTTGCTCTTTGTGGTCTTGGTCTTGGCGTCGTTCTGCTCCTCTTTGGCTTCGGCCTTATCTTGGTTCTACCTCCCTTGCCGGGCTCGGTGCGGCGGCACCCGTGGCTCAGAGTACCCGTGCACAGTCATAGGGGTACAAAAAGTGTACCCCTCTTTTTGTACACCAACAGGAGCCCCAGGGCCTGGGCCACACATAAGCGCTACGCGTTGTTGGGCCAGGCCCAAGAACGGTGCGCGGGCATGCAGGGCGGTTTTTACCGCGGTAAGTTTCTTTGCGCGCTGCGCCTCCCATGCTTCCCGCGCGTGGCACGTCATGGGGAGGCGTGCATGACGCGGGCAGCATGCGTGAGGCTGGCCTCTGCACGCATGCGTCATGTCATAGAAAAAAGGGGGCGGCTCGCGTCTTCCCCATAAACGGAGGGAGGCATGGAGGCCCGGCCCATTTACTGGACGGGGCCGAGGCATGGTCTTCCAAGGCGCCCAATCCCTTTAGTCGCCGGGCGGGGAGAAATCACCTCACCCGTCGCTTCGGTTCTGCATGTTCGCCACACGGCGCTCATGCGCCTGGGGTGGCAGTTGGTGGAGGCGGGAAGCCGGGCCATCGCGGGCTAGGGCGGCGGATCAGCCCCGGTCTCCTGCGCCATTCACGTCCTCATTGGCGGAACGGGGCGGTCGAGCCCCCACCCTGCTCCTTTATAAAGAGCGGGGGGAGGGGGGTCGGTGCCCTGCATTCCTCCATCTCACTTCTTCAGCTTCACCTCCCCTCCCTCTCATTCGCCATGGAGAAAGGAAACCCTGGTCCTTCGACGGTGGCGACGAGGGTCGCCGCTCGACAACGCGTCCCTCCTTCTCCTGCACCTACGGTGGCAGAGCCAGCCGCGAGGGGAAGGGGGAGAGGGAGAGGCCGTGGGCGAGGCCGAGGCGCTCGGGGAAGAGGAGGACGGGGCGGCGCGCCGGCTTTGCCTCCGCCAGCAGTTCCTCCCCCCATGGAGGGCCACGTTGGGGACGACCCTTGTGAGTTCTTGGTCAGGCTGCGGCGGCCGCCTCGCCGTCGTCTTCGTCTCCCGACTCCATTCGCGAGCGAGATGGAGCTAGACCCGCCTGAGACACTGAGGCTGCACATGAGGGGCTGTGGAATCAGCGGTACGCGAGTCTGCGTCGACTTCCCAGACCTAATGTGATGTATCTTGGTCAAGGGTGGAAGACGTTCACCCGTATCCACCGCCTGACGGAGGGGCTCACCCTCCATTTTAAGCTGATGGAGGGCGGTCTCCTCTCCGTCAAGGTCTTCGGGTGCTTCGGGACTCGGGCAAGGTGCTTCGTGGAGAGCTCCTCTGATAGTGAAGACTCCTCCTCGAGTGGGAGTGACGAGGAGGACAGCGACAGCGACGATGAGGGTAGCGGGCGGCAGGATGACGGGTCCGACTAGGTGTCGGGCGCCGCTCCGTGCGGCACTGGCGACCCCATCATCCGTGTCGCCGGCTCCTTGAACTTCTCGGGGTCGTCTCCTTGGGCGGCTGGCGTTGGGAGGCTGCGGAAGAGGAAGAGGGCGGGCGGCATGGCCGTCAACTCGGAGTACGTGGGCACGACGCCTTCGACGCGTGCTGACGTCCTGCCGCCTCGTCTTCGAGCTCTGCCTCCGGTGCTGCCATCACCATCCAGCCTTTGGACGACCACCGAGATGTTCTCTTGGTGTCTTATGCCACCTGTAGCTCATCTAGGCGCCCCTTTTGCCCTTTTCGCCTCCTTGACCTGCCTCCTGAAGAGAGGGACAAGAAAGGGATTACGGGCACCTTATCTCTTTTTAGTTTGTAAGCCTTCGGGCCTTAGCTGAATTTAAAGGTTGTAATCCCATCATTCATGTTTTTCATCCTCCATGAACTGTACCTGAGTGGAATGTTTTTAATGAAAAAGGGATGCTTGCCGGGTCACTTGTCTTGCGGGTGGAACCCACGTCAAGGGGCAAGTCCTTGATATCTTTAAGATAGACACTTCCTTGCCCGGCAGCAGGCCCTGCCATCTTCCCACGTCGCTCGACCTTTCTCACGCTTTAGGCGGAGGCAGGGATGAGGCGGGTTCAGGCTCCTCGTTTCGTCCCTTCGCTGCCGCAACTACGACCAAACCTGGGCCCAGGAACGAGCCCTCGGGCCTAGAGTTAGGGGAGCACGGTAGCTTTAGGAAGAAACGAGGTTTCACATACCTCAGTCCATAAGAGAATGCATGATAAGGGATGAAGAACTTATCTAAAACTGCAGCCCCCAGCAACTCTGGTTCGCCGTGGGTGAATCTTTGTACTTGCAGCCCCCGGCAACACTGGCTTGTCGGGGTCCAGATGCTGGTCCGTCCCTCTTCTCCTTTTTTTCATCCTCAAGTGATCCGGCAAGGATATCCGAGCCCTGCGAACCAAAGGAGACAAAAGAACGGCAAAGAGACGCACACTCGACCTCTAAGCTAGGGGTTAGCCGCCGCTAAGCACTATCAACCCTAACCAAGGACGAGACTCAATCTAGCATGCATGCTATAACTTAGGGCGCCAGCGCTTCATTTATGCTCAGGGTCTGCGCCTGGCTTTGTACAAAGGGTTACATGCATCATCGACAATGCTTGTACAAAAGGTGGCTTGCCGGGAGGCCCGACAAGCCGCGCCTTATGGGTAAAACTTGCGAAGATGCTCGATGTTCCAGGAGTTGCTCACCGGAACGGCATCTTCGGTCTCCAGGCGGACTGCACCGGGCCTGGTGAATCGTATTACCCGATAAGGGCCTTCCCACTTCGGCGTCAACTTTTTGGAATTCTTGGCCGATTGAACGCGCCGAAGAACAAGGTCGCCTTCCTCAAGGCTCCGGGCATGAACCTTGCGGCTATGGTAGCGGCGCAAGGCTTGCTGGTAGCGTGCTGGTCTCACAGCCGCCCGAAGACGATCTTCCTCAAGGAGCAGTGCGTCGTCTTGCCGCAGTTGCTCTTGCTCAAGCTCATCATAAGCGAGCACTCGAGGTGACCCGTATATGAGTTCAGTGGGGATAACTGCTTCTGCCCCGTATACCAGGGCAAAGGGTGTCTGGCCGGTGGCTCGATTTGGTGTCGTCCTGATTGACCAAAGAACCGTCGGCAACTCATCAATCCAGCGCCTTCCGCTCATGTGCAGTCTGTCAAAGGTCTTGGTCCTTAAGCCTCGCAACACTTCAGCATTTGCCCTCTCAGCTTGCCCGTTGCTCCGCGGGTGAGCGACGGAAGCGAAACAGACTTTGCTGCCGAGGTCCTGAGTATATTGCATGAAGGTGCGGCTTGTGAACTACGTACCGTTGTCGGTGATGATCCAGTTGGGTACACCGTAACGGCACACTAGCCCCTTGAAGAACTTGATGGTTGACTGAGCTATGACCTTCCTCACTGCCTCCACTTCTGGCCACTTTGTGAACTTGTCGATGGCTACGTACAAGTACTCAAAGCCCCCGACAGCGCGGGGGAAAGGGCCTAGTATGTCAAGCCTCCAGACCGAGAAGGGCCAGGAGAGAGGAATGGTTTGAAGGGCTTGAGCTGGTTGATGAAGCTTTCTTGAATGGAACTGACACGCCTCACACCTGGTGACGAGTGTCGTTGCATCCTGGAGGGCGGTGGGCCAGAAGAAACCCTGCCGGAACGCCTTGCCGGCAAGGGCTCTTGACCCAATGTGGGATCCACATATGCCTCCATGTATCTCTGCCAACAGCTCCAGTCCTTCCTCTCGAGGGATGCACTTCAATTTCACACCGTTCGGTCTCTTCCTGTACAGGACGTCATCGACGAACTGGTACATGGCAGAGCGATGGGCTGCTTTTTCCGCTTCTTCCTGCTCCTCAGGAAGCTCCTCTGTCTGGAGGAATCGGACGGTATGCTATGCCCACGCTGGAGCCTGAGGCTCGACGGCGAGGACTAAAGGCATTTCCTCCGCTATAGGGGCGGCTGTCTCGACGGCAAGAGCTTGGCATACTGCCGGAGCTAGCCGTCCCGTGGCGGGCTCAGTGTCCTCGACAACATCCTTGCCGGCGGCTCCGGGGAGCTCGGTGGGAAAGTACTTGTCGGGTCCTGATTTCCTTCTCTTGTTCTGCTCTATTGATGGATCAACGGATGGCTGAGTTAGCTGAAGCACAAAGCTACCTGGTTCCACAGGTAGCTTGAGGGCAGCGCGCTTCGACAGGTAATCGGAGATATCGTTCTCCGTTCGGGGAACGTATTCAGCCTGGATACCGTCGAAACGCTCTTCCAGCTTTCTCACTTCATCAACGTAGGCCTTCATCAACGAGCTCTGGTAATCCTTATTGACTTGCTTGACGACAAGCTGCGAGTCGCCCCTGACGATGAGCTTTTTGATTCCGAGGTCCGCGGCGATCCTAAGACCGGCAAGCAGCCCTTTGTATTCCGCCGTGTTGTTTCTTGACGCCTCCTTGGGGAAGTGCATCTGGATCACGTACTTGAGGTGCTCTCCGGTGGGGGCGACGAGCAGTATGCCAGCCCCGGCACCCTGGAGGGAGAAAGCCCCATCAATGTACATAATCCAATCGCAACTTGCCTCCTTGCCGGGGAGAGCAGTCTCTTGGGCTTCTTCGTCAGGTGTGGCGGTCCATTCTGCAATGAACTCCGCCAGGACTCGGCTCTGGATCGTCGAAGTACCTTCAAACTTGAGGCCAAAGCTGGACAGCTCCAGTGCCCATTCCACAATCCTCCCCGTCGCATCTGGGTTGTGCAATATCCGCTGCAGAGGGAGGCGAGTGACGACAATGATCTCGTGTGCCTGGAAGTAGTGACGCGGCTTCCTCGAGGCCATGAGGAGGCCGAAGAGCAGTTTCTGCACACCAAAGTACCTCGACCTAGCCCCCTGCAAGAGGGAGCTAACAAAGTAGACCGGGCGCTGCATCACTTTCTTCTTCGGCGGCACCTCGACCAACTGTGTCGCCTCCGCACTGGTGGCGTCGGGCTCTGTTGCTGCCATTACCTCGCCGTCGACGTCCCTCTGCGCCACTAGTGCGGCGCTGACCACCAGGTTCGTTGCCGCTAAGTATAGCAGCAACGGCTCCTGGGGCCTGGGCGCAACTAGTGTTGGTGCGGAGGAGAGGTACTTCTTCAAATCTTGCAATGCCGCTTCGGCTTCTGGTGTCCACTCCATCGGGCCCGCCTTTTTCATGAAAAAGGGAAGGGCGCGCTCAGCGGACTTGGATATGAACCTGCCCAGGGCAGCGACGCAACCAGCGAGCCAGCGCACATCCTTGATTCGCTTGGGTGCTTCAATCTGCTCTATAGCTTTGATCTTGTCCGGGTTGGCCTCTATCCCCCACTGCGACACAAAAAACTGAGAAGCTTGCCGGACGGGACGCCAAACGCACTTCTCAGGGTTCAGCTTGAGGTTGATCTTGTGCAGATTTGCAAATGTCTCCCGCAAATCTGATATGAGGGTGGCCCTGTCCTTGGTTTTGACCACTATGTCGTCCATATAAGCCTCCATATTTCTATGGAGCTGGGGCTCAAAACCAATCTGGACCGCCCTCGCAAACATCGATCCAGCACTCTTCAACCCGAAAGGCATCCGTATGAAACAATATGTACCACATGGGGTGATGAATGCTGTTTTCTCTTTGTCTTCTTTCTCATGAAGATCTGGTGGTAGCCGGAGTAGGCATCGAGGAATGACAACAGATCACACCCAGCCGTGGAGTCAACAATCTGGTCGATGCGCGGCAACGGGAAGGGGTCTTTAGGACAAGCCTTATTGATATCTATGTATTCAATACACAACCTCCACTTCGCATTTGCCTTGCGCACTATGACCGGATTGGCCAACCACGTCGGATGGAGAACTCCTCTTACCAAACCCGCTGCCTCCAGTTTTCGGATTTCTTCTGTAATAAACTCTTGTCGTTCCAAAGCTTGCTTTCTGACCTTCTGCTTGACGGGCCGCGCATGAGGACAGACAACAAGGTGGTTCTCAATCACCTCCCTGGGAACGCCGGGGATGTCGGAAGCTTGCCATGCAAACACATCGACATTCGCCCGCAGGAAGGTGACGAGCGCGTCTTACTATTTGTCGTCAAGGGTGGAGCTTATGGTAAAAGCTCCTCCCGTGTCGTCCTTGTTGACGGAAACCTTCTTGGTTCCCGGCGGCGTGGCTCTGGACTTCTTGCTTCCGCCGGCGGAGCTCTCTGGCACGTCCTCGACTGCAGCGCTACACTCCGAAGAGGTGCGCTTGCCGGAGTCGGTGTCCGAGGTGCCTTCTTCTTCTTTCTCACCCTCGGGGTCCCGGCAGCAGGAGCGAGTGCCCCAGCGGCGGCACCTGCTGCGACTGCTTGCTGGTCACGGGCCCTGGCATCTTCAGGGTATTGTAGGCGTAGAGCGACGCCGCCATGAACTTGGCTAGCGCTGGGCGGCCAAGGATCCCGTTATAGGGCAAGGGGATCTTGGCAACATCAAACACAATCCTCTCCGTCCTGAAGTTCGGGTCGCTCCCGAAAGTTACGGGCAACGTGACCTTTCCCTTGGGTTGGCTTCTCCCCGGGCTGACCCCTTGAAACGTGCCCGTTTCTTCGAGGTCCCCATCAGGGATCTGCAGCTTCTCGATCACGGCAGGCGAGATCAAGTTTAGACCGGCCCCGCCATCTACTAACATTTTTGTCACCTTGAGGTTGTGTATTGTTGGTGAGACCAACAACGGCAAGCACCCGACCGCAGTAGTGCGATCAGGGTGGTCCTCAGAGTAAAAAATGATAGGTGTGCTAGACCACTTCAGCGGCCTCTGGGCATCAAACGACGGCTCTGCTACTGTAATTTCTCGCGCCCACTGTTTAAGCCGGCGTCGAGAGGCATGCAGCGAAGCGCCGCCGTCAACGCACATGGCCTCTGTAGCTTTCTGAAACTCTTGGTCGCCGGACTCGTTGTCCTCTTCGTGATCGTCATCTTCTAGCTTTCTGTCACGGCCCCGAGCGGGCCTCTCTTGTTGCTTATCCTTGCCGCGACGGCCCGCCTGGCCGTCGCGTTTCTTGTCGGATCCCTTAGCACCGTCTTGGCCCTTCTCCTTGTCCCGCCTCTCGTATTCAGCCCTCTGCTTCTCAGCGAGGAGCTCAACCTGCCGGCAGTCTTGGAGAGCATGGCCTTTGGTGCGATGGATCCTGCAGTATCGCTTGTTGGAGTTGCCTGGCTTCTCGGCAACCGCCAAGGCCTGGCAGGCGACACATCCTGCAATTTCCTTGCTGGGGTCACCTGCCTTGGTCTTCTTGGTGGAGGCGGTGTCGTCAAACCCCTCGACGGCAAGCACATCTTTCCCTTTGCGCTTCCTGTTGCGGTGCCGGCCTTTCTTCGCCGGGGCGGCGGTGTCCTCTTCAGAGGAGTCGGTTTCCACGCCGGCATCTTCGCCGGGGTACTTCCTCCCCTCTTCAGCCCGGGCACACCTGTCCGCGAGAACATAGAGCTCCGCGACATCTTTCACCTTGTTCATCGCCAGCTCTTCGCGCATCTTGCGGTTCCGAACGTTCTGATGGAACGCGCTGATGATGGTGGCGGGGTGAACATATGGGATATTGTACTGTACCCGACTGAACCTCTGTATGTACTTGCGGAGACTCTCGCCTCCCTTATGGGGAATGACGTGGAGATCACTCGCTTGGCCATGAGCTTGGTGACCGCCAGTGAAGGCGCCCACGAACTCATGGCACAAATCCGACCAGGAGGAAATGGAGTCTACCGGCAAGTGCATCAACCATGACATGGCGTTGGGTTTAAGAGCCAACAGGAAGTAATTTGCAAGCACCTTATCGTCACGAGCTCCGGCAGCCTACATCGCGATGGTGTAGATGCTGAGGAACTCGGATGGGTGGGTCTTGCCGCCGTACTTCTCGCCCACGTCAGGTTTGAAAGTGCGGTGAGTGGGCCACTGGAACTGCCGCAGCTCACGGGTAAAAGCCGGGCAGCCTACCTCGTAAGGTAGGCCCCCAGGGCTCCCCGGTGTCGGGTGGTCCACAGCAGGCCCCGCTCACCTATCTGACTGGTGGCGCGCTCCGCGCCGGTGCTCGATGGTGGTCCGAGCGTCTTCATGTTCCCGATCCCGAAGGACCTGGCGTTGGTCCTGGTGGGTCCGCGGGTCGGACGATGCTATGGAGATTTCGTCGCCCGCAACGTCGTGAAGGGCATGTGTCCGTGGCACCGGGCGAGGAGGAGGCGAGTGTTCACCGTGGTCGCGGCGCCGCCAGCCTTCCTGCCACTGGTACGCGGGACTCCATCGGAACGTCGACCCGGGGGCTCCGTCGGGGTTGGCTCATCTTTGTTGGTCACCGCAACAAGGCTTCGGATGGTGGCTCTCCATTCGTCAAGTTTCCCCGTAGTGGGAGGAAAGTCGAGGAGCAACTGCATGCGCGCCAGCGCTTCTGCTGGCGTCGGTGGCAGCGAAACCTGCATGGATCGCGACGCGCTTCGACTTGTGACCATGTCAAAAGGAGCTCTATCACGACCGCGCGGTTGCACGCCGTCTTCACCAGCGCCTCGGCGAGCGGGCAGGTCTTCTACATCCCGGGAGTGGCGCTCGGGGCTTTTCCCGCGACGACGCCCGAGGTCTTCGGGGCCATCACGCCGCTCGTCGCGCGCCGCTTGAGAGGAACGCGCCGTCGGCGCCGGAGTGGGAGTCCTGGAGGCCCTTGCACCACTAGCGGGCGGGGCAGCAGCGACCTCGGAAGGTCCCGCGCCACCTGCGGAGGGCCCGGATCCGTCTATGGATTTGGCGGCGTGCGGCCCGTTACCGGGCGCACGAACATCGCCGCCTCCCAAACTCCGGCTGCTGGGACGGCGTTGGTGTTCGCGAACAGCGCCCCGGGTCCTTTCGGCGACCGGTCCGCTGCTCGCTCGCGTCGGGACAGGATGCACGGCGTCCGACAGGCCAACCGCCACCGTCGTCCTCTTCTTGGGCGCCATGACGATGAAGAAGCATCGAACTAACTGCTAAAGCCGATTCTCACAACTGCGCAGCCCCTACCTGGCGCGCCAAAGATGTCGGTGGGAAACGACACCTACGGGATCACGAGAATCCCTTTCTGCGGTTGCGGGGCACGGGGGCCGTGAGAAGAGCGGATCGAGCAGGCAGTACACGATTCCTTTACCCAGGTTCGGGCCGCGAAGATGCGTAAAACCCTGCTCCTGCTTTGGTGGATTATATGTTTGTGTTCTTGAGCTAGCTATGGGGTGTGAGGAGCTCCAAAAAGCCGAACCCTCTTCCTGGTCGCCTGGGGCCTCCTTTTATATGGAAAGGGGCTGCCACAGTGGCACATAGGAGGTGGAAAGGGTACCGTGATGCGAGGTTATCCCTCGCATTACATGACAAGGTGCCTTTAATGCGCCTTGCTTAGCTGTCCTTGCTTTATCGGGGGCGGGGGAGAGCCCTGTCTCGTCCGTCGCCGCCCTCTCCCGCGTCGACACGCGCCCTGGCTAGCGGTGCCTGTGATGCTATGTAGGCGGGCAGGCAGCTGAGGTGGCGCAGCGGTGGGTCTCCACGAGGAGCTGCATGCCGCCACGCAGGTGCCTGCCCAGCTGGTTGGGTCGGCAGCTGCATGCGAACGGTGGTGGAGGCGTGACTGGTGCGGGTCCGATGGTGGCCCCGCGGGTGTCCTTGGCAAGGGCCTTGCCGCGGCCCCGGCAAGGGGCTTGTCGGGGTCCCGACAAGGGTCTTGCCGTGGCGCCTGCTGCCATCCCCGGCAAGGCTCTTGCCGGGGGCCTTGTGGTATTCCTTGGCTGGGATCCCGCCAAGGACCATCATATTCTAAAGTGTGCATCTGATCTTTAATGTCTTCACAAAGATCTGCATACCACCACGGGGATGCCTCCCGAATCCTTGCCCTATGGGGCCAGTGGACTCAAGGGTGACCCGCTCCGTAGGTGTGGGGCGAGCTGCCACGGCAAGGGTCTTGCCGGGTTTGCAAAAACCACCTCCCGGCAAGGATCTTGCCGGGGGGCCCGCTTCGCCCCCTTTGCTCTTTGTGGTCTTGGTCTTGGCGTCGTTCTGCTCCTCTTTGGCTTCGGTCTTATCTTGGTTCTACCTCCCTTGTCGGGCTCGGTGCGGCGGCGCCCGTGGCTCAGACTGCCCGTGCACAGTCATAGGGGTACAAAAAGTGTACCCCTCTTTTTGTACACCGACACTTCTCCCGAGCCACGAAACCTCAGCCCCACCTCCATGGAGCCCCCCACCACACCAATTTCACAACCGCCCTCCTCCCTAATGCAGGAAACACTGTCCATTTGTCGTCGTGCACTGGGCCGTGTGCCTCTTACTCCGTGCTGCTCTTGCCTCGACGACAGCCGCGTGAACCGTACCGGAGCTGATTCACCCCCGCCGTTGTTCACGGCGCCGGAGCGGCTCCAACTTCGGATCCGTCCAGAGTCCTGGCGCTGCTTCGGCGTAGCCGTCGACCGTCGCGACATCGCTCTTTCCCTGCCGCCGGTCGCCACCGCAACCGCGCCGGCCTCACCAACTCGGCAGCTGGACCTGCCTACTTCACAATGCCGCCAGATAGGTCGCACCCTCATCTCAAATCACTTTATTTAGGCGTCAGTTGTCTGAATTTTTATTCTGGGCCAATCAATTTGCAATGGGAAGCAGCACCCCTCGAGGCGGCGGAGCTCCTAGGCCGCCGGTTGGCTGGTGTCTAACATAAGGGTGCGGGGCCGCAAGTTCGCCGCGGAAGCAGCGCTTAGATGGCTATATTTTAGAGTTGCATGGGTTGAAGGTACTACCGCCGCCGGATCTGGATGACGGGGAGTCTCTGTGGATTGGCCCGGGGGCGGCGCAACCACGGCAGTGCGGTTGGGTGGGGAGCGGGGTTTTGGCCGAGGCCACGGACGGCGGAGGTAGGCTGCTCTGCCGTTGGTCGCTGGCTCTTCGGGGAAGATTCCGAACAGTGTCAGTCGGGAGGCAGAAGACGGCCAGCCATCCGGCATAGATCGGACAGTACCAAAATAAAATAAAATCATGTGACCCCAATTTAGTCTTCAGTCAACAGACGTGTGACCACTCTCGTACCTTGTTGTTGATCTCTTAGTGTATTTCTTCATATCAAAGAGATATGTCGTTCTTAACATTATGCGTTATCCGCATCTTCAGACACACAGTCTTCCGACTCACCACAGCTGCTCCAACAAGGGAAGCATACACCAGAAGGGAGCTATAGTCCCCACTCAACAGTTCCCTGCATCGAATGCGCGTGCCCGACATGCACAGCCACAACAACTGCAGGGCCATCGACAAGTCAGCACATGATGCTCACTCCTATGGATGGCAGCCCGATAGGTTGTACCCTCATCTTACTTGTGTGCAACATTTATGGCTTTGTTATTCATCTAAGCATGGAAAATAGATCATCACATTTCACTGTATATTCATGCTAATCTCTTACGGGTCTTGTTCAGGAGTTAACGTTGTTCCATAGTTCAGCTAAGATACTTGTTCTTTAGGTAACACTGTTCCATAGTTATCATCCATCAGCCAAAGCTATCCCACAGGCTGGTGATTATAGTATTATACCACTTCTAGTATTTCCTATGTTGCTCTTTAATACTTTTGTGTGCCATCTAGTTAATCTCGAGTACAGACGATATACATTCTGTAGCTTTCATCTGTGTTCTCCCTTTAGTTTATGAGACCTGTTGCTGCTAGTTAACCCAAGTCCTACTATTTATGTCGTATCCTATAGGCACTCATTACATAAATCTAACTACTAGTTGCCTTCCATGCATGTCAGATATAATTGCGCACACTGATATATCCACAACAACCTCACAGAGCAATGTAAAGGCCAATAAACTTGATGTCAATGATACCCAATATGATGGAACATGTAAAGGCAGTTCTTCAGAAGACTTGAAGAAAGATGATGAATCCTCTTCAACCCACAAGGTCCTTGCTCTAACTTGGTATGTGATATGGGTACAACATGCATATAATGTCCTGGGTGTATCTACTCTGTTGCAATGCCATGTGCTTAGCATGCTGATCATGCATGTAAATATGTCATGCCTTCCTGATAACATGTTTTCAAATTCAAGTACTGTCATTCTACTCCATCGCAATGCCATCTGCTTAATTTGGACACCATGCTTCTGAATATCTTATGCATTGTTATTCATCAGTATGTACTTCATCTGTCTACCATACCATGTTTTTTTTACATTGAAGTGTTGTTCTAGTGCTCTGTTGCAATGCCATCTTATTTTCCCAATCATACACGTGTATGTTGCCTTAGTTATTTCTGTACGTATTCCGCTAGCATACAATTTTACATTCAAGTAGTGGTTTTTTTGCTGTGTCATCCTGTCGTATCCCTAGCTCTTACACCATACTCCCTCCGTCCGGATTACATGTTGCCAAAATGGATTAAAATTGATGTATCTAGAACTGAAATACGCCTAGACCCATCCATTTTTCTTCCGAATGGAGGGAATACATGTCAATATTTCATGCCTTTCTATTCTTGAGTACCTGTTCCATCTCTCTGCTGCCGCATGTTTTATAATTAAAGCACCATTCTTCTATACAAGGCATGCAAGGGGAAGACGACTATGTTAGAATCTGAAGGGTTACAAACAAGGCCTTTGCAAAAGATCCAAATGCCAGGAGATAATAAACCAACTCCAGTTTTTATAGATACTGCTCCAGCACAGAGAAACCCAACTCCTACTGATAATAAGCAGATTCCAGTGGCCAAAGAACTAGTCCGCTCCAGTCCAGCAAAAATATGTCAACTCAATTCTAAGAAGCGTGTGCGTATCCTTGCATCATGAAAATTTATAGCATGCTGATCGTATTTTCTACATGTTTCTTACCCATCTCTCTTTTAGAAAATAAGCTTAACAGATAGAAGATTTTCTGCAATGGTATCGTTTATGAGGAAAGATTCTTGCAGGAATTCTCTGTGCTCCGATGTACATGTAAGTACCTGTTGTATATCACTATATTTTTACATCAGCATGTATTTCGTTAATCGACATGAATCCAACCTTTATCTGATCTAAATTTAGTTGTAGCAGAATGTATGATTAAAGGCCACAATGTTGATTTTTGCAAGGAAAACTGCCTGGTAGTTTTGCATCCTGAGCTGCATGAGTGTACTATCTCATATCAGTGGGTTTGAATACTTTGGTTCTGCAGTGGATTTTTCAGTGTTTTTTTACTATGTTGTCTTGTCGTATTCCTAGCTCTTACATCATACTCCCTCCGTCCAGATTAAATGTCGCAGAAATGGATAAAACTGGATGTATCTAGAACTGAAATGCGCCTAGACCCATCCATTTATTTCCGGATGGAGTGAATACATGTCAATATGTCATGCCTTTATATTCTTCAGTACCTATTCCATCTCTGGTGTAGCATGTTTTATAACTGAATCACCATTCTTCTATATAAGGCATGCAAGGGGAAGACGGCTATGTTAGAATCTGAAGGGTTACAAACCAGGTCTTCGCAAAAGATCCAAACGCCAGGAGATAATAAACCAACTCCATTTTTCATAGATACTACTCCAGCACAGAGAAACCCAACTCCCACTGATAATAAGCAGATTCCAGTGGCCAAAGAACTAGTCCGCTGCAGTCCAATAAAAGAATGTCAACTCCATTCTAAGAAGCGTGTGCGTATCCTCGCATCATGAAATTTTATAGCATTCTGATCATATTTTCTACATGTTTCTTACCCGTCTCTCTTTTAGAAAATAAGGTTAAACGATACAAGACTTCCTCCATTGGGATCGTATTCGAGGAAAATATCTTGCGGGAATTCTCTATGTTCTAGTGCTGATGTAAGTACCTGTTGTATATCACTATATTTTTACATCAGCATGTATTTTGTTATTTGGCATGAATCTAACCTTTATATGATCTAAAATTAGTTGTAGCAAAATGTTAAAGGCGCCAATGTTGATTTTTGTAAGGAAAATTGCCTGGTAGTTTTGCGTACTGAGCTACATGAATGTGCTATCTCATATCACGCACATTACTGAATTGTAGTGCTTCTCTGGTTGCCCATTCATTCATTGTGTCAATGTTGCTTTCGTATTACCTTACGTGGCTGATGATAGGTGTGCCATATTGTGTTAATTTGGTGTAGGATAGTTGCCCAAACGTTCGTTGTGTCAATGTTGCTTTCCTATTATCTGACTTGGCCAATGATAGCAATGCTAGTGTGTAAATTTTGTGCAAGCTGCTGAAGATAAGAAGACAAACTCTGAAAATAGCAAGGCAACCCCATTGTTTCTTTCCAGTAAATCTAGGCCAGGTAATATGGCAATAACTCATGATTAATCTGTTTGGTTCCCGTCCTAATTTATGTTATGATGCAGTGGTCAAGACACTCTCCACTATCAATAATACAAGCCTGCCAAAATCGCCATCTGAATCTGTTCAGTATCCTCTATCTCGAATGCAACGGAATAAATGTATGTTTGTGAACCAATTAATGGCTGAAGCAATGATGGAAATGGAGGATGAATCACAGGTGCAGAGTCGTGCGACACAACAACTGATCAATGTTTTCAGAGACAGTGTGGCAAAGCAGCAAGAACTTGCCCACATGCTTGTGGGCTTCATCTGTGCTGAGGTTGTAGATTGTGACGTTGTAGATGGTTACACTACAAAAAAAAGACACATCCGTGACATTTGGGCCGAACGAAATTTTTTCTGTCATACATATGACACTTCTATGACGATAATTGTGACAAAATCCGGTATCATCATAGATGTGGTGGGCTCCTACTTCTGTGACAAAAAATCATGACAGAAAATGGGCTTTTCGTCCTGGGCGGGCCGGAGACGCAGCTGCATGACATTCTTTGGGCCGTTCATGACGGAAAATACCGTGGTAGAAGCGAGGGGGAGGAAAATTTCGGGGAGTTCCCGGTTACGGTGGGAGGTCGGGGGCTGAGCGATGCGCGTTTCTCTCGTACACGTACGGGCGTGTGTGCGAGGCGTTGGCTCTAACTAAACCCGAGCGAGGCGTTGGGCTCTAACTGAACCCGAGCGAACACACTGTAGGCTACGCATTACTGAACCCGAGCGATCGATCGATGGCTGTTAACTGAACCCGATCGAGCGATTCCTTCGCTACTGCTGCTAACTGAAGCCGATCGATGGGATGAACAATGAGCGTTGCGGGGGGGTTTGGATGAACAGTGAGCGGTGGCGTTGCCTCTGGATGAACAGGACCCCATGGTGTGGTGGAGGGCTGGATGAATAGTAGACGGTGGAGGGGTGCCCGTGGAGGGTGGATGAACAGGACACCGTGGTGTGGAGAGCTGGATGAACAGTAGATGGTGGAGGGGTGGTTGAACAGGACCCCATGGTGTGGAGGGCTGGATGAACAGTAGACGGTGGAGGGGTGCCCGAGGAGGGGTGGTTGAACAGGACCCCGTGGTGTGGAGGGCTGGATGAATAGTAGACGGTGGAGGGGTGGTTGAACAGTAGCCGGTGGAGTAGCGCGCGGTGGAGGCTGGATGAACAGGAGCCCGTGGAGGCTGGAGGAGGTCGACGGTGGAGATGAACAGTATCCTGTGGAGACCCATTTTGCGGTACGCCACACCCCTCCCGATGAACAGGACCCCGTTTCGACCGTAGGAGGTCCGTTTCCTCCGTTTTGCGGTACACCACACCCCTCCCGATCAACAGGACCCCCGTTTCGACCGTAGGAGGTCCGTTTCCTTAGTTTTGCGGTACACCACACCCCTCCCGATCAACAGGACCCCCGTTTCGACCGTAGGATGTCCGTTTCCTCCGTTGTGTGGTACGCCAGACCCCTCCCGATGAACAGGATCCCGTTTCGAACGTGGCCGGTCGAACACAAGGCCGTTTCCTCCGTTCTGCGGTACGCCAGGCCTCGTTTCCATCGCCTGTTCCGTCCAAGCCCTCCCGATGAACACAACGCATTATGTTGCCTCCCCATGAACACGACAACGACGTTGTTTCTCCATTTCGACCCAGCCATGTCAACGAGCCCTCGCCGTACGTATGCGCGAGCAAGCGTTCGAGACCCCGCCCGTATGTACACATACGTGGCCGTATTTTCTTTCTTGCACCCTGGCCGCCTCTACTACGACACGTGCACGCCTCTACATCCACCAGTATATATGTACGTACACATTCGCGACCAGAATGACAACGCTACGTACGCTTCGACCAGGTGGGTCCCAGCTGTCAGGCACTTCCTTGCCTGCGAAGATGTAGCTGGTGGGTCCCAGCAGTCAGGGGGAGAATCGTTTTTTGCCCGGATGCACTTCCTTGCGTGCGAAGATGTAGCTGGTGGGTCCCAGCAGTCGGGTGGTTGGTGGGTCCCAGCAGTCAGGGGGCGAATCGCTTTTTTTCCGGACGTACTTCCTTGCGTGCGAAGATGTAGCTCGTGGGTCCCAGTAGTCAGGGGGCGAATCATTTTTTCGCGAAATACAGTGGCCCGTCCGGTGGGTCCCCGCTGTCAGGTGGAGGAATAATTATTTTGCGCGGAATAAGGAGGAACTTCCATGCGGCTGCCGTGGACCCAGCTGTCAGCCTCTCCACGTACTGTACTCTTCCGATGGAAGTCGGTCGTTGACCACGTTGACCACGCCGCGCCGAGAGCACCAGGGCGGTGGTTTGGATGACGGCGAGGCCTAGGAAGGGGACGACGCGGAGCCGGGGAAGACGCAGCAGTGGAAGCCCGCGCGAACAGGAGTACGAGGGTTCACTGGTTCGGCTGCGGTGTTAGGCTGTCGTCGCCGCAGAATAACAGGGGGTGTGGGTGAGTAGAGGGATGGCCTGGCCAGCAGTGGGAGTAGTACGGGGCAATGAGGTCTCCGCGGCATCACAGCCGGCCATGGGAGGCAGGAGCACGCGACACGACCGGCGCTGCTTTGGGCGGTTGGAGCAAGAAGACCAGAGGTTGAAGAAGCACTACGGTTGTTCGATGCACATCGTACGATCACTACAGCTAGAATTGTTTATATTGACTAAGTTGACAAAGCCCTTGGTACGCGTCAACTTAGTAGGCCCACAGCTCGGATTTGGCAGAGAACATATAGCCCATTTGCGATTTGTAAGAATGTACAACACATTTTTTATTTCTAATGGAATTTACTACAGCCCATTTACAGTTTGTTAAAAGTACAACCCAATTTCTAGCTAGGACAACGATTAATAATTTCAAACAACCGCTCAAAACAGAATTAAAAAACATTCCCACATTTTGATGGGATCCGAAATATTTTTATCCGAAATTTCTAGTCAGGTTAAATATAATTTCAAAATAAAGTTGTATTACATTAAAATCAAACGAAATATTGCGCGCGCAACAAGTAATGAAATTAAAATTTTCAAATTCCAAAAATAATATATTTTTCAAACTAATTACGTGTTTGGTGCATAGTAACTGTCCAGTTATTATAATTACATCCCATTTATTATTTCTTAAAGTCCATTTTCTTGTTAAGCCTAATGCATACCTCCTAGGAAAGTTTGCAGCCCAGCGGGGCGGAGAATAGCAAGTTGACCCGGATATTGTGTACAACTGTCGGCCCAGTTGCATTGCTGATGTTGAAAAAATAGCTACTTTTTATACACACATTTAATTTTTTTGTATAGATAAGGAACAGTTTTTATACACACATTTAACAATTTTTAAATATATGATTAACACTTTTTAAAACATATTTTTTAGTCAACAGTGGGCCCACAGCGAGCGGAGGAGGTCACAATACACATTTTTTTCAATACATGATTAACACTTTTGCAAAAACAATTAGCTCACAGCGAGCCAATTAGCTCTAGTCGGCACACAGTGGGCCGACAGGACCCAATCAGCCCACAGTGGGCCGACAGGGGCCAGTCGGCCAGCTGTAGGCCGACTGGAATCCAATCGGCCTGATGTGGGCTGACTAGGCCCAGTCGGCCTATAGCGGACCGACGGTGTATTATTTTTGAAAAAAAGTTACCCAGCGTAATATTTATGAAAATTAATAAAAAATGTATTATTTAAAAAAATAGTGAACAAAAGGCCTTTGTAGTACAGTACAACCTAACATGGTTACTCAGCCCACATTCAGCGACGCCGGAAAGGCCCAAACAAGGCTTCTGTACAACTTTCTGAAGTCACTGAGCTCATTTAGTAACATAAGAAAAAAGTTAGATTACAGCGGAACCTAATTAAAAGCTGTCACGAGCAAATAAATAATTCAACGGGTCCCACTTGTGAGTGTGTGTGTGTGTGTGTGTGTGTGTGTGTGTGTGTGAGAGAGAGAGAGAGAGAGAGAGAGAGAGAGAGCCATCGGCCGATGCTCGTAAATACATCTTTCAGCCATATGCATTGCTGATGCTCAGTAAAAACTTATATAGTTGACACAATCATATAGAACATCATAGCACACTGAAGTTGCATACACAAATTTCACGTAGGTGGCACAATCAGGATGGAAGCAGTGGATCGCTACGGGAAGGGCTGTGTTGAAAAAAATGAAGTCGTACATAATGGTTCATCATCTTTATCAATGACGGGGAAATATCTTGAATGTTGTGCAAAGAAAGCAGACAGACAACACAATAAGTTCTGCTAGCACATTAAGTTGACGTACAACCCTTTTTAAAAAAAGTTCAGGTACAAAATTAGAACAGGTCACAATCAAATGTACTGGCACATCCGTGCTTCACAACCATAGCTTGGATTTAACTAGTATCTGACAAGATTCAGTTGTTACCTCAAATTAGAGCACATCTAGGCAGCCAGCCCTGCCTGTTCTCCCAAAGAAGCAGTGGCCTCCGCCACGCGATGGAGTAGGCCCTGTACCATCCATTGTTCCGAGCAACACAGGGAAAGTCTGACGTTGACTCCTGTAATGGATGTCGTCGCCAGACCCTGGCACCAGCGGCGGCGGCAGGACTTCGATTGTTGGATTGACCACTTCTTCGACATGCACGAACACTCGATACAGGTACATCCCTAACATGGTCCGCGGCGGCCTTGGTGGCGACGAATAGTACAACCCCGGTTCCTGCACCGGTATCTCAACACCAATCACCTTCGATATGGTGGACGTCTTCTTAATCCATGCCATAACTATCAGAGCCTAGCTGTCTGGAGGAACAAACATACTTACGAGCTCACCTCCAAGGTCGTTGATAAGCTCGTTCATGGACTCGCTATTCCAAGCACGTCGAGGCATGCCGTCGAAGGTAAGCTTTGTTAAAAACTCAAACTCAGAGGGCACCGAGCCGCATCCTGGGTGCCACCGATCAAAGCTCACCAGCGCGACATCGCAGAACAAACGCCGGGAATATTCGAACACACGACTGCAGTCGAAAGTTGTTCGGAACCTGACGAAGAAATCAGGCGGTGGCGGACAGACTTCGACGAGCAAGTCACTTATTTGGATGCCGTGCGCAATGCCAACAACTTTGACAAGGTCATCCGGCGAGACGGGAGGCCGGTCGCTGTTGATGGTTACCATCAACACTTTGCCGACGAACTGGTCGTCAAGCGCCGCCATGCCACTGTTGAGCGACAGCATGCATCGACCGAAGGCAGGACGGACCTCAGGATCTCCAGCTCGGAGATCTGCGTTGACCGGCGACATGATAGTGCGCTTGAGTACAGGGAGTACAGGAGGGGGATTTGGGGGAACTGGAGTAGGAATCGAGATTCCAGAGGTGGGGGAGGGGCGGGAGACTGGGGATGAAAAGGTAGCATGAATTTCGAGCACACGCCAATATGCTCTCTGCGCGCAAGCGCACGAAAACACCGGTGGCGCCCACATGTCGGCCTAAGAGTCCTTATTCTTTCTTTTTTGGAGAGCCCAGCCTTTTTTTAGGTCTTTTGAGAGTCCGGCCTGAGAGTCATAATTGGCCTGTTTGGCATTGCGTTACTACTCGGCCCATATTCAACGACACCTCACTGGCCCAAACAAGTTGTCGGGGGGAATCGGCTTCCTCAAACACCTATGGGGACCGACCCCCTTACTGGTTCGGCGGGGGGCGGAGGTTGCACAAAGAGCGGATCGAGGCGCTGCACACAAGGGGATTTTACCCAGCTTCGGGCCGCAAGGATGCGTAAAACCCTACTGCTGCTTTGTGGATTGTATTGTGTTCTTGCTCGGGAGCGCGCTATGCTACAGTACACACGAGCCACTGGCGAGACCGGGCGTGGCGATGGGTGTCCTCTCCCTTTTCCTACGTGCGCATGGGGCCTCCTTTTATATGCTCAAGGGGTTACCCACAGGTGGCAGCGCAGGTGGGGGCAAAAATGGGAGAATGCTGTGGTGGGTACAGCTGCCTGCACAGTGGCTATACAGTGCTATCATACCTAACCCTGACGGCGGGGGACAAGGGCATTAAATGCCCGTCCGCGTCGCCCAGACGGTGCAGGGAAGTGGACCGTCAGGAGCGCCACCATTTTCCATGATGGCTACTCTGTCAGCTTCGCTTCGCCACCGCATGCCCCTGGCTGCACAACCTCCCGCCACGTGCGCCTGGGATGCCCCCAGAGCGACACGTTGGTGGGTGAGCTGGAGCGCAGGCACGGGGTGGTAACTTGCCGCGGCAAACGTCTTGCCGCGGTGGATGCCTTGTCGCGCCCGGGAGCTTGTCGCTCGCCGGGCCTTGCCGGAGCGCGGGACGCGCCGTGGCGAGGTCCTTGTGGTGCCGTGGTTGGCCTTCCCGGCAAGCTCCTCTTGCCGGGGCCTTGTGCTTCGAGCGGTCGTCCCGGCAAGCTCCTCTTGCCGGGGCCTTGCTCTCTTCGGGTGGCCTTCCCGGCAGGCTCCTCCTGCCGGGGCCTTGGCTCAAATACTTTGTTCTTGGGTGGCCCAAAAAAGGGACCGCGGAGAGTCTTGGTGATCGCCTGGCAAGCCTTGCCGCGGGGTGCTACGACTGCCCGTGCACAAGTTCGGGATACTAAGGTACCCTACTTTAGTACACTGACAGGAGCCCCCGGGCCTGGGCCATACACGGTGCCGAGCGTTGTTGAGCCAGGCCCAAAACAGTGCACGGGCACGCGCGGCCTGGGTCACGCTGCATCTGCTTCTGCGCCCACTACGTCCTCCCGGAACGGCACGCGTCGAACGCGGCATCGTGGGGAGAGGCGTGCGTGACGTGGGTGGCGTGCGCGGGGCTGATCCCCGCAGGCGCGCGTCACGTCGCAGGCGATTTGTTTATTCGGAAAGGCGAAACGCCCCCTCCTCCCCTTATAAGCAGGGGAGACAGGGGCAGTCCGCCCACCAGCCAGTTGCGATTCCTCAAAAACCTCCGCCACTTCCTGAGAGAAGCAGCGCTCCGCCCCCCCTTCTGCCGCCACCAGTGCTACCGACGCCGTCGACCCCCCTCCCTCTCCCCGCCATGGCCCCGAAGGGCGACAAGGGAAAAGGGAAGGCCATGAAGTCGGCCGAGGCGCAGCGGCTTGAGGCGCTGCGAAAGGAGCAGGCGATCTTCCCCCCGGAGCTCGACGCATTGGTCCTGAGGGAGGAATACTACCTCTTCTGGTCGACGAGGACGCGAGCGCATCCGCGCACGAGGGTCCTTCCCGCCGTCGCCCAGAAGGAGTATCCGACCGGGTATCCCTTCTTTGCTCTGTTCTTCTATTGCGGGCTATGCCCGCCCTTCTCTGAATTTTTCTGCGACATCATGAACACCTACGGGTTCCACCTCCTTGATTTCACCTCCAATGCTGTCTTGACCATGGCAATTTTTGCACATCTCTGCGAAAATTTTGTCGGAGTCTTTCGAAACGTAGCTCTCTTCCACCACTTCTTCACGCGTCGAGTAGAGAGAGGAGAGCCCCTCTCCGGCGGGATCCCCTGGATCTCGAAGCTTGGCTAGAAGGACGCTTATCTGGAGGGAGAGCTCCGCAGGAAATGGGAGGAATGGAGGGCGGACTGGTGCCTGATCGTCGAGGTGAACCCGCAGCCGTTCACTGCCGTGCGCCAAACTCCTGTGGTGCGCGGCAGGGATTGGAGCGACGTGGCTCCGGACGACGACAAGCTGCAGATTGCCATCACCCGGATCCTACGGCTCAGGCGTGCCGGGCTCACAGTTGGCGCCGTTGGCGCAGATTTCCTTCGCCGCCGCATCGCTCCCCTGCAGGAGAAGGGGAGGCCCGGCTGGGAGTTCCAGAATGCGGCGGACATCATGAGGCTGCGCCCTGGTCTCAATTTCAATTTCACCGTCTTGGAGCTTGACGGGACGCTCAGGGCGCTGTTCAAGCACGACCCCGACCACCCCGAATGGTTCAGGCTGCCGCATGGCGTCGTCCCGTTGTGCAACAATTCGTCGCCCAGCCGCATCCTTGCAATGACGCCATTGTGCGACTCGCACGGGATCGACTCCACTTGGCAGGAGCCCGCCGACGATGTCGTGCGGGCGTTCTTCGATGACTTGGTGGAGAGGTTAGTCGACGCCGACGAGCAGAGGGGCCTCACCCGAGACACCACAGACGCGGAGTTGGCGCGCATCGCCTCCAGGATGGAAGAGGCGGCGGCAGGAGCGGCCGCGGGCGAATTTGGCTTCACATTGGCGGAGGCGGACGCAACGGAGGCGGAAAGCCTTGCCGATCGAGCGGAGTTTGCCGGCGAGGAAGAGCTTGCCGGGCACGGCGCAGGGGCGGACGAGTCCACCGAGGGCACGAGCGGCTTGCTGGAGGCTTACGCCTCTTCCTCCCGACCCTCGGGCAGCTCGTCGCAAGCGGAGCCCCCGGCTCAACCACGGAGGCGCCTCCGCAAGGCCGGAGAGGTGGTACGGCAAGCGAGCCAACAGCCGCAGCGCCGCGCGACGCGCTCCGCTGTCTTAGCGGGAGCGGGGTCTTCGCAGGCCGCTGCTTCTACTCCTGCCGCCCCTCGCGCTACGGCGGCGGCCGGGGCAAGGCCGTCTCAGGATGGCGCCACCATTGCCTCCGCCAAGCGGCCAAGGAAGCCTACTCCTCCACCTCCCCGCGCCAGAAGCGGGCCAGTCTTCGACTTCTCCGCGCTCAGCTCCGACGAAGAAGAGGGAGAGGAGTAAGATCCCCGCTGTTCTTGCGTTTCTTCAATTCTTGTAGTTGCGTCTCGCTTCTCATTTGCTTTCCTCTGAATTCGCCCCTTTTCAGGACTCTGGCTCAGAGGGTGGCAAAGAGAGCCAAGGTCCCGGTGGTCATCCTTGACGACGAGCCCACCGTGACGGCCGGGGGTGCGCCCGAGATGTCCTTGCCGGAGCCGCCAACCGGTCCCCAGAGCAGCCCCCAGCGCAGCCCCCAGCGTAAGCATATGACTTGCTTCCTGCTGTTGGGCGCGCCTGGGTGCCCTTCGCTTTTCTTGACATCTGGCTGACGATTTGTGTAGGAGCAGAGCAGCCCCGCCAGGAGCGTCCGGAGACCGTCCCCGATGAGCCACCCGCTACAACTACAACGCCAAGGGGGAGTTCCCCGGCAAGGGAGGAGTCCCCGACGAGGGAGCGATCCCCGGCAAGGGAGCAGTCCCCGGCGAGGGAGCAGTCTCCGGCGAAGGAGCAGTCTCCGACGAGGGAGCAGTCTCCGGCGAGAGACGGCACCGGCGGCCCCTCGGCGACGGAGACCGTGACTGCAGACCCTGGCCCAGGTAACCTTCTCACCTCGAAACTCCCTTGAAGTTCTTCTTCTTTGGATAGTTGCTTGACTTCTCCCCCCTCTTTCGGCCTTCAGACCCGCCCGCCACGGACCCGATGGAGACCGAGGTCGTCATCGAGGGGGGCGCGTGCGGCCATACTGACGACGTGGCCGCCGCCGGAGAGACGGATGGTGCTGAAGATCCGGACGGCGAAGAGGCCGCCAAGGCTGCCGCAGCAGCCGCAGGCGAGGGGGCCGGCGATCGCACTGACGACCCTGAAGCCATAGGAGCGCCAGGCGCTGCGCCGACCGCCGACCCTGCCTCCGCAGCGGCGTCGGGCTCCGAGGAGCCCCCGTCAGGCGCCTACCTGAAGGCCGGCGACGATATCTTCATCAAGCTCCCCTGGGAGTCGACTTCCAGGGCGCCAGTCGAGGGAGAGGCCTTGGATGGAGAGCTGCTCGCCTCCGCCGGGCTGACACTGGTTGACGCGCCAAGCAGCAGCGGCGGCGAGCCCGAGGAGGAGCGGCTGCTCCGGAAGCTGGTGTCGCTCTACCGCGCCCGACAAGCCCAGGTGGAACACCGGGAAGCGCTTGTCGCGAAGGCGGGAGCGGACATGGAGAAGCACGCCGGGGAGCTCCGAGAGCTCAACCAGGAGGCCCTCCGATCCTTGGCGGAGGAGCGAAGGCAGCTTGACGAGGCGCGGACGGCCTTCATCCTCGAGAAGGCGGAAGCCGAAGAGCAGCAAAGGCTTGCCACCGCGGGGCTAGCCGCGCGGGAGGGCGAGCTGGTGCAGCAGAAAGCCAGCCTCGCCAGCCACGAGGAGGAGGTCGCCGCACGCGAGCAAGCGCTCGGCGGAGCTCTCAAGGAGGCGTGAGATGCTGCCGCGGCCGCCGAGACCGCCAAGGAGGCACTGGAGGCGAGGGTGGCGCAGCTCGACACCGACCTCAAGGCGAGCGGCGAGGAGCTCGCCGCGCTCAAGCAGGAGCACGAGAAGGGTGCCCACACCCTTGGTGAGCTGCAGGGCCGCTTCGCTGAGAAGATCAAGGAGCTCGACGCCGCCAAGAACTCCAACGCCGATCTCGAGCTGAAGCTGGACACCTTGTCCAAGGCGCTGGACAGCGCCAAGGAGCAAGAGGTGGCCTTGCGGAAGGAGGTCGCGGACAACGAGGCGTTGTTGGAGAGCGCCGCGATCACCCAGAACGAATTCAGGGCGACGGTGGAGCAGTGGACCGAGGGCCTCGTGGACATCGCCGCCTCCATCGACAAGGAGCTGACGCTGCTGGGGATGGAGGGTCACGAGTATCCCTCTGGTGAAAACGTCCCACCCAGCGCCAAGCTCACTTCGTTCTTCAAAGGCGTGGTGGCGGCCCTTCAGCATCACCGGAACGTGATCCCAGAGCAGCTGGCCGGCGAGACGCACGACGCCATCGCCGGAGCCCTCGAGAAGGTGTTGGTGAAGATCGCCTTCCGCAACCCCGGCATCAGGCTCACCAACGTCCTCAAATCCCTGCCGGCGGACGCTGACCTCGAGGAGACCAGGGCCCTCGTCGCGCCCATCGTGGAGAAGGTGGCCGGGATCAAGAGGATCGAGGGCGACCGCGTGGCTTAGGCCGCCTCCCTTTTTCTTTTCTTGTCGCTGCCGGCCAAGTCACGAAAGCGATTCGTTAGGGGTGCGACAAGCTTATCTTTGTAATATAACTCTATCTTAGGTAGTGACTGCATTGTTATTTCCTCTACTTGACTCCGTGCTCTGTATGATTTTGCCCTATACTTTTGGGGACTTGTCGGCGTAGGCCTCTGCCTTACCGCGGGCTCTAAGTGCGGGACATCAGCAGCCCGCCAGCGGTGCCACTACCGGCAAGAAACCTTGCCACGGCTAGCTGCAACTCACCTAAATTGTTGAGCAGGCTCAAGGCAAAGTAAGTGTTGCGACTGCAGTCGCAGCACACTTAAGCTGCCGAGCGAGCTCGAAACAAAATAAGGATGCCACTCTGGTTGTAGCACACTTAAGTCGTTGAGCGGACTCGAAACGAAGTAAGGGCCCAACTAGCCACGAGCCGGTCCCTCCGCGCACAGGTTTTCCATACAAAGTACGGCCGTTCGAGGAAGATAACCTCAAAATTTTAAAAACTCAATTGCTCAAACTTTGGCGACTTAGCTTTTCCGTGGCTCGCTGCCCGGCAAGGTCGCTTTCTGGTAAGGCGAAGCATGGGGCTCGCCGTCGCTTACCGGGGGTCAGTGCTGCACAGAGTGTCAGATAATGCATGCAAAGAATGAAGAGCATGAGATCGACAAGGTGCGCGGAGCACAAGAACTCAATCTACGCACAGGGTCTGCGCCTGGCTCTGTACAAAGGATCACATGCAATAGCGGCAACACTTTGTACAGAGGGGTGGTTGTCGGACGGGGCCCGACAACCGCGCCTTACGGGCGAAACTTACGAAGATTCCCAACGTTCCAGGAGTTGCTCACCGGAGTGGTATCTTCGGTCTCAAGGCGGACAGCGCCAGGCCTATCGACTCGTTTCACCCGGCAAGGGCCCTCCCACTTTCTCGAAACTTCTGGCACTAACTTGGCGGCTATAAAAGCGGCGCAAAGCTTGCTGGTAGTGAGCAGCTCGCACAGCGGCCTGAAGACGGTCCTCCTCAAGGAGCAGCGCATCATCTCGACGCAGCTGCTCTCGCTCGACCTCAGCGTGAGCGAACACTCGAGGTGGCACGCATGCGAGATCTGTGGGGCTAACTGTCCCCGCTGCACGGGATGGGGCGAGAGGCTGCCTGGTCATACCAGTGCTTACCTGCGCCGAGAAGTGTCGGCGTATGTTCGGATGCCGTGGCGCCATGAGCTGGCTCGGTGGTGCCCGTTCCGTCGTCGGTGCCGTCCCCACCACCCGCTTGTTCCAGGGGGGCGGGTTCGACGCGGGCGGACCAGCCACCTCCAGAGCCTTCTTCTTCGGTGGCATGTCGACGAAGATGAAGGAGATCTAGCTGGTGCAGGCGCCGGATCAGGTTCGCACAACTTCGACGCCCCCTACCTGGCGCGCCAAAGATGTCGGGGGGAATCGGCTTCCTCGAACACCTATGGGGACCGAGCCCCTTACTGGTTCGGCGGGGGGCGGAGGTTGCACAAAGAGCGGATCGAGGCGCTGCACACAAGGGGATTTTACCCAGCTTCGGGCCGCAAGGATGCGTAAAACCCTACTGCTTCTTTGTGGATTGTATTGTGTTCTTGCTCGGGAGCGCGCTGTGCTACAGTACACACGAGCCGCTGGCGAGACCGGGCATGGCGATGGGTGTCCTCTCCCTTTTCCTACGTGCGCATGGGGCCTCCTTTTATATGCTCAAGGGGTTACCCACAGGTGGCAGCGCAGGTGGGGGCAAAAATGGGAGAATGCTGTAGTGGGTACAGCTGCCTTCACAGTGGTTGTACAGTGCTATCATACCTAACCCTGACGGCAGGGGACAAGGGCATTAAATGCCCGTCCACGTCGCCCAGACGGTGCAGGGAAGTGGACCCTCAGGAGCGCCACCGTTTGCCACGATGGCTACTCTGTCAGCTTCGCTTCGCCACCGCATGCCCCTGGCTGCACAACCTCCCGCCACGTGCGCCAGGGATGCCCTAGAGCGACACGTTGGTGGGTGAGCTGGAGCGCAGGCACGGGGTGGTAACTTGCCGCGGCAAACGCCTTGCCGCGGTGGATGCCTTGTCGCGCCCGGGAGCTTGTCGCTCGCCGGGCCTTGCCGGAGCACGGGACGCGCCGTGGCGAGGTCCTTGTCATGCCGTGGTTGGCCTTCCCGGCAAGCTCCTCTTGCCGGGGCCTTGTGCTTCGAGCGGTCGTCCCGGCAAGCTCCTCTTGCCGGGGCCTTGCTCTCTTCGGGTGGCCTTCCCGGCAGGCTCCTCCTGCCGGGCCTTGGCTCAAATACTTTGTTCTTGGGTGGCCCAAAAAAGGGACCGCGGAGAGTCTTGGTGATCGCCTGGCAAGCCTTGCCGCGGGGTGCTACGACTGCCCGTGCACAAGTTCGGGATACTAAGGCACCCCTACTTTAGTACACCGACAAAGTGTACATCATCGAAAAGACACTGAGCTCAAATTATATAACTTGAAAAAAGGATATATACTCTGAACACTGGAGAATGGTGATGCCCTCATTTAGCCCACCAGTAGTTCGAGACAATAAACAGTTCGAAACAGCGATATATACAACACTCAAACACTGACTAGTGACTACCACTGACATAAACAGCAAGACATGATAGTTCATATGAAGTCTTGCTACACCACCAAAACGCATCCATCTGCAATGCTCAGACTCTCGTGATCCATACGAGAATGACATTCTAACAGAAGCAACTATTACATAGTAAGAGTGACATAGACAAGGATGACCAAATGACAAGGAATATGCATAACAAAAGAAAGAACTACCCATCCAGAACCAGCAGCAAAGACAACAAAGTCATTTGAAGAGATGATCCAACACCATCATAATTTGTAGCCCCGCTTCAGTGACCAGTGATCCGGAGACACCAGTACTCCACCCTTTCGATGCAACAGCCCAATTACCTATCAACCTGAAGGCTCGACCAACATCACTACCTGTCGTAATTGAGACATCCAAGGATCAAAGTTAATCCGGATGCCTTTGTCATTCTCACCTTCTTTTAGCTAAAGGCTGTATCGTTGACAATCAGGGGAGTTTGCTCCCGAACTCCTAGGGATCGCCATGTAGACACAGTTTTCCATAGCAAATAGAGCCTCTCTACCATCAAGGTCCTTGTCAATGGTGATCTCCTGGTTAATCGGATAATTGAGTCCAAGAAACAGAGAGTGTGAACCAAGGCTGTTTACCCGCCTCCAACAAAAAATCCCTAAAGGCCCCAACAAGTTAGTATCCTACTCATAGACGTAATAACCACTATCCGGATACTCACGTATTACACGGTGCTTGTATACAGTGGGGTTTTTGCAATATAACTTTTCCGTCAAATGTGTCCGAATGATCATCAGTCTTTTGCTGTCGTCTGATCGAGCGAGGAACCAGTTGTGCTTCCCTGTTTTTGGCAAATGTGGTGTGATTACAAAGGGCAGTAACTGTAGGGACATTGCATCATATCAAAAAGGACAGGCATTGTTAATGTAAGATCAGCATTGTTTAGAGTATGAGTAGGATAAAGCAAGAAACATCATTGATATGTCCCTGTTGGAACTAGGAGGAAAATACAGGGAAATGTATACTGGGTTCGAAACTATAGAAGTGCTATGCATGGTTATACTCATGTTATCTCGCAATCGATTCTTCACAGGAAACTACCATGTCATGCATGTTATGTAATCATGTTCTGTCCTCACAAACAAATTCTTCAAGGTAACTAATAGACCATGCATTGTTATATACTCGTGTTTTGTGGGCAAAATTTTTGTGAGGATATTATTCTAGCCATTGATTGCTGAAGGGCGAATATAGGTATGTACACATGGTAAGCATTGCAGGATTTCACTACCTCCAAATATAGAGTCTACATATGCACATTTACTTCCCTAATGTATGGTAAGATGAAACCAACAATGTGGTGCATGTTTCTACATCATGAAAATGAGGAAACTAACATGGCCATTGATACACACTCATATTTAGTAGTAGTATATAGATTACTGTAAAATAAGGATAATGTCCATATGTTCCTAACCGTTTGATTATTCAGGGTACAAATTGGCTGTAATGACATGGTCACAATCGCATGAATTAACTCATTCCAAATATAGCTGATTTACGGCGTCTCTAATACATTGCCATAGTTCTACTCAACTTCTGCTCAAACAGAGATATGCCAATCATGACAAAAAGTTCAAACAGTGTCATGGCATCATCATTAACATGAGAGGAAACAACTTACACGCGCCGTCCTAGCAATACATGGTGCCATCTGCTTTGTCGATCACCTAGATGATGCCATTGTGTTCAATAGCATCACAGAAGTGTGTATCAGCTTTGACGATGATCCACTGCGGGTCGAGTTGTCTCCAGCTAAATAAGGCACCAGCGTAAAGATAGGCGAGTCCGCGGTCGAACAAGGCAATTAGCTTGAAGTCTGCATAATTTGCATGTCGTGTGGGCACTTGGCAGATTACAATCTTCTGCAAAACAAGGTCCCTCCAACTGACGTAGTAATCTAGATGACTTGGACCGCGATGGTAATACTCTATATAATCCAACAGAGGAAGGATAATCTCATGGGAGGTCTGGAAGTTCACGAGCACCAACTTTTTACCGTCTTCTCTGAAGGCAGCCATCCAGTGGGAGTTCATGCCGACCCAGTACATACCTACCAAAAAGTTTCGAGTGATGGTGATCGGATCGATGTCGAGGGAAATGATGTACGGCGACCCACTACATACCTACAAAGAAGTTTAGGCAATGGAGGTCGGATTGAAGTCGAGGGGCATCATGCACGCCTCCGTATCATGGTGAGCCAATCTCGCAAGACCAGATAGCAGCTTGAAAAGCTTAGGCCTCGCTTCGACGATGGCCATGTGCATGTCCCTCGAGCATGCAGCCAACGGTAGGGCGCTGAACATAACCATACACGAACAACAGAGGTCGAGGATGTCACTGGAGAGATTGCTCCAATCGCGCCTCATATGGATGCTGCGCGGTTCGCGTTCGGACATGGTGGAGTTTGGAAGGGGGCTTGATTTACGGGGGAGAAGGATGTCGGTGCTGGAGCGGCTAGCGAGGGAATAGTGTTACTGGGGAGGCGAGTGAGGCGACGGTACACGGGGGCACAGTGAGATGGAGACGGAGAAGGAGATGGAGATGGAGTGGTGCTATGGGCGCGGAGAGGGAGACGAGCTGAGGCGCCAATGTGCTGTACAGCGGCGGTGACAGACTGCACTGTGCACAGGGTGAGGCTGACTTTGGTAACCCGAACACGCCGCCTGGACTAGTGTTAGGCGCAGGGTGTTGTCACTTCACTGTGAGGACCGGATGAATTGTATTTTGACCATCAAGTGTACCACAGTTGTACTACTACTACTACTAGTAGTAGTAGTAGTAGGTACATGAGTACTCCAGTATTGTATAGCATAAATAGGTCTCCCGTGCTAGCATGCCTGTTCACTTCATCGTTCAGGTATCATCCATGCATGCCCAATCAACGCTCTGCCGCGATGCATGCAGTGGTCGTTCTGGTGCATCAAGGACGGCATGCAGATCGTCCCACACTTGAGAAGAGGAAAAATGGAAAGGTAGAACGCGGCAGCAGAGGAAGAGAACGCTGGCTAACAAGGCTGGGAGGGGATCTAGCAGGAAGTTAATGCTCCACGCCTAAAGGTTTTGGGAAAACCTGATTTTCACAAGGTGACTTATACTCACCTAAACGGAGGGAGTATTCCTTAACCAGAGAATGTTGTGTCTCCCACTCACGCGCTCAAAAAAAAAACTACGACACATTTTTTTGTCTGTTTGCATAGGTCCCACCTATCAGGAAGGATGGGCACTGTCGGATTTCGGGTTCTGGCAGACCCTTAAGGTTCGAACTCTGGGGTGCGCACGGAGATTCTGCCCTCTACTTCTCCGTCTCGCAAGGATCTAACTACTGAAGGAACAACACAAGGAACACAGAGTTTATACTAGTTCGGGCCACCATTGTGGTGTAATACCCTACTCTAGTTTGTGGTGGGTGGATTGCCTCTTGGGCTGATGATGATGAATAGTACAAGGGAGAACAGCCTCGCGAGGGCGTGTTCTAGCAGGGACGATGAACTGCTAGGGGAGTTCGGCCGCTCTTCTCTCTCTCTCTCTCTCTCTCTCTCTCTCTCTCTCTCTCTCCCCTTGCTCGGATCCTGGATACCCGATGCCTCTACCCTGGGGGTGGCTAGTCCTACTTATAGGCAAAGGCCCTGGGCCTCTTCCCAAATATTGAGCGGGAAGGGCGCCAACAATTGGCCAATTCGAAGGGGAACACCAGTACACTTATCCTGACTAAAGTTGGTCCTCGCCTGCCAAAGGCCCTGTGGTGACGCCGTTATGGGCTCCACGATGACCTCCTTCCCACTGTTGGACTGGTCTTGGTCTTGTTGCACCGAAATGGATGCCTTTGCTTGATCCTCTCGCCTGCGCTTGCCCCCTTTGCACCAAAGAGGAAAGGGAGGACATTGCGCGGTCTGGCGCCCGCTTGGCACCCTTGGTCGTTATGGCTTGCGTCATGGGCACCTCGCGAGGTACCCTGCCTTGATCTCTCCGCCTCCTCGTGAGCCAGCCTGACGAGGCCGCGCTTGAGGAAGCATCGTGTCGTCCGCCCCGCGAGGCTTGGCCCCTCGCGAGGGTCTTGGGTCTTGTGTTGATGAAGACGGGCCGTGCTGGGCCTCCTTTGAGCCACGCCGCAGGCCGCAGGCAGGCAAGTCTGGGGACCCCCGTTCCCAGAACGCCGACAGTAGCCCCTGGGCCCAAGGCGCGCCCGGACTTGGCCGTGCCGAGAGGCGAAAGGGCAAGGGCGAAGCGTCGCGGGCCCTAACAGCCTGCGGCCTTGGGCGCCGCGTGGCGGTTTGATTGGACGTGGGCGGCACTGTTCCCCCACGCTTCCTTATTTTGCGCCTTGCTATGTGGACTCGCAGTTGTACACAGCCGCTCCCCTTCTTGTTGCTTGACCGTCTCCTGTTCTTCCTCCCTTTGGACTCCGACTCTTGTCTCAAATCCCATCTCTCATATCCCCCTCCTTTCCATTGCCATGGCTCCGACGAAGAAGGATAAAGGGAAGAAACCCATGACTCCGTCCCGCTCGCCGCCGTCGGTGAACCCCGCCGTCGGCAGATCGATCATACTCAATCGTGAGTGCCTGGATAAGCTCAGCCCGGCTCTGGCCACCACCTTCAACGAGTGTGGGAGAACGACGGCCTGGTCTACGTCTCACTTCCCCACTGACAGGATAATCACTGAGGTCCATTATTTCGCTGATGCCTTGTGGGCGGGTCTGGTTCCCCCTTTTTCTGATTTCTTCAAGGCCGTCCTCTCTCATTATCAGATCCATATGATGCATCTAGGTCCTGAATCCATCACCCTCCTTTCGGTCTTCGCCTTTGTTTGCGAGGCGATGATGGGCATCCCTCCTTTCGTTGCCTTGCTGCGCCACTTCTTCTCTTTGCGCCTTGCTGACCCTGCTCAATGCTCAGCGTGCGTGAGCTTCGTCGCCGCGTCTGAGACTGCGGCCTCGGGGATTGACTTCAAACTTCCTTCGCCTCCTGCGGGGTTCCGCGAACGGTGGTTGTACGTCGATGTCGGGGTGCCCGGCCCCCTGCTGGCGAAGCCAACCTCGCCCGCTGTACCCAACTCGGGCTGGGGCCAGGAGACGCTCGTGAGCCCCCGGCTCGCCTTTGTCTGGTGCCGCTTCACGTTCTTGAGATCGCTCGGTGTGACGGCGCCCGAGGTGGTGAAGGAGTTCCTGTTTCGCCGCATTGCCCCTCTCCAGCACCATTCCCGCCGAATGTGGGCCTTCATCGGGCATGGCGATCGCATGAGGCTCCAGGAAGAAGACCTGGTGCCTGGGGCGCTAAGGACAGTGCTCCTGGCCCTGACTGGTGACCCCAACCCGGGCAGCACCCAGCGGGGAGGGGCCCTGCTGTACCTTTGCCAGAACAGGGATGACTTCGTGAAGTAGATGCCCTCCTTTGACGAATGGGGGCTGCGCCCCGCTGGCTTCCAAGGGCATCGCGAGAACCCTGTGGTGGTGACCCCCCTTCTGGTCGGTCAAGGCGAATCCTCCTCGAGTGGCGGAGCAGGGAGGCATGAGGTGGCGGAGGCCGAGAAGGCTCCCGAGGAGGTGACGGCGCCCGGCGATGCCCTTGAGGGAACGACTCCCGAGGTCCGTGCTGCTGAAGATGTGGGCGGCAAGCAGCTACTTCCAGCGCCTGGGGCCGAGGCTCCTGAGGCCCCAGCCGTGTCTTCTGACGAGGTGATTGGCAGTACGCGTCAAGCAGGCACCCCTGACGCGGTCCGCTCTGCTGCTCCGTCTTTGTCGCAGGTTGATCCTTGCGCTCTTCTCCTTGGCCTTTTCCGTGTGGATTTCGAGGCCCTCCGGAGGAAAAGGGAAGCCCTGGGTGATGACTTCTCTTGTCGCATGCTGAAGCGCCGGAAGTACTTCACCACCGACAAGTAGGCCTCCTCCTTTCCTGGCTCCTGATCCCCTTGTTGCGTCTACTGATCCTTGCTCTGCAGGCCTCTTCCTGCCGAGGTCGTGGGAGCCGCTGAGGTGCCGCCTCCTTTGGCTTCACCTCCCCCGTCGCCCCAAAACGTTCCAAGAAGCACAACTCTTGTGGTGAGGACGAACGAAGGGGGGAACCGTCCCGAGGTGCCCTGCAGCCCTTCTCTTCCTGCGTTCCTCCTTCACGGGCCCTCGCTTGACCCGGCCAGCCTGCCATGGGCTCCCCGCTTGGCCGCGGGCTACGACTGGCTGAGGCACCCACTCCGCCCTTCTTCTGAAGACGTGCTGGCCTTAGGCCGGGCTTCTGGTATGGCGCGCCCGGCCGTCGTGAGGGCGCCAGCCCCCTGCCCGGAGGGGGAGCAATGATTTGCGGCTCCCGGCGCCAGTTTGGGGAGGACGATGGTGCGGAAGACATGCTCGAGCGCGCTCGGGAGCGTCGTGCTCGTTGTCAAGAGTTCCTTCGAAGGGCAACCGACGCGGTGGACCTGCTTGGGGAGGAGCTCGCCAGCGAAGACGCGCGTCTGGAGGCCGAGGGCCTTCGCCTGGCTGCTGGGCGACGCGACCTGGAGGTCGCCATCGCCTTCGCGCGCCATCAGCGCGACCTTGATGGTGAAGAGGCGAAGGCGGCGCTGGAGGCCTCTCGGGAGGCCCGATCCCAGGCCGCTGAGGAGGCCTTGGGAGCCGACCGACGGCGAGAAGCAGCGGAGGAGCGGGCTCGGGAGCTCCTGGCCCGATGCCACTCATTAGAGGAGCAAGTGGAACTGCGCGAGGCGGCCCTTGCGTCGATGAGGGTGGCCTCTGGCGACCCAGCTGAGCTCCAGAGACGTGAGGAGGCGTTGACGCTGGAAGCCGCCGAACGCACCCGCGTGTACGAGCGGTTGGAGACGAGGAAGCGCCTGGTGACGCAGGCGAAAGATGAAGTCGCTGCACGGGAGGCACAAGTCCTGGAGGAGGTTGGTCGTCGGGTGGCGACAGCGCGCCAAGGCCTCGAGCGCGAGTTCGAGTGGAAGCTGGAGTCGATCTGGGTTGAGGCTGAGGGGAGAACCGCAGCCCTGAGGGCCCAACGGGATGAGGCGACGCGGCGGGCCGACGCTTCCCGGGCCGCCCTTGAGGCAGGACAAAAGGAGTCGGCTGCTCTCCAGGCCGAGGCGCTCCGTCTTCGTCAGCGGGTGGAAGAGGCCGAGGCTGTCAAGCGCCAGAACGCTGATGAGATACGCCAGCGGCAGGTCCTGGAGCACGTGCACGGCCCCATGCTGGCTACGCTCAGGGAGAGGGCTAACGCAGCCTTGGGCAACGTCTGCGAGGCGGATGCCGGCGAGCCGCACACGATCAACTATGCTGGCAACCTGTAGTTCTTCACCGCCGTGGTGACGCAGCTGGAGGCGCGGTCGCCCAGGGCCGACAGGTTGGTGGAGGAGAGGAGCCGCGCCCTGCTCGGGCGCGCCTTTTCCCGTGTCTTCAGCCATCTTCAGAACATGGATCCCCACTTCGACTTCGACGCCGTCATCGCCCCAGTCCCCCAGGCCTTCCGAGGCGACCTGGCGGACTGGGTGGAAAACAACATGGACGCCCTTGTGAAGGCCTTCGCTTCGGATGACGATGACGTGATCATGGCCGCCGACGAAGGCGGTGTGGTGGATGGCCCTGACACCACGCGCGATGATGCAGGTAGCGGTGGCGAGTCTAGCGATGCCAAAGGCGGCTCGGGAGGTGCTCCTAAGGATGCCTTGTGGGATTTGTCAGACTGACTGCGTGTTGCTCCTGTCTTTTGCCCTGCATTGATAGAACTCAGGTGTTTGGCCTGATGGTCGTGAGAGCATTTTGGGAGGGGAAGCCCCTCATGTAAAACTTGTGTAGATCGTATTAGCAGCTATTATATTGCGCGAGCACCCGCGCCTGGCAACTGGTTGGTTTACCTTTGTTTCGCACAGGCCCCGAGGCAGCTCATGGGAGGGCGTTGTGTCCTGAGTGTTCTCTAGTTGAAATCGTAGGACGCGCAGGTGCTGTTAGCGAGGGGCTTCACAGGCACTGGCCCTCTTCACAGGCTCCGGGCCTTTTCATAAACGCGATAGCTTCACAGGCATTCGCCTTCTTCACAGGCTCCGGGCCTTTTCATAAATGCGATAGCTTCACAGGCATTCGCCTTCTTCACAGGCTCCAGGCCTTTTCATAAACGCGGTAGCTTCACAGGCATTCGCCTTCTTCACAGGCTACGGGCCTTTTCATAAACGCGATAGCTTCAGAGGCATTCGCCTTCTTCACAGGCTCCGGGCCTTTTCATAAATGCGATAGCTTCACAGGCATTCGCCTTATTCATAGGCTCCGGGCCTTTTCCCAAAGGGACATCCTCCGCAGGTACCGGAAAGTCCTTCCAAGAAGGAGCGATAGCGGTAGTCTGGGCTGCGCACGAGCCTAGCCCGGCCCGACTCGCGAGGGGCTCGCGAGGGGAGGCAGCTGTGGTGAAGCGTTAACCAGAGCGCAAGAAATAGCTCGAACGAGACTAAGCACCCCTTCCCCGAACGCACGCAAATCTCAAATTAGAATCCAACTTAAATCCAGCAGGGAAAAGTTACAACCAAAAGAAGAAGGCAATGAAAGCAGACAAAAGGCCGCGTCCGGCACCTAATCTAGTCTTGGACGTCTTCTCACCAGCGCGGAGCTAAGTGTTGTCCACTGGGCGTGGGAGGGAGCCCCAGGGCCTGAGGCCGGCACCCCGGAGACTCCAGGGCGTGTACAGCCCCACTCATTATTACGTGAGAGTGTCACGGGGCGGCGAGCTTCATAGGCACTCGGCCTTCTTCACAGGTACCGGCCTTGCTTCATATCGCCAGATGAGGGCCCCGCCTTGCGCCACACTCTAGTGCCACCAACGACAACCGGAAACCACGACGCCGCCGGTGGGGTAGAGCGGTCGCCAGCGGTTCCCCCGACGACCACGGGTCCTCCGCCAGGGGCAGGCCCTCAGGCGCCTCCCCAGCGGAGGGCCTACCTCTTGAGAATGCCTTCCTCCGAACGCCGCGGTGGTGATGTGGGGTCCCTGCCCCTCTCCTGCAGCCCCCTGCGCCCTCCTCCCGAGGGGTAGGAGACCGTGGGAGTGGGGCAGATACTTGCTGCGGCGACCTGCACCTCCTGCGATCCATGATTAGCGTATGCCTGCTCCTGAGGAATTAGTGGTACCCAATAATTGTCGCCTCCAGCGTGGCCGGCGGAGCCGTCCCGGGGCTCTCGGAAGAGCTCGGCCTCTGGTGTCTCGTCTCCCCAGCTTGGGCTGAGAAGCGATCCTTGTTTGCCCTCGTGAGCGTGCCCTTGGTCCATCATGTGTGGCACGTATTCTTCTGGCGCCGCTACCCCGAAGGCTGTGCTGTAGTGCTCCATGCGCCATGCGGCGCTGCTTGATGCGCCCACAGCGGTGTGGTAGCGCGGCTGCCCGCCGGCGCCGTGGGCTGCACCGAGTCCTTCTCCCTCACGCGCTGGGGGCGGGGGTAGCGCCACTGCCAATCCGGCGCCGACGGATTCGCTGGTGTCGGGGTAGCCCAGAGGCGGGAGCGCGCGGGGCCCCCGCGAGCCGCCCTGTGCTTGAGACGGAAGCTGGATGCAGAAGGGGTGAGCCCCCGAAGCGGCAAAGAGGTTGCACCAACAGGAGGGCATTATGGATGGATGAACTATTTCCTCTCTTGTAAAAAAAATTATTCCCTCTCGGTGTATATTGATATAGATGGACTATTTTGATGGTGTGCATGTCTTTGGAACAGAGTAGTAGCGTGGGTCCGCTTGACTATAAGGAACTATTTATCCACATATATAGCTTTCTCTGCTACTCCTTCCAGTGATCGGTATGCATTGCATGTGTCCGTAGACATGACAGCTTGTCCATGGAAGTTCCAACTACGGCGACCATCATGTTTCATCTCGCGATTCCCACGACGCCTCTCCAACCCACGGCACCACACCCCCCGACGTGCGCCTCACCTCTCTCCGCCGCACCGCCCCTCTACCTTTGTGTGCATGACATGTGGGCCACCTAAAATGCGGCGAGCATCAAGTTTCTACCACAGCCACCCGCGATTCCCACGACGCCGCTCGAACCCATGAAATCACACGTCCCCCGACCTGCGGCTCACCCCTCTTGGCCCCACTGCCCCTCTACCTATGGGAGCATTACATGTGGACCAGTCACCTATCGGGTCCACATGTTATTGACTCAAAGGTAGGTGTAGTAAGGCGCTGAAGCTCAGTCCCGACGGCCCTGAGAGGGAAATGTAACTTCTGTGCCAGGGCGTGTGGTGCTCCTGCAGCACGAACTCGTGCCAAACTCGAGATTTGTTTCTTTACTATACATGCACGCAACGATTTAATGGACATTGTAATCTCAACATGTGATGAGGAGATCTAAATTTGAATTTGAAACTTATAAAACGAAAAGATTCAAAACAAATAAACTGGGGGAGAGGGAGTATATCGTAGGATGTGTCCCATACAAAATAAGTCCCTTGGTTTTTCACCGCGAAGATGCGGTTAGAAAGGAGCACAACGTCTTCCTACTCGTACGACAACAAATCGGCCGCATACAACATGGTCCGCCTTTGACCGCCATGTGCAAGGTTCGTCCTATCTTATTCAATCTCACCGTGGTTCCATCGTACCAATTCATGCGGTGGCCCGTTGCATGGTTGATCCCAATGTTGGACAAAGGTTCTACGGGAATGGTGTCACCGTTGTAAATGTTGTGCAAATTGATGTTGGTACCCTCCCGTACATATGCAAGCCAATCTCCACTCGCACCGAGCCTAACTTGTGAAACAGTGCGCAGGGGGAGAATTAGGAAATGGACACGGAAGTAGTCTTTAGAATGCATTTACTACGTGATCAAACTCATCTTAGCTGCTCATCGAAGGAAATCCGAGTGCCCGTCAACGTCGGCATCTCAAGGGGCGTCAACTTGCAACTACGGCCACGCCACGCTGGAGAGACCCCCAAGGAAACATCCTCGTGCATTCCACGGAACATCAACATGCATTTGTATGAATAGTTTATATTGTGAGAGAAAAGGATGAACGAGGGAAGGCCTCTAGAGATAGAGATGGACACTACTAGTACCAATGTGCTGGCCCGTGCGTTGCAATGGATCGAAAGAAGTAGAATAATACTTGTTCACGTGCTTGAAATATAAACACTCTAGTTTTGATATACATGTGTCAGCAGACATGACAGCTTGTCCATGGAAGTTGAACCACGGCGATGTAACGCCCTCGATGCGGCTATATCTCCCATGTGTCGAGGCACGACTTAGAGGCATAACCACATTGAAAGCAATGTCGCAAGTGAGGTAATCTTCACACAACCCATGTAATACATAAGGGAAAGAGATACATACTTGGCTTACAGTCGCCACTTCACAGAATACATAAATAAACATTCATCATCCAGATTACACTCAAGGTCCGACTATGGAACCAAAATGAAAGAAGACTACCCCAAATGCTACACAGATCCCCGAATCACCCCAACTGGGCTCCACTACTGATCATCAGGAAAAGACACATAGTAACGTCCACGTTCCTCGTCGAACTCCCACTTGAGATCGGTTGAATCATCTGCACTGGCATCGTCGGCACCTGCAACTGTTTTGGTAGAATCTGTGAGTCACGGGGACTCAGCAATCTCACACCCGCGAGATCAAGACTATTTAAGCTTAAAGGTAGGATAGGGTTGTGAGGTGGAGCTGCAGCAAGCGACTAGCATATATGGTGGCTAACAACACAAAAGAGAGCGAGAAGAGAAGCAAAGCACGGTCGTGAAGCTAGAAGTGATCAAGAAGTGATCCTAGAGCAACCTACGTCAAACATAACTCCAACATCGTGTTCACTTCCCGGACTCCGCCGAGAAGGGACCATCACGGTTACACACGCGGTTGATGTGTTTTAATTAAGATCAACTTCGGGTTTTCTACAACCGGACATTAACAAATTCCCATCTGCCTCATAACCGCGGGCATGGCTTTCGAAAGATAATACCCTGCAGGGGTGTCCGAACTTAGCCCATTATAAGCTCTCACGGTCAACGAAGGATATTCCTTCTACCGGGAAGACCCGATCAGTCTCGGAATCCCGGACTATAAGACATCTCGGCAGTAATAAAACAAGTCCAGCAAAGCCGCCCGGATGTGCCGACAAATCCCGATAGGAGCTGCACATATCTCGTTCTCAGGGCACACCAGATAAGCGAAGCGTACAGGTACCAACATAACCCAAGTTGCCTAGGGACGGTCCCGCACGGTGCTCTAGTTTGGACCAGCAATCGAAGGAGAACTGGCCCGGGGGGGTTAAAATAAAGATGACCCTCGGGCTCGCGAAAACCCGGGGGAAAAAGGCTTAGGTGGCAAATGGTAAAACCAACGTTGGTCCTTGCTGGAAGAGTCTTATTCAAAGTGAACTGTCAAGGGGGTCCCATAAATCACCCAACCGTGTAAGGAACGCAAAATCAAGGAACATAACACCGGTATGACGGAAACTAGGGTGGCAAGAGTGGAACAAAACACCAGGCATAAGGCCGAGCCTTCCACCCTTTACCAAGTATATAGATGCATTAATTAAATAAAAGAGGTATTGTGATATCCCAACAAGTAAACACGTTCCAACAAGGAACAACATCTCCATGTTCCAACAAGGAACAAACTTCATCTTCACCTGCAACTAACAACGCTATAAGAGGGGCTGAGCAAAGCGGTAACATAGCCAATCAACGGTTTGCTAGGACATGGATGGTTAGAGGTTTGACATGGAAATATGGGAGGCATGATATAGCAAGTGGTAGGTATCGCAACATAGGCATAGCAAAAGAGCGAGCATCTAGCAAGCAAAGATAGAAGTGATTTCGAGGGTATGGTCATCTTGCCTGCAAGGTTCTCAGAGTTGTCGAAGGCTTGATCCTCGTAAGAGTTCTCAACAGGTTCCTCGTTCACGTACTCGTCTCCCGGCTCTACCCAAGACAAGAGAACAAGCAAAGGAACAACTATCAACCACGATGCAATGCGCAAGCACCATGATGCAAAACATGGCAAGATATGCGAGATATAAATGCATATGCGTGCTCCGGAAGAAAAAAGATGAACATGGCATAATCTTGGCAACCCAAGTATGCCACTGGAAAGTTGAGGTGATTTCGGTTGAAATCGATATAAAGATCACCGGAATCGGATGCACGGTTTGCAAATGACAAGCAAAACAAGAATGACAAGATTCTGCCATTAACAGCATGATGCTACATAGAAAGCAACAAGAAATTAAGCTACTGCACCCAAACGTATCAGCAAAGCATATGACAGCGATCTACTTAAGATGCTTGACAAAAGATGAACACTGAGCTACGGCTAAATCGCACCATAACAGGTTCAAACAGGCATGGCAAAAGTGCAAAACATATCAGCTTCACAGACTTGGTGAAAATACTATCATGCCAGAAATTAACATCAGGATGACATGTTTAGAGCAAGCAAACAACACGCTACAGGAACAGGACATAGTAAAGTAAGGCATGGTATGAATCTACTCAAAGCACTTAACAAAAGACCCTTACTGACCATGAGCCAAAAGGGATCAGAAAATATAATAACAGCCATGTCAAATAAGCAAGTTTCATTACAGGTTTCAGACTTAGCAGAGAACTGGACATGTCAAAAACAGATAACAAGTAGGCATGTTTACGAGCTTGATGCACTCACTACAAGGCATCGCATGATAAACTAAGCATACATCCATCAAGAATACATGGCACAGAAGCTATACATGGCAAGAATAACATCATATCATGCAAGTATCAACTACAACAAGCTTGGCAAAATCGAATAACATGTAAACAATCTGCCAGCAACATTTTATAGCAAAAGTAGAGCTCGATTGACACGAGCTATAGCACACCATAATTAAGAACAAAGGCATGGCTGGATAGAGCAAATCCATATGCTCAAAAAGCCCTTAATGATCATGCTCAAAATGGGCATAGATCTCTCTGAAACAACATGAACACATGGCATAAAAATAATAGCAGAACATGACAGTGAAAATACTAAGTCTCTGAAATCAGCAACATTATGTACCCTAGTTTGCATCCTTGTGCTAGTCACCACCAAGATCACAAAAATATATGGCATAGACCTATGGAAAGATGGCATGGCATATTACAAAACACATGTTGGGCTCCAATTCATAGGGTGCGCACATCAATCATGGCAAAAATGACAAAAGTGCATGTTCTGAAACAGATCTGAAACTAACATCACATAGCCCTCTTCTAACAGCATTTTGGGCAGCAAGATGAGCTCAGAAGAAAATGATGCAATGAGATGAAATGATTTACTCGTCGAGGCGAACAATTTGACATATTACACGCACGAAACGGAGCAGTATGCAGCAAGTTATGAAGCGATGAACATGACATAAAAATACAACAGGAAAATGACTTAGACGAATTCAGGGCTCGGGGAAAAGTCAACCTCGAAGCACGGATTTCGAAGCGGCGGCGGATCTGGCCGGAGTTCTCGCCAGAGAGGCTCGGAGTCGCTAGAGATGGCGCGGGGAGGCCGGATCCGGAGCTCCTCCGGCCGGATCTCGCCGGATACGGTCCGGGGCGAGACGGAGGAGGCGCGGGGAGGCGCGAAGACTCGCGGGCGGCGACGGAGGCGGTCGCCGGCGCGGTGGCGCGGAGCGGCGGCGCGGGAGGCGGCGGCCGGCGCGCGGGGCGGCAGAGGACGGCGGGGCAGGCGCGCGCGACGCGGGCGGCTCGGCGGGCGGCGGCTCGGGCCGCGGGGGCCGGCCTCGGGCCGCGGCGGGCTCAGCGGCGGGGAGGCGACGGCTGGCGGTGGAGCGCCACGTGGCAGCGGCTGGTTCGGCGAGGGACGGCGGCGGACATGTCCGGGCACGGCCGGACGTGTCCGGTGGCGGCGGGGACGAACGGGACTAGGGTTAGGGTAGGAATTGATCCGCAAATTCGGGGGAGGGGGTGTATTTATAGGTAGAGGGGGCTAGGAAGCTCCAAATGGAGTGCGGTTTTCGCCCACACGATCATGATCGAACGGCGATGGACATGGGAGTGTCTTAGATGGGTTATTGGGCTGATTTGGAGGGGTTTTGGGCTGCAACCCAAAAGAGGCCTTCACGGTTACCCGATTAACCGTTGGAGTATCAAACGACCTCCGAATGACCCGAAACTTGACAGGCGGTCTACCGGTGTTATACCAAGGCCGCTTGACAAACCTCGGTCCATTCCGAGAAAGTTTAATACCCGCACACGGAAAAAGGTAAAAGGGGACGCCGGGGAACATAGGAGCGCCGGATTGCAAAACGGACAACGGGGAAAATGCTCGGTTTCACGAGACGAACACGTATACGCATGCGATGCACATGATGACATGACATGAAATGCATGACAAGGACACAATGCAAAAAGACGGGAAACCCAACCACAGAGGGAATATCATATCACATAGCCGGAAATGGCAAGAGTTGGATTACAAATATGGCAAGTTACATCCGGGGTGTTACAACACTCCACCACTACGAGAGGATCTCGTCCCGAGATCTAGAACTGAAAGAACTCCGGATATTCGGAACGGAGGTGGTCCTCGCGCTCCCAGGTGGCTTCTCGGTCTAAATGGTGAGACCATTTCACTTTCAGGAATTTGATTGACTTGTTGCGAGTCTTGCGCTCCGTTTCTTCAAGAATAGCAACGGGATGCTCATGATAAGAAAAATCTTCTTGAAGATCAATCTCTTCGAAGTTGATGGTGCGCTCAGGCGTCTTGAAGCACTTGCGAAGCTGTGACACGTGGAACACATCATGCACATTTGCAAAGTTGGAGGGAAGCTCAAGTTGATAGGCGAGATCGCCTCGTTTGCCGATGATCTTGAAAGGACCCACATATCTAGGGGCAAGTTTCCCTTTGATACCGAAGCGACGAGTGCCTTTCATTGGAGAGACGCGGAGGTAGACATGGTCTCCGATCTCGAATGCCAAATCACGGTGTTTGCTATCGTAATAGCTCTTCTGGCGCGATTGCGCGGCTTTGAGATTCTCGCGAATGACCTTACACATATCTTCAGCCTCTGAGATCAAATCGTTGCCAAGAAGTTGACGTTCCCCCGTCTCAGACCAATTGAGAGGAGTACGTCACTTTCTGCCATAGAGAATCTCGAATGGGGCTTTGCCCGAGCTGCCTTGAAAGCTGTTGTTGTAAGAGAACTCAGCATAAGGAAGACAATCCTCCCACTTCATGCCGAAAGAGATAACACAAGCCCTGAGCATATCTTCAAGAATTTGGTTGACACGCTCGACTTGTCCACTAGTTTGAGGGTGGAAAGCTGTGCTGAAGCGAATATTTGTGCCCATGGCCTTCTGAAAAGAATCCCAAAACTTGGAGGTAAAGATGCTGCCACGGTCTGAAGAGATCAAATGTGGAATGCCGTGCAAGGAGACAATTCTGGATGAGTAGAGCTCTGCCGGCTGCGCTGCTGTGATAGACTCTTTGATAGGAAGAAATTGAGCCACTTTAGTGAGCTTGTCGATGACGACGAAGATAGCATCATTTCCACGCTTGGACTTTGGAAATCCAGTCACGAAGTCCATTTCGATATGATCAAACTTCCATTCTGGAATAGCAAGAGGTTGGAGTAGACCAGCTAGTCGTTGGTGTTCTGCTTTCACCCTTCGACAGACATCACATTCATTCACGAATTGAGCAATTTCTCACTTCATTCGAGTCCACCAATACAACTGCTTGAGGTCATGGTACATCTTCGTACTTCCAGGATGAATTGACAGAAGAGAATTGTGCGCCTCGTTCATAATGACTTTACGAAGATCACCTTTTGGGACCACGATCCGGTCCTCGAAGAAAAGAGTATCTCTGTCATCAACGCGATAGCACTTGTATTTCGAAATGCCCTTGTTAATACCACGTTTCACCTTCTTCACCATGGTATCCATCAGTTGTGCCTCACGAATTTGATCTTCCAAAGTAGGAGAGACGATGAGGTTGGCAAGAAAACCTTGAGGAACAACTTGGAGATTCAACTTGCGGAAAGCTTCACAAAGATCCGGTTGAAAGGGCTTGAGGATTAAGCTGTTGCAATAAGCCTTCCTGCTCAAAGCGTCTGCAATCACATTAGCCTTGCCTGGAGTATATTCAGTACTTGGATTATACTCTTGAATCATTTCGACCCATCGAGTCCGCCTGAGGTTGAGGTTGGGCTGAGTGAAGATGTACTTGAGACTCTTGTGATCGGTGAATATGTCCACTTTCCTACCCAACAGGAGATGTCTCCATGTTATTAGAGCGTGGACAACTGCTGCCAACTCAAGATCGTGAGTGGGGTAGTTCTTTTTGTTGGGCTTCAACTGACGAGAGGTATAGGCCACAACCTTCTTCTCTTGCATTAAGACAACACCGAGACCTTGAAGAGAAGCATCATAGAAAACTTCATAAGGCTTGGATTCGTCAGGAGGAGTCAAAACGGGAGCAGTGACGAGTTTCTATTTGATAGTATTGAAAGCAACGTCACACTCAGGAGACCATACATACTTCACATGCTTCTGGAGGAGGTTGGAAAGAGGCTTTGCAATCTTTGAGAAATTCTCAACGAATCTTCGGCAATAGCTTGCAAGTCCAAGAAAACTGCGAAGCTGCTTGACATTCTGAGGAGGTTCCCAATTCAAAACTGCAGACACTCTCTCAGGATTAATAGCAATGCCCTTGGCAGAGATGATATGACCAAGGTAAAGAACTTCATCAAGCCAGAATTCGCATTTGGAGAACTTCGCATAGAATTTATACTCTCTGAGCTTGTCGAGCACCAATCGCAAATGCTTGGCATGATCCTTCTTATTCTTGGAGAAGACCAATATATCATCGAGATAGACCAAGACGAATTCATTGGTGTAGGGGTTGAAGATGAAGTTCATCATTCGAGAGAACGTTGGAGGAGCATTGACAAGGCCGAATGACATGACAGTATATTCATAAGAACCAAAGCTTGTTCTGAATGCTGTCTTGGGAATATCTTCTTCACGAATGCGAATCTGATGATAACCCATACGAAGGTCAAGCTTGGAGAACACCTTAACACCTTTAAGTTGCTCGAATAGCTCATTGATGTTAGAAAGTGGGTACTTGTTCTTGATTGTCTTCTTGTTCAATGGACGGTAATCGACGCAAAGTCGGTCCGTGCCATCCTTCTTCTGGACAAAAAGAACACCACAACCCCAAGGAGAAGAACTCGGTCTGATCAGACCCAGACACTCTTGTTCATCGAGTTGTTTCTTCAATTCCTTCAACTCTTTTGGCCCAAGCTTGTAAGGACGCTTGCAAACGGGTTCCGTGCCAGGCTCAAGATCAATAACGAATTCAACTGGCCGGTGAGGAGGCATACCCGGAAGCTCTTCCGGAAAGACATCTTGGTACTCACAAACGACTGGAATATGAGAGATAGCATCCAATTCGCCCTTCTCATTGAGAGAAAACAACCGAATGGTATCATCACGAGCGGCATAGATGATCACATCGTCAGAAGAGTGAGTCAATTGAATTTCCCTGGCAGCACAATCAAGCTGAGCCTTGTGCTTAGAAAGCCAGTCCATCCCGAGAATAAGATCAATATCAGAGTCGCCAAGAACCATTGGAGAAGATAGAAATTTGTAGTCGCCCATCTTGATAGAGACATTAGGAACTATCGATTTTGCTCTCATTGACTTCCCCGGAGAAATAACACCCAAAGGTTTATCCAGGTAAGACCAAGAAAAATCATTCTTTGCAAAGAACAATCTTGACATGAAACAATGCGATGCACCAGTATCAAATAAGACTTTAGCAGGAATATCATTAAATGAGAGATTACCCATGATCACTTCAGAAGAATCCTCTGCTTGAGCTGCATTCAACATCTTCACCTTTGCAGACTTAGGATTATGCTTGACCACTGCATTGCTGGAAGATTTCACAGGAGGAGGAGGCGGAAGGCGCCTTTGGTTGAAGCACTTGTTCGCACAGTGACCCTTTTGCTGACATTTGTTGCAAGTCACCTCTGAGAGCGGACGATGATAAGGAGCATTTGGTCTTGGAGCTTGATTTTGAGACTTGTTCTGATAGCCAGGGTTGGGTGGGTGGGAAGATCCACGACCACCTGAGTTCTTCTGCTGATAAGGCTGATGGAACGGAGGAGGAGGAGGCAACCAGAACTTCTGTTACTTAGCTGCCACAAGTGAGGAAGAAGAAGACTGAACTGCGTCTCTGACTCTCTTCTTAGATGCCTCACACTTGAGCTGGGCAGCTTCTTGTTTCAGTGCCATGTTGTAGAATTCATCATACTTTAACGGCTCAAAAAGCACGAGAGCTAGTTGCAAATCTTCTCTGAGACCACGCCTGAATTGGTAGATCATACTCTTCTCATCAGGGATGTCTTGCCTAGCAAAGCGAGAGAGCTTCTGGAACTGAGTGTTGTATTGATACACAGACATGTTGCCTTGCTTGAGATTGCGGAATTCCTCACGCTTAGCCTCCACAACACTTTCTGGAATGTGATGAGCTTTGAAGTCACGGCGGAAATCATCCCAGGTAATCACACGACCTCCTCTGGAATCTTTGTATTGTTAGAACCACTCAGCTGCTTGATCATTGAGTTGAAAAGAGGCAAACTTGACAAAGTCCTCAGGTCTGACATTGCTACATTCGAAGTGCTTGTTGATGTCCACGAGCCAATCATGGGCGTCTGTGGCCTCGACACAGTAGCTGAAAGTCTTCGGCTGATTAGCAAGGAACTGATTGAGGGTAGCAAAATGCGGCTGATTGTTGCCTTGGCCTTGATTTCCTTGATTACCTTGCCCTTGGTTGCGATCTTGCAAGAGCTGGATCAGAATCTGAGCATTGGCATTTGTGGCTGTCATCAAGGCTTGCCATGCCTCCGGAGGCGGAGGTGGTGGCGGAGGGTTAGCCTGACTTCCTTCATTGCGTTCCGGATTCTGACGCGTTGGCGGAGCCATCCTGAAGAGGGTGACATCCATTAGCATCTTGAAAGAGATATATTCATGCTGAATCAAAGGATCGAAATTGCAACATATAGTCTTCACAATAAACATCCAAACAAGAATGAACGAATGAATTCCAAAGTAAAGCATCACACTTCCATAAGTTGAGAAGCCACTTAGATAAAAGGTATGGAATAAAATCAACAAGGTACGGATGTGAACAAATACTCGGTAAGGGTTACCCAATCACGAACCAAATATCCGCGGGAAGAAATACTAGAGCTACATGAATTCCCACTTATAAACTCCCGAAACTTTCTGGTTATGCAATCAGGTGTTGGGGATACAGGGGACACAAAAATATATCACCCAAACTAACAATACCTAGATCCAGCTGTATCCATCCTTCAACACATAACCAAGAAATTCCCGGAAATCATCTACCTCAACCTTCGAAAAGCATCCGTTATACGAGTTATGGCAATACTCCCGCACTCGCCTCAGTACTGGGCTATCAGGGTTATCTCACCAACAACTGTACAAAAGAGATTTTCGATGTCGGCGTACTAAAACTCAGGTATTCCAGAACTGCAACGATAAAATTATGACGACAACACCTCGGAGCTCAACTCCCCGGGACACCTCCACTAAACCCCTGCTGACGGGAGGCAACCAAGACAATGTTGTCATCATAAAACCATCGAAACGATTCTAAGATACCCACGTGATCCTAAAAAAAATTAGTGAAATTTGAGAAGAGAAGAGTTAAAACTCTACGTCAGGATGCCTTACCAGAGTGATGAGGAGACTGGGAAGTAAAAAGAATTCCTAAACTCTCCGATATATAATTCCTAAATGACTCAAAACATTTTTCTAGACACAACTCGACCGCTAAAAACGATCAATCAGTGGGGGCTCCAAAGGTCGGGGAAGGCTCTGATACCAACTTGTAACGCCCTCGATGCGGCTATATCTCCCATGTGTCGAGGCACGACTTAGAGGCATAACTGCATTGAAAGCAATGTCGCAAGTGAGGTAATCTTCACACAACCCATGTAATACATAAGGGAAAGAGATACATAGTTGGCTTACAGTCGCCACTTCACAGAATACATAAATAAACATTCATCATCCAGATTACACTCAAGGTCCGACTACGGAACTAAAATGAAAGAAGACTACCCCAAATGCTACACAGATCCCCGAATCACCCCAACTGGGCTCCACTACTGATCATCAGGAAAAGACACATAGTAACGTCCACGTTCCTCGTCGAACTCCCACTTGAGCTCGGTTGAATCATCTGCACTGGCATCGTCGGCACCTGCAACTGTTTTGGTAGAATCTGTGAGTCACGGGGACTCAGCAATCTCACACCCGCGAGATCAAGACTATTTAAGCTTAAAGGTAGGATAGGGTTGTGAGGTGGAGCTGCAGCAAGCGACTAGCATATATGGTGGCTAACAACGCAAAAGAGAGCGAGAAGAGAAGCAAAGCACGGTCGTGAAGCTAGAAGTGATCAAGAAGTGATCCTAGAGCAACCTACGTCAAACATAACTCCAACATCGTGTTCACTTCCCGGACTCCGCCGAGAAGGGACCATCACGGTTACACACGCGGTTGATGTGTTTTAATTAAGATCAACTTCGGGTTTTCTACAACCGGACATTAACAAATTCCCATCTGCCTCATAACCGCGGGCACGGCTTTCGAAAGATAATACCCTGCAGGGGTGTCCCAACTTAGCCCATTATAAGCTCTCACGGTCAAGGAAGGATATTCCTTCTATCGGGAAGACCCGATCAGTCTCGGAATCCCGGACTATAAGACATCTCGGCAGTAATAAAACAAGTCCAGCAAAGCCGCCCGGATGTGCCGACAAATCCCGATAGGAGCTGCACATATCTCGTTCTCAGGGCACACCAGATAAGCGAAGCGTACAGGTACCAACATAACCCAAGTTGCCTAGGGACGGTCCCGCACGGTGCTCTAGTTTGGACCAGCAATCGAAGGAGAACTGGCCCGGGGGGGTTAAAATAAAGATGACCCTCGGGCTCGCGAAAACCCGGGGGAAAAAGGCTTAGGTGGCAAATGGTAAAACCAATGTTGGGCCTTGCTGGAAGAGTCTTATTCAAAGCGAACTGTCAAGGGGGTCCCATAAATCACCCAACCGTGTAAGGAACGCAAAATCAAGGAACATAACACCGGTATGACGGAAACTAGGGTGGAAAGAGTGGAACAAAACATCAGGCATAAGGCCGAGCCTTCCACCCTTTATCAAGTATATAGATGCATTAATTAAATAAAAGAGGTATTGTGATATCCCAACAAGTAAACACGTTCCAACAAGGAACAACATCTCCATGTTCCAACAAGGAACAAACTTCATCTTCACCTGCAACTAACAACGCTATAAGAGGGGCTGAGCAAAGCGGTAACATAGCCAATCAACGGTTTGCTAGGACATGGATGGTTAGAGGTTTGACATGGCAATATGGGAGGCATGATATAGCAAGTGGTAGGTATCGCAGCATAGGCATAGCAAAAGAGCGAGCATCTAGCAAGCAAAGATAGAAGTGATTTCGAGGGTATGGTCATCTTGCCCGCAAGGTTCTCAGAGTTGTCGAAGGCTTGATCCTCGTAAGTGTTCTCAACAGGTTCCTCGTTCACGTACTCGTCTGCCGGCTCTACCCAAGACAAGAGAACAAGCAAAGGAACAACTATCAACCACGATGCAATGCGCAAGCACCATGATGCAAAACATGGCAAGATATGCGAGATGTAGTATGCAATGCATATGCGTGCTCCGGAAGGAAAAAGATGAACAAGGCATAATCTTGGCAACCCAAGTATGCCACTGGAAAGGTGAGGTGATTTCGGTTGAAATCGATATAAAGATCACCGGAATCGGATGCACGGTTTGCAAATGACAAGCAAAACAAGAATGACAAGATTCTGCCATTAACAGCATGATGCTACATAGCAAGCAACAAGAAATTAAGCTACTGCACCCAAACGTATCAGCAAAGCATATGGCAGTGATCTACTCAAGATGCTTGACAAAAGATTAACACTGAGCTACGGCTAAATCACACCATAACAGGTTCAAACAGGCATGGCAAAAGTGCAAAGCATATCAGCTTCACGGACTTGGTGAAAATACTATCATGCCAGAAATTAACATCAGGATGACATGTTTAGAGAAAGCAAACAACATGCTACAAGAACAGGACATAGTAAAGTAAGGCATGTCATGAATCTAATCAAAGCACTTAACAAAAGTCCCTTACTGACCATGAGCCAAAAGGTAACAGAAAATATAATAACAGCCATGTCAAATAAGCAAGTTTCGTTACAGGTTTCAGACTTAGCAGAGAACTGGACATGTCAAAAACAGATAACAAGTAGGCATGTTTACGAGCTTGATGCACTCACTACAGAGCATCGCATGATAAACTAAGCATACATCCATCAAGAAGACATGGCATAGAAGCTATACATGGCAAGAATAACAACATATCATGCAAGTATCAACTACAACAAGCTTGGCAGAATCGAATAACATGTAAACAATCTGCCAGCAACATTTTATAGCAAAAGTAGAGCTCGATTGACTCAAGCTATATCACTCCATAATTACAAACAAAGGCATGGATGGATAGAGCAAATCCATATTCTCAAAAATCCCTTACTGATCATGCTCAAAATGGGCATAGATCTCTCTGAAACAACATGAACACATGGCATAAAAATAACAGCAGAACATGACTTGGTGAAAATACCAAGTCTCTGAAATCAGCAACATTATGTATCCTAGTTTGCATGCTTGTGCTAGTCACCACAAAGATCAAAAAAATAGATGGCATACACCTATGGAAAGATGGCATGGCATATTACAAAACACATGTAGGGCTCCAATTCATAGGGTGCACACATCAATCATGGCAAAAATGACAAAAGTGCATGTTCTGAAACAGATCTGAAACTAACATCACATAGCCCTCTTCTAACAGCATTTCGGGCATCAAGATGAGCTCATATGAAAATGATGTAATGAGATGGAATGATTTACTCATCGAGGCGAACAATTTGACATATTACACGCACGAAACGGAGCAGTATGCAGCAAGTTATGAAGCAATGAACATGACATAAAAATACAACAGGAAAATGACTTAGACGAATTCGGGGCTCGGGGAAAAGTCAACCTCGAAGAACGGATTTCGAAGCGGCGGCGGATCTGGCTGGAGTTCTCGCCAGAGAGGCTCAGGGTTGCCGGAGATGGTGCGGGGAGGCCGGATCCGGAGCTCCTCCGTCCGGATCTCGCCGGATCCGGTCCGGGGCGAGACGGAGGAGGCGCAGGGAGGCGCGAAGACTCGCGGGCGGCGGCGGAGGCGGTCGCCGGCGCGGTGGCGCGGCGCGGCGGCGCCGGTGCTCGGGCCGGCGGAGGACGGCAGGGCAGGCGCGCGGGGCGCGGGCGGCTCGGCGGGCGGCGGCTCGGGCCGCGGGGGCCGGCCTCGGGCCGCGGCGGGCTCAGCGGCGGGGAGGCGACGGCTGGCGGTGGAGCGCCACGTGGCAGCGGCTGGTTCGGCGAGGGACGGCGGCCGACATGTCCGGGCACGGCCGGACGTGTCCGGTGGCGGCGGGGACGAACGGGACTAGGGTTAGGGTAGGAATTGATCCGCACATTCGGGGAGGGGGTGTATTTATAGGTAGAGGGGGCTAGGAAGCTCCAAATGTAGTGCGGTTTTCGCCCACAAGATCGTGATCAAACGGCGATGGACATGGGAGGGTCTTAGATGGGTTATTGGGCTGATTTGGAGGGGTTTTGGGCTGCAACCCAAAAGAGGCCTTCACGGTTACCCGGTTAACCGCTGGAGTATCAAACGACCTCCGAATGACCCGAAACTTGACAGGCGGTCTACCGGTGTTATACCAAGGCCACTTGACAAACCTCGGTCTATTACGAGAAAGTTTAATACCCGCACACGGAAAAAGGTAAAAGTTGACACCGGGGAACATAGGAGCGCCGGATTGCAAAACGGACAACGGGGAAAATGCTCGGTTTCATGAGACGAACACGTATACGCATGTGATGCACATGATGACATGACATGAAATGCATGACAAGGACACAATGCAAAAAGACGGGAAACCCAACCACGGAGGGAATATCATATCACATAGCCGTAAATGGCAAGAGTTGGATTACAAATATGGCAAGTTACATCCGGGGTGTTACAGGCGACCATCACTTTTCTTGTTTCTACCACTGCCACACCCACACGCGATTCCCACGACGCCGCTCCAACCCACGGCACGACGTCCCCCGACGTGGACATGGATCCTCTGACGTGGCTATCACTGCCTTTCCCTGCCTTTCCTTCGCTGACAGGTGGGACCCATGCTTATGGGTCCCACATATCAGTGACAGAATGGTACGATTGTTCGCGTCAGGGGATCCTCATCCCTCGATGTGCCCCTCATCCCTCTCGGCCCCACCGCTCCTCTGCCTTTGTATGCATGATATACTCCTAATATATTACTCCCTCCATACCTAAATATTTGTCTTTTTTGAGATTTCAAATGGACTATCACATACGGATTATATAGACATATTCTAGTGTTTCTAGCAAGATGCCCGCGCATTGCACGAAGTTGATGGAAAAGGTAAGCACAACTTATGAGTTGACGGATGGAGTATTAGTTACAGTGATGCATATAATTAAGCAAAGGGATTGCACATGTCGGTATTGACTGGAACGAGAATGCAAAAGCACAATAAGAATTAAGGCCACGATGATGCGATCGCAGTGGTGGTTACAGAAGGCAAGAAGAAAGATGGATCCACCAACGTACGACCTCCTCCTCCTCAACTTAGTGTGCCAGGCCACCGACCGGCGGCTAAGGAGCGGCGGCTTTTGTGGCGAGGTCGAGGTGCTTTTCAGCAAAGGCATCCAAGGCTTCTAGCCGGTTGAGGAAGGCCAACCTCGTAGCGTCCTCACTAGCATTGTAGATACCTATGTACACGATTTGCTCGTGCACGTGGATGTGTAGGTCGACAAATTCTTGCAGGGCGAGGCGCCTCGCGGCGAGCGCGACCTCCAGGTGGACATTCTTCGTGGCGTCGGCGGGCAGTCGCAGGGCCACCGGTGCTTGAAAGAGGTTTCGGCCATGGAGGCCGATTAGGGTGGCAAGCAATGAGGAGCCCAAGCACGCGGGCTGGAGGAGTACGGCGATGTTGTCTGCGAGCTTCTTGATGATGGTGAACTTGTTGCTGGTGTCAACGATCATCTGGTCCAACTGAGAGTCGTAGTTGGCGTCGACGGCGGCCATCCACCATCCGGTCTCCAACACCATCTGGAGACGATCCTCGGCGCCATGCCGCAGGCCCGCGTCATGGACCATCTGGCGGAGCCGCTGGCCGCTCACGCGCATCGCCGCCATGGGTCTGGAGTGAGGTCTTTTGCGCTTAGTGTAGGTGCTTAGGCAAATGCTTAGGTGCGTATGATGTGGTAGATGCATTGGAACGGAGGGGTGCCTTTATATGAGGGCAATGAGGGCAAACTGTGTTGCATTCACATCATGCAGCCTCTTTTCCCGGACCTCCTCCCATTACTTCCCTCATGCATTAATTGAAGGAGGATGCATTGGTAGTTCAACATATCGGGAACCGCTACTCCCTCCCTCGTTTGCATTAAAGCCGTATCGGGAACTGCGCCGCCTGCTTTCAAATCGAATACTCCCTCCGTCTAGGTGAGTATTAAGTCATCTTACGAAAACCAAATAATCCCAAAACACTTAGGCGCGGTGCATTAACTTCTACCTCGTTTCTTGTTTCTTGACATATCAACCAATAAGATATGTGGGGTGTGCATGATTTGAATGACTTGAGACTACCAAACACGACATGCAGTGGTTAGTTCATTGCATGCAATGCTATTAATTAGAAAATAAACATTAAGTTCTCTCATTTTCCCATCCTCCTTGGTCACGGTGCACAACCTAAGATGACTTACTCACCTAGACGGACTAACTAAATATGAGTTACTATGTCACAAAAAGTATATCATTGGATTCTTAAGCGGATGTAGTTGTATTTAAAAGTCGAGGGCGGGGCTTTTCCTGCGCGGTAGGTGGCGGGGCAGTTCCGCCTAGTCGGTTCGACAGAGACGCGAGAAGACGAGGGAGTAGGCTGCTGCAAACGTAGGGCTGTGTTATTTGACAGCGAGTTACTGCTGGACAGGTGGGGCCCCGTGATTTGACTTGCCATTATAATTTTAACTGTGGCGCTACGACCGGCGTGAGTCTCCCAGATTCCTGACCACCTCCATACAGGTGCCTCTACCAATGCTCCACCATGTAGTAGAGGGTGGCTCTTGCATCAGAGCCCACTTCTCCACTTTTTCCTTGCCTCTCTTTTCTCCACATATGCAAAAATGCCATGTAAAGCGCACTATTGTACTTACTTTTACTTGCTCCTATAGGTGCTTAAGCTTGCCAGATAGGCATAAAGTTTGATGTGGCAAGTTAATCAAGAAGAGAGAGACTAGTTTGGTGACCCAAGGAAGAAACGGTGCTAAGCACGTGTACCTAGGTGAAAAGACAATTTTGAGTCTATAGCTAATTAAATGAAGCAAACTTAGCAACACCATTTCATTGGAACACGTCACTCCTTGGCAAATGCAATAAATACACGGGCTTACTAGCACCATTTCTTCCTTGAGTACGAAGAAAGAGATAGAGAGGAGTAAAAAATACACTTATAGCCAACCTTGTTGTTGTATGAGTGACTAAGCGATGACTATGTATGACATGCCAAAATCAGATAGCCTAACGCACCATGTTAAATCTCCAAGGGCGCGACCGCGCGAGCGACGCGACGGTCATGGTAGGCGCGACCATGATAGGGGCTGCTGGTAGCCCTTGGATCTGAGATCAAACGTTCGCATGCTAAGTTGCTGAAGATTTGCAGAATAACCCTCCAGGATAGGATATTCACCCATAGGTCTAGAATCACGCTATGCAACCGTTCGATCTTAGATCCAAGGTCTCTCGGAAGCCCGTATCATGGGAGAATGGAAAGCCACTACCCCGCCGTTCGCACGCTGGCAGTTCGCTCCTACTCGTCCCCGCACGTCCTTCAATACTACGATGGTTCGCTCCTAGTCGTCCCGTCCATTCACATTACGACAGTTCCACTAATCCTAACCCTCCTCCCAAATCCATGGCGTCCCAAATCTCCATGATCGGCGGTGAGTACAAGGTTAGGACCATCACCGGCGATGAGTTCGACGTCATCTACACCCGTTCTTCTGCGACGGTGAAAGGATGCCTTTCTCGCTTCAGACGCATGTTCGAAAACTCAGATGATGAGTGGGTCGCTGGGCTAGATGTTGAGTACACCACAATCCTGGGATGAGAGAAGGATCTAAAGGACGAAGAGATGAAGAAGCCCGCCGTGTTCCAGGTTTGCGTACATAACGTTTGCTTGGTCTACCACATATGCCATGCCGACGTTGGGTGCCAGGATTTTAAGAACTTCCTCAAGGACAAAACAGTGAAATTCGTTACTGTAGACTTTACGAACGATGAAGAAATCCTGGGTCAGATAGGCCTCGTTGTAGGCAAACCCTTTGACCTCCAGAAGAATCGGCTGGTGCCCTCTCGTCAGCCTTCAATGCTGACCCTGGCAGGAGCCATGGTTCATCCTTCGTACGCTAAACTGGTGAAACCTCCATACACGTTTCATCGTCATGCGCGGCAGCGGAATGTACTAGATATAGACCACATCCACTACGCTGCAATGGATGGCTACCTTTGCTTCAATATCTACAAGGGTTGGATGAAGAGCAACAGCCAAGTGTGCGGTTAAAGCAAAGAAGTATCGGCCAAGAGGAAGAGGGACAAGGACGAAGTCGAGGACATGGACGAGGACTCCGAGTAAGGTGGCAGTGTCGTTGCAAATGGTGGTTCTAATGCAGTGTCTACCGGAATAGTTGCAAAGTTTAATTTCAGGTGTGCTTAATTTAATTTGAGGGGTGTGTTGTGCTGATCAGCCCCCAGCAGAAATATGTTATGTTTCTTCTTGTTACTTTAACTCTTCAGTACGTACATATATACTAGTATTTCTTACATTTCATCTTTTAGTTAGTATAGTACTACCACTCGTTTCTTCACATTATATACGTACAATATATATGGCCAACATCATATAGCCAGCAGTTTAGTTGTCAAAGAATTTCAGGGTGCTTGGTTTTGTCAAAGAATTCCAGGGTGCTTAGTTTTACTTGAGGGGTGGGTTGTTCACTTGTGCTGGACACCATTATTGTGACAAGCGCTCTCTATATGCATAACTTGGCGACGAGCGCTCTCTATATGTACCACCTTTTTTTTATTTCCAGTTTTGCTCCATGGCGCAATCCATCGATACTACTACTATACAAAAGTGGAGTATATACATTTTTTAAAAGGCTAGAGGGCGGGGCAGTCTAGCTCGGTCGATTTCACAAGAGGCGAGGGCCTTTGTGATTTGACGGCTCATTACTGCTGTCAAATTGAATAGTACTGCGCCGCCCGCTGCACGCCCAATGCCTCCATTAAACCCCTCCGTTAAACCAGCATGCAAACTGAGAATCCTACTCCGGCGACACGTCCGTTCATGAGCGGGCCGGAATTAAACGCAACACCGGCCGAGCTCCTCCCGTTCGCCCTCAGTTTAAACGAGGCCAGACGCCGGCCAAGCTCCTACCGTCCGCCCTCTATTTACACGAGGCCAGACAGACAACGGGCAAGAATCGCACCCCTCCGCCGCTCCCCCATCTCCTCCTTCATCATTTTCTCCACTGGGTGGGTGGCCCGATGGCTTCCGATGAGTCGTTCTTCGGCATATTACACGGCTGGGTGGCCCGCTGAGCCCTCCGGATACGGGCGAGGCCGCTCGGTGCTTCACCAAAATCGCTTGGCCCGACGGAGACAGTTGCCGCCCCAAGCAGGCGTGTGGTTCAGCAACTCGCCGCTGCAGTGCAGCTCTATGAGGAGTGGCGAGTTGCTCCACACCGGCACGGCGGCGAGCACGCCGGTACGGGCGCCATCGCCGCCGTGTCGTACCGCGCCACCAGTGTCTGCAGTGGCCGCGCCTCCCGTGTCTGTGGGCGCGCCTCCCGTGCCTGCGGCAGCGCCATGCAGGCAGAGACAGAAGCCGGGTGCGTGGAGAGTGACGAGTCGGTGGCCAGCTTCTCCGTGTCCGTTGCCATCATCGAGGAGAAGTAGAACCCGAGAGGCCACCGCCACTTGGGACCCATGAAGGCCACCGCTGAGGCAATGACCGCGGATTCAGGTGGTTTCTTTGCTGCTTCGTCTCTTCCGAGGACCTTCGTCGACCCCGCAAGTATTTGACGGACATGAGGAAGACAAAGGGATCCGCGGGCGGCCATTTAGAACTAAAATAAGTCTAGATACATCCATTTCCGGACGGAGGGAGTATTAATTATACAAGAGAGCCGGATTGGCAACTCTTAGTTCATGTAAATGTAATGAAATCCATGATGTTTATATGAAGATCCGGCTTTTTTATACGAAATCCTTCATGCTTATATGAAATCAGTCCGTGTTTGCACGAATTTCATCTGGTTGGTTAGAGTTGTAAAAATGTATGCCTCTAGCATTTGATGTCGTCCTTCGCTTTAGGAAGTGGGAGGAAATTTGCCGGCTGCCGTTGGAGATGCTCTTTGTGCTGGAAATAATAGAGTGACATCCAATCCATTTGAGTTAATTACCTGTATGATTGTCCCTCTATAAAAAAATTAATTGCATGCACAGTGTACACGTAACTTGCAGGGTGGCTACAACTTCGTACAAAAAGTTAAAAAGAAACAAGTCCATCCTTAGTCTTGTATTCTAAGTACTCTGTGGGTTCCACTGTCAGTACAGTGGCGAAATAAGTATATATCAAATAAGTAGAGTACTATATAATATAAAAATATAAAGTTAAAAGATAGAATATGAACTCATGTCATCGCGTTGCGAGCATCCGGCGCTAACCAACCCAGCACATTTTTGTTGTAGACCATGCTGGAGATATATCTCCATGTCTACTCTTATATATACTCCATTCGTTCCTAAATATTTGTCTTTTTCAGATTTCAAATGGACTACCACATAGAGATGTGTATGTAGACATATTTTAGAGTGTAGATTCACTCATTTTGCTCCGTATGTATTTTCAGGAAGTGGTCAGATTTGTCCTTGATTTATTTATGAGGTATCCAGATGGCACTGCACCGCCAAGAAAAGAGGGTAACATCAAAATTATGGACTACTTTTTTGAGTATGTTGGTAAGGTCCGGTCATAGTCACTTGTTGAAATCTCTAAAAAGACAAATACTCACTCCGTCCGGAAATACTTGTCATCAAAATGGATAAAAGGAAATGTATCTAGATGTATTTTAGTTTTAGATACATTTCTTTTTATCCATTTTGATGACTAGTATTTTCGGACGGAGGGAGTAGAAAAAGAGTTGGTGATGATGGTGTGCGTTCCGTCCTGCAGTATAGGCCATCGGATTTATATCTAACCGATATGAAAGAAACTATGGCAATTTTGCAAAAGTATACCCACACGTCTCTCCACGTTCGCAAATAAGGCCTTCCCTCGTTCAACCCTTTCTCTCACAAGATAAACTACTCATACAAATGCATCTTGATGTTCCGTGCAACGCACGGGCAGCTAGCTAATTTCTTTTAAAATAGTTGCTGCGATAATTGGGTTGAAGTGATATATTTTATGTCTGCCCCGGATGATTTTAGATTCACTAGTAGTAACAAAGAAAAGGTTGCCTTGTTAATTAACAGAAAACAGGGTGAAAACTATCACATGAGGCTGGTAAAAACAAGGCACATTGGGTTCAGCGTCATCGTCACTACAGTTGTGCGCGCGCGAGAAGTCTACATATCGAGGGGGCTACCGAGCGAGGCACTGAGACACAATGTTTGAGAGACAAACCAATTGACAGATTATGATCAGATCGAGTTGTCACCCTTCTGCTGTCATTGTTGGGGGGGAGAGAAAGACGTATTGAGAGTGTGGTAGGCACAGAGGCACAACTAGCGAGTGCATGTGTGTGTTTGAAAGAGGAGTAGATAGATTATTATCAAGATCAATGTGCCACCCTACTCCTTCGGTGCTGGGTAGTGTGTGTGTGTATGTTTGAGAGAGAAGCCAGTCGATAGATTAGTATCAAGATCAAGGTGTCACCCTACTCCTTCGGTGTTGGGAAGTGTGGGTGTGTGTGGGGGGGGGGGGGCAGTGACACTCACATATCTCTACTCTTATAAAAAACAGAGTTGGTGATGATGGTGTTCCTACCATCCAGCAATATAGGCCATCCGATTTATATCCGACGGACAGGAAGGAAACTATGGCAATTTTGCAAAAGGATACCCACACCCCTCTCCACATTTGCAAATAAGGAATTCCCTAGTTCATCCTTTTCTCCCACAAGATAAACTTCTCATACAAATGCATCTTGATATTCCGTGCAACGCATGGGCATCTTGCTAGTAGGGAGAAGGAGTTTGTGTGACACATATCTAGCTATATTAAGGGATAGGTAGATAGCATATGTGTGAGAGACATTAGTGGCTGTGGGTGGGCGGAATTAAAGGGGTGGGCGTGTTAGACATAGAGAGCGTGTGTGTTTCTGTGTGAGAGACTTGTAGGACGGGGTAGAAAGACGAATTTAACCCCGACGGATGGAGAGAAATACATGAAGTGCACGTGTGTGATTCTGATGCCCACAGGGAAATGAGATATGTATGCATGTGAGAGATATTGCACAATTCATTCGTGTATCACTATCTAGCGATCGTGGACGTGCATCGCTTGAACATAAGTCAATATCTACTTCGTATCGTGGCCAAAGGTAAAATATTGATTCAACTCTATAAATATTGGACACTCACATATCACATTTTTTTCTATTTAAATAAGCCTTTTTAGTTGTGCATGCCAAAGTTACAGTGATGTTTCTTCAAACAACCAATGTAGCTATCATGAACATGCATCATTGTTACTCTTGCATTCAAATTCATTAGTCTTGGATGATTTAAGTTTCTATTTTGAAGTAATATATGTAATATTCATATATGAATTCAACGGGTATGCAATTTATGAAATGGAGGCTATGTAATCATATGAGGTAACACTTTTAAGTAGCTGACTACAATATCCATCTCTTTTTGTGCGCCTCTACACTAACACGTCAATGCCTTATGTTTAAAGTAAATAACCAATGGCACTAAACTATCTATTTACACGAGAAATACATAGGCTGAGCGTTTGATCCCTTTTTTTGGGAACGCGCCACTACACCCGTACGATTGGCTGCGCCCGTGTGAACGTCCAAGTTATCGACGCATCATCCCGAGTTATTGTCTTTTTTCTGGGGTGGACTTCACACCAGTTATTAACTGCTGACGCGTGCCCCGTGTACACAGTCTAGCATGACCTTCCCGCTAGCACGGTCCAAAATCTCCCGCCTCCTTCTAAAATTTCTGCCACCTTAGTCTTTAGCATGCGAAATCCCCCTTTTGTCCTTGGTGCACGAAGACCAACAGTTACAATACCGCCCTCATCTACATGATAGGTCGGGGCTGCTTTGGTAATTTCCGGTTCCCCCACTACACGGGACCCCCATTTCCTCTCCCCCTCCCACAAAAATGACTAACTCCACAGCACCAGAGCATCTTACATCACGTCGTTTGTACTTCATCGCCCTTTCTCCCCTCCCCTCTCGAAACCCTAGACTGCTCATCCACCGGCATACCATAGCCCATTCATTGTTAGCGGCGTCCACCTCGCCGGATCTGCTTCTGCGGCCGCATCTACCCCTCCCACCTCCGCTAGAAACAAGTAGACTGCTCATCCACCACTGTACCACAGCCCATTCAGTGTCGGCCTTGTCCACGGCGCCGGATCTGCTTCGCAGGTACTCTCGTCAACTGCCGTGCATCTGCAGCGGCTCATTCGTACTCCCCATTGGAGACGCTTCGTCCACACCCCCCGGAGCCGCCCCACCGACGTCCCCGTCGACGGCCTCTGATCCTCTTCGCCGACACCTTCCTCAACCCTACCAAAGTAGCTTCGCCTATACCATTCTCAACCCTACCAGGGCCGCTTTGCCAACTCACAAGTCCACGGCCTCAGATCCGCTTCCTCGCACCCTCATCCAACCTACCGGAGCAACTTCTGACGCCCCATCCATGGCCGCAGATCCGCATCGTCGACACCACCCTTAACCCAACCACGAGAGCAGCTTCTGATGCCCCGTCCATGGCCGCAGATCCGCATCATCGACACCATCCTTAACCCAACCACCAGAGCAGCTTCACCTACGCCCTCGTCCACGGCCATAGATCCGCTTCGCCCACACCTTAGTCCACCCTACCTGAGCCGCTCCACAAACACCCTACTCGACGGTTCTAGATCTCCTTACCGGACCACAACAACCAGCGCAGCGTCATCACCCTCGACGTTTCTAACCTGATTCCCACAGTCTGGAGAGATGCCAGGCACCCGCCACGGCCTAGGTACTTGTCACCTTTAAACCCGTCAAACATCACCTGCCCGATGTACTTCAAATATACTAACCGGTCGCTGTTACCTGTTATGCAGCTGGCAAAAACTACAAGGCGATTTTTCTTCTAGATCCAACAGCTTGGCCAACCAAGATCCTAGACTGAGGCATTGCTATGATCTTGTAAGCGCGTCTCTCTCTTGTATTGTTCTGTGCCTGCCTGCGTGCTTTACTAGGATTTTTGACCAGTAATCCCTTTGTGCAGACAATCATTTCTACTAATGGCTTCTAAATTAGATATGTAGATGTCATACATGATACTACCTCGTACCTCCGTTCCTAAATATAAGTCCTTCTTGAGATTCCACTATAGGCTACATACGGAGCAAAATGAGTGAATCTACACTCGAAAATGCATCTATATACATCTGTATGTGGTCCATACTGGAATCTCTACAAAGACATATATTTAGGAACAGGGGCAGTACATTACACAAAATCGTAGGTGACATGTAGGAATTCCCGTGTACTACATTAGGCTCCCTTAGAGTGCCTGCTGTCCAGCATATAGAGTCATGGCTAGTTTATGGTACGCACACAATCGTTAATTGGTGGTTTAAATACGCGCAAGGGATATGCAATGTAGTATCATGTAGAGATGTCTGAAATTAGCCGTGTCAACTTGCAGATAGGGTTACACAATGAAAAAGTACAAGATGTATGTGGCAATTTCATGCAACGTTGCAAAAAAAGGAGAGGCAGCGGTGAGCATATACAGTGTGCTATGGTACGTCATTCCTCCATTGCAATCATCGTGACATGTTATTTGTATGCCAGTTCTATTAGCCAAGTTTCTTAGGGACAGTTATTACGAGTTATCCTAAGAAAATAAGCACCTGTGAATATAAGCTCCATGTAATAAGCCAACCAATTCTTTTCATTGCGTTTTCAGCTTATCTTTGATATGATCAGTGGAAAGTCTAGATTGCATTATATTTTTTTGATTTTGCTGCCCATATGGAAATTAATTTGACTTGCAAACATCACAAATTGAACCCAGTGCAGTAATTAATATGATAGGAAAACAGACCATCACTACTTGCTCAAAATGCAAATACAAAGATACCATCTACTTGGCATAATCTACTTTGGTCAATGTTTTCCATAGAGATCCCATTGCCTAATTTAAATGAAGAACGCATGACCCACATTTAAATGAAGAACAATTATTTATTAAAATTCGATGGTCCAAGTGGCTGGTTATTATCGTATAGCAGCACCACCTGAAAGCATCATATAGCAGCAGCAACAGCTCATAGCAACTCATCATACAGCAGCAGCAGTCTGCAATTCATCATATACCAGGAGCAGCTCAAAGCAATTTATCATATAGCAGCAGCAGGAGCAGCTCATAGCAATTCATCAGATAGCAGCAGCAGGAGTAGCTCATAGCAATTCATCATATAGCAGCATTAGGAGCAGCTTGTAGCAACTCATCGTATAGCAGCAGCAAGAGCAGCTTGTAGCAACTCATCATATAGCAGCAGCAGCAGCTCATAGCAATTCATAATATAGCAGCAGCAGCTCATATCAACTCATCATACAGCAGCAGCAGCTCATAGCAATTCATCATATAGCAGCAGCAGGAGCAGCTCATAGCAATGCATCATATAGCAGCAGTAGAAGCAGCTCATAGCAATTCATCGTATAGTGGATCAGAATGAAAATTTGGCAAAAAAATCAGAGGAGATCCTCACCTTGTTGGATGAGCTCATCCTTCAACAGCACCTCAAGGCCATGGCCTGGGAGGAGGGGAGGGGGAATAAGGTGCCTTCTGCCGCAGTGTGGCATCAGCCGTAGTTGTGCAGCACCCGCCGGAGTAGTGCGTTGGACGAACCACAGTGGAGTAGCTGTTGGAGACCATGAGAATGAGGGGCGGCACCAGAGGGAGGAGAAGCCAGGGAGATTTGCCCCTACCCGCCGGCCATGTAGCCTGGCTGGACATAGCATCGTCGAGGACAAGGCCAGATGGGACCAGTGGTGACAGCTCGCTGGAGGAACCCTAGTGCTGCAGGCAGGGGATCGAGGTAGAGGGAAAGGGGAGATGAGATGCAAGCGGGCAGGGCAATGAATGCTTGCATGTTTGTTTTTACTTGAGGGTCAGGTGTGACACATGCGTCAGCAGTTGCATTTTGAGTGTAATATAGGCAGACAACAGAGTCATTTCACTATTCCCCTTCCCTTCAATTTTTAGTGAGGTTCTACCCGAAACACCCCCTCCAAAGCGAAATTAGTTAAGCCCAAGCCCATAACTCAAAAATGACTTCTTTACATCTTTTATGGCTTATTTTGACAATATGCCCTGAAAAGGCGGAATCGAACTGGCCCTTAACCTGCAATTCAATTGTGTGTGCAATGATGAATCACTCCTGCCTGCAATCTGTACATTTAGGCATCAGCATACATGGCATAACCTAATACATGTGCATTCCATTGTAGAATCTGGAATATGCAATGTTTATGTTAGTTCATACATTGCACATGATGTTTAAATGCCCCTTAAATCTGGTCAGTCAAGTGATGGTCTTTAAGCCTCCTTCTTTGCTTCTTTTCTTGATATGTAAGATTTGCTCACACATCTGTTCAATTGCTTGTTTGCATCAGCCAGCCATACTAGGACTGTTTGCTTTGATTACTTGCTGTTCTTGACCTAACACTCACAGAGCTTGTCAACGTTTTAAACACTAAGGGCTGCTGTAGTGGGGCCTTGTCTAACTCATAGGTGACATAAAGGTTTGGCTATACACTGCAGTAGGCTCTCCAAGAGTACCTGGAGATCCAGTTCGAAGGTATGCCTAGTTTTTACATAGTGCAGACATAGTAAATTCTCATTTCATTGTGTGCAAGTGCAAGAGATGCGGCATGTTTCATTATGTGGTGTTGTTTTGTTGTAATCTCATCCTTTTGTGTTCACAGACTGGAAAGGATGCATATTTATCTTACAAGGAGACGAGTAACTAGTTCGTGTCACCTTGCAGAGGGGGTGCAATGAAGATAAGATTGAGGATTTCCATGTACAAGATGTTAGGAAGGAGCCTTGCAAGAGAAGTAGGAGCTGCGTTGAGCATCTTCAACCTGCTAAGGTAAGTCACTGTATGCAACTAAATAGTTCAATTCCTTGTTTGTTTCAGGCATAGTTAATTTTCTCTTTTCAATTGCTTTATTTGTCCTCAGTTAATGAGATGCCCAAATAATCATGCCTGATGTTCGATACTTGTATCACTATTAGTTGACATAATTAAAGGCCTTACCATTTAATTACTAAGTGTGCCTGAAGCTTTGAAGTCTATTAACCAACTAGTATTGCATGAGGCTCACAATCTAGTTTATACTACGCTAATGATTGCATAGTTTTGCCTGCTGTAGTATGTTTGTATGAAACCCTCTGATGTTCATTATGCTCCCTAAGACTTTAATTGAGGCACAGAATGGCCAACTGCTTCCTTACTTATACGCAACGTGCTGTCTAAATTTGTAACTTGTCTGTGTTTTCGATTGGGCCCCAACATCATGCTCCTCTGGTGAGCTAAGAGGGATTTCTGTATGCAGGCTGGACATACTATCTTTTTTATAATTTTTAAAATATCACCTACTTATGCTTCATGACGTGTAACATTTTTTTTAAAGTGACGTGTAACATTATTGTTAGTCCTGTTTTGCCATGTAGTACAAAATAGTGTCTTGTTTGCTTCACTGTTGTAACTATATTTTGCCCTAGTCATGTGTACTTACAGAAACATTTTAGGATGAAGTGACATCAACACAAAGATCTACGAGCAGTGCGGCATGGCCGTTACTAAATGATTATGGATTGGAATTGGAATGTGCTGATGGTCTCGAGCATCAACTAGAGGTGGCAAGACAACGTGTACATGATTGTCAACGTATAATCAACAAGTTGAGACTGGACATGCAGGTATTAGATGCAGGAGTCAAAAAAATGAAACACGACACTGAGGTGACCATGAAGGAATTGGAGATTTTGCAGACTGAAATTTGTGCTATCTGAATCCGGCCAATCCAATTTTCTGAAGAGATTATAGTTCAAATTGAGTTAAGTTGATGCGCATTCATGATGTATGAGCTGTATTTGCCCAGTGTATGTAATTTGCTATTTGTGTATCTTTATTATCACCTGTGCCGAACCATAATGCCCGGTGGGTATAATCGGCTGTAATTTCTTTATTGTATAGTGTAGGATTATTCTACCTTTCTATGCCTTGATCTCTTGTTGTAATAGTGTAGGCTTTTTAGAGGTGATAGTATTGAGTAGGATAATTCGTTGAATATGCTACATCTTTCAAACAGGGGCCAATTCGCCCGACCATGGCCCTTCACGGGCCGTCGGATCCATGGGCCTTCTACGTCTCGTAGGATCCATGGGTCTTCTACGACTCGTAGGATCCATGGGCCTTGTACGTCTCGTAGGATCCATGGGCCTTGTACGTCTCGTAGGATCCATGGGCCGCCGGCTCATTTATGGGACTTGTACGGGCCTTTAATGGGTCGTAGACGGGCCTTTAATGGAAATCGCACGTTTTATGGGCTGACCATAACGGGCCGTTAATAGGCCGTATTTGGTGATGCTATGAAAATGGCCCAACAGACTAACGGTCCACAAATGGGCCAACTGTAACGACCGGCTGAATTTGGCCCACAAGCAGAAAATGACAGTAACGGGCCATAAGTAACCGAATGCTGCAAATGAGACCAAGTATAAATGAGCCCTCAGAAGACCAAAAGTTAACTTGGGCTGGAAACGGCGCAACGGAATAACGGGCTGTTAATGGGTATAAAGTGATACACTGTTCATTACGGGCCAGTTTCACCATGGGCCGTTAATGGGTGTAAAGTAATACACTATTCATTACGGGCCAGTTTCAGCACGGGCCGCTAATGGGCCAAGAGTTACGAAGGGCCTCATATGGGCCGAAAGCCGTCATGGGCTATACATGGGCCAGAAGTGAAAACGGGCTGGAATCATAGTGGACGGCCCAGATGACGCTACTGGGCCTAATTCGGATAGGGCGTAACGGGCCTTGGGTTAGCGGGCTGTAAATGGGCCATATGCTAATAGGCCGTTAACAGGCTTTCCATGGGTTGGCCCGCCAGCTTTTGACCAAGTCAAACGGGCCGGCCTTTTCACAGGAATGGGCCACTATTGGGCCATGCCACATGTTGATGTATCATAGGCGCCTTCTGTCCAGTGAGTGGATGACATCTGTCCCGACGACGAGCCGACACGTGTTTCCTCTAGCCAATGATGATTTTACACGTGGAAAATCCCCATTGGTCGGGGCTGTTAATGGGTTATCGGATCCAAAACTCGACCCGATAGCTTAACGGCGTTTTGTTACGGTGGATGCCACGTGTCGGTCACCCTTGATGAAAGCACTTCTGTGACGCGCGATTTATCGTCATGAAAGTGGACACTTCCGTGATGATAATTTTGGTAATGTCATGTAACACTTCTACGACAGCACAGGTATGACTATCTTGATTCTGTCATAAATTTTTCATGGATGTACATGCATGACAAAAAAAGCGACCTACTGTGACAAACACATATCATCATTGAAGTGTATTTTTTTGTAGTGTTAGGTTCTGCTCATTTATTCGCACTGGCATCAATCTTTGATTGCCTAGTGGATGCAATTTGCTGTAATATATTCTGAATATGTAACGTTATTCCCTGTATGTCGTACCTTTGCTCGACGTAATGGGCTCAAATTATCTAATTTGGCCTAAAGACATGAACGAACTTTAGTGGGCCCATTAAGTTAATGGGCCGTTACTAGGCCGAAAGTTAATGGTCGGCCCTCTTACCTCCCGAGTCGTTAATAGGCCGGCATTGAAGCAGGCAACAGGTGGCCCCAATTTATTTCACAGACCGTTAAATGGTCATTACTAAATTTGGGCTACATATGGCCCAACTATACTGTAGGCCTTTAGCAGGCCGAAAGAGACACCGGGCTTGTATTGGACCATGAAGAGCATGGGCCGCTAAGAGGCCGAAAGTCAAGTCGTAATGTAAACGGCCCAACTGTGTTGTGGGACTTTAGCAGGTCGAAAGAGAAACCGGGCTGGTATTGGACCATGAAGGGCATGGGCCATTAAGAGGCCAAAACTAAGGTCCGACTACAAATGGCCCAACTCATTTATGGTCCGTTAACAGGCCGAAAGTCACACAGGGTCGGGAATTGGCCTAACACTTAAATGGGTCGCTAAAAGGCCAAAACTCAGGTCCGACTACAATTGGCCCATCAGATTTATGGGTCGTCAACAGGCTGAAAGACACACCGGGCCGGAAATTAGCCCAACATTTAAATGGGTCGCTAAAAGGCCAAAACTCAGGTCCACTACAATTGGCCCATCAGATTTATGGGCCGTCAACAGGCTGAAAGACACACCGGGCCGGAAATTAGCCCAACATTTAAATGGGTCGCTAAAAGGCCGAAATATGTACATCCTAAAAATTGGCCCATCCATTAAATGGGCCGCTAACAGGCCGAAATCTCATCGGGCCGATATTGAGCCCAAATATATAGCGGGCTGTTAACGGGCTCAAACTGACGATGGGCTGCAATGGTGTCAAATCTTTAACGGGCCGAATTGGCACATCACGTATGGGTCGTGGGCTTAAATGGACCTGACACAAGTAGGCCTTATATGAGCCGGCCTGCTAATTTTTAATGGGCCGGCCTTTTTCACCGGAATGGGCCACTGTTGGGCCGTGCCACGTGTCGACCTATCATAGGCGCCTCCTGTCCAATGAGTGGATGACATCTGTCCCAATGATGAGCCGACACATGTTTCCTCTAGCCAATGTTGACTTTACACGTGGAAAATCCCCATTGGTCGGGGCTGTTAACGGGTTATCGGATCCAAAACCCGACCCGATAGCTTAACGGCGTTCCGTTACGGTGGATGCCACGTGTCGGTCACCCTTGATGAAAGCACTCCGGTGAAGCGTGATTTATCGTCATGGAAGTGGACACTTCCATGATGATAATTTTGGTAATGTCATGGAACACTTCTACGACAGCACATGTATGACTATCTTGATTCTGTCATAAATTTGTCATGGATGTACATGCATGACAAAAAACGCAACCTACTATGACAAACACGTATCATCACGGAAGTGTATTTTGTTGTAGTGTCTAGCCATTTGTCGGAATCTGGGCTCATCATAGCTTCTTCATAGTTCGTAGGTTCGTCATTGTCTAATAGCATGACTTCCAGGACAGGATTACCATACCACTCTGGTGCGTAACGTGTTCTAGTCGACCTAAGAAGTTCAGTAGTAACTTGATCTGAAGTTTCATGATCATCATCATTAGCTTCGTCTCTAGTTGGTGTAGGTATCATGGGAACGGGTTTCTCTGATGTGCTACTTTCCAATTCGAGAGAAGGTACAATTACCTCATCAAGTTCTACTTTGCTCCCACTCACTTCTTTCGAGAGAAACTCCTTCTCTAGAAATGACCCTTTCCTAGCAACAAAAATCTTGCCTTCGGATCTATGGTAGAAGGTGTGCCCAATAGTTTCCTTAGAGTATCCAATGAAGATGCACTTCTCCGATTTGTGTTCTAGCTTATCGGGCTGAAGTATTTTGACATAAGTGTCGCATCCCCAAACTTTAAGAAATGACAGCTTCGGTTTCTTGCCAAACCATAGTTCGTATGGTGTCGTCTCAACGGATTTAAACAGTGATGATGACATGTACCTAGGGTAGGGTCCTAGACCTGATCTAGATTTCCTACCCAAGGGCACTACGCAAAGAATCCAAGAACTGCAAAGTTAGAAAGGGGATATCGACTGGAATGACCGCAATGTGCAATTCACTCAACAGAAGATTCACTCGTTTACTCCACCCCCACTCGACCACCGTTATTCACCCAGAGTACATGGTTTCACTAAAAGTACAGAAGATCTAGAGCCACCCCAGGATGGCAGCGGTCAGGCAATCAATCTCTTGCTATAAATATCATTAATTACAGGTGTTACCAGTAATGTACTCATCTTTACTCTCTCATTGAACCCTTGCATAACTGAGGGCTATGTGGGGCCAGCAGACTATATATAAGCCGCCCCTCTCCTCTTGCACAAGGGTTCGCACCCCCCTGTAACTCAACACTCCAAACAAACAAAGCTCCCGCAGCACTGAGACGTAGTGCTATTACCTCCTCCGAGAGGGGTCTGAACTCGTAAATCCGAGTGTACAATCTCGCCGTAGCTAGGCTCAGCCCTCTCCTACATACCCCATACCTCTACGGTCAGATATGTTCCCACGACAGTTGGCGCCCACCTTGGGGCACGCGTCTAAGCGATTTCCGGTGAGGTTGCGTTCTTCGAACTTATTCGACATGGTTTCTGGCGGCGGACTGTCTCTCGATCGCAAGATCCATCTCGGCGCGCTCAGTTTCATCGCTGAGAATTCGATCTGGCTCTAGGAAGCCCCCCTTAATGTCGAGGCGCTCCATATTCGCGTTGCGGCGCACTTCCGTGCGAGTGCCCGCGGTGTCCTCTTGAAGCAAGCGTCGACTCAGTATCGGTCGTCTCTCGTGGCATCTTCCCTCCTAGCTGATCGCCCTCGCAAGCGATCTAGTCGCTCGCGGCTCCTGCGGTGGGTGAAGCACACGGTGACTCGCAAGTCATCCACTCCTCAGATCACGACAATCAAGCCCGAGGAGTCCCATTATGGCGTGTTTTATCTATCATCCGGCCACTCAGATACACTTTCCGAGTGCGAAAGCAACGATCCAGCGGCGGAAGTCACTACAAAAAAAGACACATCCGTGACATTTTGGGTCGAACGAATTTTTTGTGTCATGCTTACGACACTTCTATGACGATAATTGTGACAAAACCCGGTATCATCATAGATGTGGTGGGATCCTACTTATATGACACGAAATCATGATAGAGAATGGGCTTTTCATCCTGTGCGGGCCGGAGACGCAGCTACACGACATTATTTGGGCCGTCCATGACGGAAAAAACCATGGTAGAAGAAAGGGCGACGAAAATATCGGGGAGTTCCCTGTTATGGTGGGTGGTCGGGGGCCGAGCGATGTGCGTTTCTCTTGTACACATACACGCGTGGGTGTGTGGCGTTGGGCTCTAACTGAACCCGAGTGAGGCGTTTGCCTACTGAACCCGAGTGATTGCACTGGAAACTACGGGTTACTGAACCCGAGCGACTGATCGATCTGGCTGTTAACTGAACCCAATCAAGCGATTCCTTTGCTACTGCTGCTAACTGAAGCCGATCGAACCTGCTGCCTCTTGGTGAACAGTGAGCATTGTTGGGGGGTTGGATGAACAGTTCCCGATGGGGGTTGGATGAACAGGACCCCGTGGTAGTTGAGGTCATTGTCGCTGGATGAACAAGACCCCGATCGATCGACCCGGTTGGGGGTAGATGACCAGGACCCCATGGAGGGCTGGATGAACAGGACGAACTCGTGGAGGGTTGGTTGAACAGTAGTCGGTGGAGGGCTGGATGAACACTAGCCCGTGGAGGGGTGGTTGAATAGGACCCCGTGGAGAGGGTTGGTTGAACAGTAGCCGGTGGAGGAGCGGTTGAGGCTAGATGAATATGAGCGGTGGCCGGAGATGAATCTAGTGGTTCGGCAACACGGCTCTCGTGAGGGGTGAAGTCAGTATCCGGCTCCATCATCGCTGAGAGTGCGGCCTCCATGGCGGGGTCTATCCACCCGTCCTCGGATGGTGCAATTCGCTCTGGATCAAGGGCCGGAGTAGCTGCAGGTGTGATCTCCCGAACACTGTCCGACGGCAGAGCTAAATCATGCTCGTCGTGATCGTGCGGTGCACCTGGCATGGGGTCGAATCCGTCGAAGATCAAGTCTACGCAGATTTCGGCAGTGTAGTTCAAGTTTCCGAACCTGACCTGGTGGACAGGGGCGTAGCTCTCGATCTTCTCCAGATGGCCAAGCGAGTTGGCCCGCAGTGCGAAGCCGCCGAATACGAAGATCTGTCCGGGGAGGAAAACCTCACCCTGGACCGCATCGTTATCGATGATCGAAGGAGCCATCAAGCCTTACGGTGACGACATAGTGGAACTCCCAATGAAAGTACCAATGTCGGTGTCAAAACCGGCAGATCTCGGGTAGGGGGTCCCGAACTGTGCGTCTAAGGCAGATGGTAACAGGAGGCGAGGGACACAATGTTTACCCAGGTTCAGGCCCTCTCGATGGAGGTAATAGCCTAGTTCCTGCTTGATTGATCTTTATGATATGAGTATTAGAAGAGGCGATCTACCACGAGATCGTAGAGGCTAAACCTTAAAAGCTAGCCTATGGTATGATTGTCATTGTCCTGCGGACTAAACCCTCCGGTTTATATAGACACCGGAGGGGGCTAGGGTTACACAGAGTCGGCTACAAGGGAGGAGATCTACATATCCGTATCGCCAAGCTTGCCTTCCACGCCAAGGAGTGTCCCATCCGGACACGGGACGAAGTCTTCAATCTTGTATCTTCATAGTCCAACAGTCTGGCCAAAGGATATAATCCGGCTATTTGGGGACCCCCTAACCCATGACTCCCTCAATGGCACAGGCAGAGGATCAGGCCCCGCCGGCACCTGTGGGTTTCCTCCCTCGCTAGCGATGACTGCGTGAACGATGCACCTAGTCCTCTACACACACCGTACGAAGGGATCGGCCGGATTTGTGACCAGCGGTGAGCAGAGAGAAAATGTCGCTACCGCTATCTTGTTTAGATCTGGATAGGATGAGATAATGAAGAGAGCAAGCCTAGTAAAGCAAGCGCTCAGGCCCATGCCAAAATATATAGTGGAGTGATTATCTTTTTCTCTCAACAAGCGTTTCAATTTGTGTATGTGGCATTAAAGAAAAGAAACTCTCTTTTTAACGTGACTAACTGTACGACTCCTACTTACTAGTAGTAGTATTGTTCACTTGTGCTCCCCGGCCCTCCATTCATTGAACAACCCCATGGGTGAATAAACATAAAGTACTAGTATTTATATAGAACGAACATGCTCGAACTATTTTCACAGGCAGTACGCGTGGTAGTTTTCGCGCAGGCGGTTAGAAAGAGAGGCGAGGAGGGTGAGGGAGTAGCGGATTCAACTTACTTGCTGCTGGAAAGGTCGGGTTGTGCGATTTGACGGCGCGTTACTGCTGGAAAGACTTGTGATATTACTACTCACTATAGTCTTGAATTACTCGCTCTACGACCGGGGTGATGCCCCCCTTCCACTCCCCACTCTAATCTGGTGCATAACACGTCGACCTGGATGCTGGCTCTCCCACATGTCAACGAAGTACATAAGAAGGAGCAAAGAATCATGCGGTATATATAGTGTATATTCTAGTACTACTACTCATGTCGGAGGAGTGCAAACCACGACAGCCTAGTGAACCAGCAAGCGATAGGCCATACTCCTATTTGTTTGGATCCCTGAGTGAACCAGCAGTGCGAACCACGGCAGTCCAGTGAACCACGAGTAGAAAACAATGTGGTGATATGGCCATAAAAAACAATGTGCTACAGTCCAGTATGTAGCATGTACAGTACTACTCCTCTTTGTTTGGATCCCTGAGTTAGAGCTAGTTTGGGTTGAAATAGCCTCAAAGTATCCCAACAGGAGGGGTTAGTTTGAGCTAGTTTGCTCTAACCCAGCTAAAGAACTAGCCTGGTGGAGAGGTTCTAATTGGGTTAGTTCTCCTCGGGCCCACTAAAAGAGAACTAAAAAATATCCCCTGCCTGCACCAGATCGCTCCCTCTGACCACCCCCTCGCACGACTCCTCTCTGTTCCCCAGCGTGCCGCCCGCCCAAGCGCCGCTCCACCGCTCGCCCTCTCCCTTCTCCGGCCGCCCTCTCCCTCCGGCCTCCGACGCCCTCCTCCGGCCGCCCTCTCCCTCCGGCCTCCAAAGCTCGCCCCACTCCCCCTTCACTGGTTGTTTTCTCCCTCTATCGTGCGCGGCGGCGGTGCATCTACCAGGGAGGTAGCGAGAGGGGTGAGTTTGTTTGTTCCTTCTCTGCCTCACAGCCATATAATTGATCTTGCTCGCTGATACGTCTCCAACGTATCTACTTTTCCAAACACTTTTACCCTTGTTTTGGAGTCTAACATGCATGATTTGAATGGAACTAACCCGGACTGACACTGTTTTTTAGCAGAACTGCCATGGTGTTATTTTTGTGCAGAAATAAAAGTCCTCAGAATGACTTGAAAATCCACGGAGTCACGTTTTGGAATTAATGAAAAATATCGGCGAAAGAATCAGCATCATGGGTCCCACACCCTGTCCACGAGGGTGCAGGGCGCCCCCTGCCTCGTGGGCCCCCTGGGACTCCACCAACCTCAACCCCAACTCCATATATTCATGTCCGGGGAGAAAAAATCAAAGAGAAGGATTCATCGCTTTTTACGATACGGAGCCGCCGCCAAGCCCTAATCTTCCTCAGGAGGGCTGATCTGGAGTCCGTTCGGGGCTCCGGAGAGGGGAATCTGTCACCATCATCATCATCAACCATCCTCCATCACCAATTTCATGATGCTCTCCGCCGTGCATGAGTAATCCCATCGTAGGCTTGCTGGACGGTGATGGGTTGGATGAGATTTACCATGTAATCAAGTTAGTTTTGTTAGGGTTTGATCACTAGTATCCATTATGTTCTAAGATTGATTTCACTATGACTTTGCTATGCTTAATGCTTGTCACTAGGGCCCGAGTGCCATGATTTCAGATCTGAACCTATTATGTTTTCATGAATATATGTGAGTTCTTGATCCTATATTGCAAGTCAATAGTCACCTACTATGTGTTATGATCCGGCAACCCCGAATTGACAATAATCAGGACCACTCCCGGTGATGACCATAGTTTGAGGAGTTCATGTATTCACTAAGTGTTAGTGCTTTGGTCTGATACTCTATTAAAAGGAGGCCTTAATATCCCTTAGTTTCCAATAGGACCCCGCTGTCATGGGAGGGTAGGACAAAAGATGTCATGCAAGTTCTTTTCCATAAGCACGTATAACTATATCGGAATACATGCCTACATTACATTGATGAACTGGAGCTAGTCCTGTGTCACCCTGTGTTATAACTGTTGCATGAGGAATCACATCCGACATAATTATCCATCATTGATCCATTTTCCATTGCCACTGTTACGGTTGCTACAAAAACTACTACTGTTACTTTCGCCACCGTTACCGTTACTTCCATACCACTTTGCGACTAAATACATTGCAGCAAATATTAAGTCTTTCATGTGTGGTTGAATTGATAACTCAATTGCTAATACTTGAGAATATTATTTGGCTCCCCTTGTGTCAAATCAATAAATTTAGGTTGAATACTCTACCCTCTAAAACTATTGCGATCCCCTATACTTGTGGGTTATCAAGACTATTTTCTGGCGCCGTTGCCGGGGAGCATAGCTGTATTCTTTGAGTCACTTGGGATTTATATATGTTGATCACTATGAGGAACTTGAAAGATGAAAGAGCCAAGATTTTTCCCTCAACTACGAGGGGAGGTCAGGAACTGCCATCTAGCTCTGCACTTGATTCACCCTCTGCCATGAGTGCATTTGTGACACCTACACCTCTTATTGATTCTGATATGTTGCATGTTATTGATGATGCCACTTCTGCTATGCATGATGCTTATGATGAAACTACTTCTATGCTTGATAATACTGTGCCATTAGGTGAATTTCTTGATGAACAACCTTCTAGGGTTAGAGAGAATGAAATTATTGAAACAGATAATATTGATGAAAGTGGTGATGAAGATTCTCCCCCTAGATATGAATTGCCTGATGTGCCTGAGGGTTATGTTATGGATGAAGAAACTGCTAGAGACCTTTTTGCTTGCAAAGATAGATATGATCTTAAGAAACTGTTAGCTAAGCTAAAAGAAAAGTCTTTGAATGCTAGAATGAAATATGACCCTGCTTTTGCTACTTCACCTATCTGTATTTCAGATAAGGATTATGATTTCTCTATCAATCCTGAGTTAATTACTTTGGTTGAATCTGATCCTTTTTATGGCTATGAATCTAAAACTGTTGTGGCACATCTTACTAAACTGAAAGACATAGCCACCCTATTCACTCATGAGGAAAAAATCCGTTACTACTATATCCTTAAGTAATTTACATTCTCATTAAAGGGTGATGCTAAAACATGGTTTAATTCTCTTCCTCCTGGTTGTGTGCGTAGTACCCAAGATATGATTTATTACTTATCTGCTAAATATTTCCCCGCCCATAAGAAACAAGCTGCCTTAAGGGAAATATATAATTTTGTGCAAATTGAAGAAGTGAGTCTCCCACAAGCTTAGGGGAGGCTTCTCCGATTACTTAATGCTTTGCCTGATCATCCTCTCAAGAAAAATGAAATAATTGATATATTTTATAATGCACTAACTGATGCTTCCAGAGACCGCCTAGATAGTTGTGCTGGTTGTGTTTTCAAGGAAAGAACTATTGAGCAAGCTGAATTGCTATTGAATAATATATTGAGTAATGATAATGATTGGACACTTCTTGAACCAACTCCTAAGCCAACTCCGAAGAAAAGGGGTATTCTCTTTCTCAGTCCTGAAGATATGCAAGAGGCAAAGAAATCTATGAAAGAAAAGGGTATTAAAGCTGAAGATGTTAAGAATTTACCACCTATTAAAGAAATACATGGTCTTAATAACCCGACACAGGTAGTAAAGGTAAATTATCTCTATAGATTTGATGAAGGTGATATTCTTCGTAATAAGTCTGCCAGTCAATGCTTGGATGAGTTTGATAATTTTATTGTTAAGCAAGAAAACTGCTATGCTTATGTTGGTAGACAATTGAAACATAATGCTTATATGGTTGAACACTTGAGTGATTATATGTCTAGAGTTAAAGGTGACCTTAAACTTATTAGTAAAGATGCTTTTGTGGTTACCACTCAGGTAGAACAAGTGCTTAAATCACAACATGATTTGCTCAATGAATTAAATAATAAGAAAAATGGTAATGTTGCTAGAGTTATGACTAGAGGGGGTAGAATGACTCAGGAACCTTTGTAACCTGAGGGCCACCCTAAGAGAGTTGAGAAAGATTCCCAGATAACTAATGTTGATACACCTAGTCCTTCTAAGAAGAAGAAAAAGAAAAATGATAGGATTTTGCATGCTTCTAGTGAACCTGTTGTTGACACACATGAAAATCCCAATGATATTTCTATTTTTGATGCTGAAACACAATCTAGTAATGAACATGAACCTAGTGACAATGTTAATGATGATGTTCATGTTGATGCTCGACCTAGCAATAACAATGACGTAGAGATTGAATCTGCTGTTGATCTTGATAACCCACAATCAAAGAATCAACGTTATGATAAGAGAGACTTTGTTGCTAGGAAGCATGGTAAAGAAAGAGAACCATGGGTTCAGAAACCCATGCCTTTTCCACCTAAACCATCCAAGAAAAAGGATGATGAGGATTTTGAGCGCTTTGCTGAAATGATTAGACCTACCTTCTTGCGTATGCGTTTGACTGATATGCTTAAAATGAATCCTTATGCTAAGTATATGAAGGATATTGTTACAAATAAAAGAAAGATACCGGAAGCTGAAATTTCCACCATGCTTGCCAATTATACTTCTAAAGGTGGAATACCTAAGAAAATAGGAGATCCTGGAGTACCAATTATACCATGCTCCATTAAAAGAAATTATGTCAAAACTGCTTTATGTGATCTTGGAGCCGGTGTTAGTGTTATGCCTCTCTATCTTTATATCGTAGACTTGATTTGAATAAGTTGACACCTACTGAAATATCTTTGCAAATGGCTGACAAATCGACTGCTATACCTGTCGGTATTTGTGAGGATGTGCCTGCTGTGGTTGCAAACGTTACTATTTTAACGGACTTTGTTATTCTTGATATTCTCGAGGACGATAGTATGTCAATTATCCTTGGTAGAACTTTTTTGAATACTGCAGGGGCTGTTATTGATTGCAACAAAGGTAATGGCACTTTTCATGTTAATGGTAATGAGCATACGGTACATTTTCCGAGGAAACAACCTCAAGTCCACAGTATCAATTCTATTGGAAAAATTTCAACGATTACTATTGGAGGTTTTTAATTCCCTCTTCCTACTGTCAAGAAGAAATATGATATTCTTATTGTTCGGGACATGCATATCCCCGTTGAGGTAACCTAGTGATATTCGAAAATTCTCCGGTTTCATGCGATTCGGAAAGAGTTTGTTAACAAGACTTGATCAACCTTGTTAGTGGATTCCTTTTGATGAGCACGAGATGGATGAAGTTAGAAAGCACAGCTCTCTATACCCTCCTTTTACTTTCTGTTATTTAGATTAAATAAAGCAAAAATAGTATTTTCTGTCAGTTTTCTGAATTATCCTTGCAATAAAAATACCCCGAAAATAAAAGTTCTCCAAATGTCCTGAAAATGAAATATGATTTTTTGTAGAATATTTAAGAATTTCTGGCACTGAGAACACACAAGGGGGCCCACCATTTGGCCACGAGGGCACAGGGCGTGCCCATCCCCCTAGGGCGCGCCCCCTGCCTCATGGGCCCCATGTGGAACCCCTTCACTTATTCCAGCACCCACTCACTTCGTCTTCCTCCAGAAAAAAAATCCTCCCATAGCTCAAGCCCGTGGTCTAGCTCATCTTGCTGCCATTTTTTATCTCTTTCTCAAAGCTCCATTCACAAAACTTTTTGTGGAGATTGTTCTTTGATATGTGACTCCTCTAATGGTACAATTAGTTTTTGTTCTAGTGCTTTATTTATTGCAATTTTTTGCTGCTAAGGTGACCTTGTTCTTGAGCTTGCATGTCAAATTTATATGGTCCAAAGTAGTGTTAATGCATGATATAGCCTCTAGGCACTTGCGGTAGTAGTAGCTATCAATCTTGTTGAGTTTTTTTCACTTTTATTTCGAGTCACTAAAATTTCAGAAATTTTTCAGAGAAAGAAAATGATGAAGAGATCGTTGAGGGGCTCTTCGAGCCGAAGCTCGAAGGATAAGCAGAATGAGGAGAACAAAAAGAGCAAATAGAATCTTCCTCACACTATGGAGGTTCGGCCGTGCGTATGGCCATGTGATGCGTTCTTGAGAGCCACTGGAATTTATGATGACTTTTATTACTTGGCTGAGAATGCAAGCCTCACTGACTTCCTCCACGACGAGCGCGAACAGTATCTCCTACTCACTAATATTTTCGTGCAAAATTTTTATTTCCATTCTAAGAAATCACCACCTTCAATGGAGTTTCACTTATATGATAAGGTTAAGGAGATGTCACTCCATGATTTTTGTCGGGTCTGCAAGATACCCTTTGTGGGCAGCATCTAGGAACCACATCATAGTGATGTGGATGGATTTATTGATAGAATTGCTGTAGGGGAAACGAGGAAAGTTTCTGATGCAAGAATTACTAGTATACACTTTCCTTTTCTATGTTACTTCGCGATATTTGCTAGTAGATGCTTAATTGGTCATGGGAACCGTGGAAATCTTAGTGCTCCTAATCTTGTCATTTTGCGCCATGCTTTGTTTCGTGATACAACTTTCAGCTTAGGCGCTATTGTTGCTAAACGATTAAGTCTGAACCGTACAAATGGCCCCATCTTCGGAGGCATCTTTGCTTCACGCCTTGCTGAACCTTTGAGATACCTATTAGGCATTTTGAGAAAGAGGGAAAGTTGCTGCCCCCTGTTTTTCTAGATTATAAGAGTATGGTAGCACATGAATTTATTGTTAAAAATAAGAAGAAGATGCTTAAGCATAATTTGATATTTGATAAAACTCACTATGAGACTATTACCTTGCCTGCACCTTCTTTGTTTAACATACTTTCGGGCATGTACCTCATCTTGCCCGAGGCCATTTATGCATACTAGAGGCTGACACAAGTCCCAGAGCCTGAGCCTGAGCCACCACTTGACCCTTATTGACAGTCCGTTTATCAGTGGGATCCGGAGGAGATCGCCAACCAGTGGCACCCTCAGGACCCTCCTTAGTACACCGAAGAGAGTAGCTTCGATCCGTGGGCATAGACCAACTTAGGCCAAAAGACTAAGCTTGGGGGAGTACGTATCTCTCACCGACATTACATTCATGTTCACACACTCATGCCAGTTGTCGGTGCTCATACTTTTTCATTGTACTATCCATGCTAGTTTATTTACTTTTCTAAGCTTTCTTCTTGTGTGTCTGAAAAACCTAAGAAAAACCAAAAAAATAGTTATAGCTTTTAGCTAGTTTACTTTTCGTGCCTATAATAGTAGTAATTAAAAGAAAATCCAAAAAGATTTCTCATTATTGTTTTGCATGATGGGAGCTTTCCCGTGTAAATAGTTTATTTCTTTTCTTTTCTTTGGGTGTTGAGAGGAGAAGACCATGATGAAAATGTTGAGTGGCTCTCATATGCATTATTGTTGATTTAACCAAGAGCCCATATTACCTTGTCTTCTCCCTTGTATTAAATGCTTGTAGATTCTTCCTTAGTCCAATGCACGTGCACTATTATTATTATCCACACTGTTCAGTCGTGCAAGTGAAAGGCAATAATGATGATATATGATGGACTGATTGAGATGAGAGAAGCTTGTATGAACTTGACCTATCTTGTTTTTGTAAATATGATTAGTTCATCATTCCTGATTCAGCCTATTATGAATGAAAGATGTTTGCAGTGACAATTAGAGATTATAGTTGCTCATGCCATGCTTAATTAGCTAGGAGTTCATAATGGTTTACCTTGCGTGCCAACATGCTATTAAAATGGTTGTGATGTGGTATGATAGGGTGGTATCCTCCTTTGAACGATTCGAGTGGCTTGACTTGGCACATGTTCACGCATGTAGTTGAAACAAAATCAACATAGCCTCCACGATATTTATGTTCATGGTGATTTATATCCTACTCATGCTTGCACTCATTGTTGATTAATCTTAATGCATGTTCATGACTATTGTCGCTCTCTAGTTGGTCGCTTCCCGGTCTCTTTCTAGCCTTCACTTGTACTAAGCGGGAATACTGCTTGTGCATCCATTTCCATAAACCACAAAGTTATTCCATATGAGTCCACCATACCTTCCTATATGCGGTATTTACCTGCCATTCCAAGTAAATTTATATGTGCCGAACTCTAAACCTTCAAATGAAATTATGTTTTGTTTGCTCGAACAGCTCAGGTATCAAGGGATGTCTATATCTTCCATGCTAGGTGGGTTATTCTCACAATGAGTGGACTCCACTCATCACTCACGAGAAAATGTCCGGTAACCGGGATGCCCAGTCCCATGCTCAAATCAAAATAATTGCAAACAAAACTCCCCCAGGATTGTTGTTAGTTGGAGGCACCGTTGTTTCGGACAAGCCATGGATTGATGTTTGTTGGTGCTTGGGGGAGTATAAACTTTACCATTCTGTTTGGGAACCGCCTATAATGTGTGTAGCATGGAAGATACCGAGATCTATTGGTTGTTATGTTGACAATGAAAGCATACCGCTCAAAATATTATTCAATCTCTATTTCAAAACTAGAGCTCTGGCACCTCTGCAAATCCCTGCTTCCCTCTACAAAGGGCCTATCTATTTACTTTTATGTTGAGTCATCATCCTCTTATTAAAAAGCACCAGTTGGAGAGCACCGCTGTCATTCGCATGCATTGCTATTAATTTACATTGAGTATGACTGTGAATGGATCTCTTTTACCATGAATTACAATGTCTAGTCAGTCCTTGACCTTCAGGGGTGCTCTGCATTTATGTTTTGTGGTCTCAAAAAGGGCTAGCGAGATACCTCTTGTAATATCATGTTATCATTGTTATGAGAAAGTGTTGTCATCAGAGATTTATTATTGTTGCTCGCTAGTTGATTATGCCATTGATATGAGTAAACATGAGACCTAAATGTTATTGTGAATATGGTTACTTCATAATCTTTGATGAAAACTTGAATGATGGCTTTACATATTTGCAACAACAAGATCAAACAGAGTTTGTAAAAGTTTTTCTTTATCACTTTCAGTTTGTCAACTGAATTGCTTGAGGACAAGCAAAGGTTTAACCTTGGGGGGGGGGGGTGGGTTGATACGTCTCCAACGTATATACTTTTCCAAACACTTTTGCCCTTGTTTTGGACTCTAACTTGCATGATTTGAATGGAACTAACCCGGATTGACGCTGTTTTCAGTAGAACTGCCATGGTGTTATTTTTGTGCAGAAATAGAAGTTCTCGGAATGACCTAAAAATCCACGGAGACACGTTTTGGAATTAATGAAAAATATCGCTGAAAGAATCAACATCAGGGGGCCCACACCCTGTCCACGAGGGTGCAGGGCGTGCCTCCCTGCCTCGTGGGCCCCCTGGGACTCCACCGACCTCAACTCTAACTCCATATATTCACTTTCGAGGAGAAAAAATCAGAGAGAAGGATTCATCACGTTTTGCGATACGGAGCCGCCGCCAAGCCCTAATCTTCCTCGGGAGGGCTGATCTGGAGTCCTTTTGGGGCTCCGGAGAGGGGAATCCGTCGCCATCATCATCATCAACCATTCTTCATCACCAATTTCATGATGCTCTCCTCCGTGCGTGAGCAATCCCATCGTAGGCTTGCTGGACGGTGATGGGTTTGATGAGATTTACCATGTAATCGAGTTAGTTTTGTTAGGGTTTGATCCCTAGTATCCATTATGTTCTAAGATTGATGTTGCTATGACTTTGCTATGATTAACGTTTGTCACTAGGGCCCGAGTGCCATGATTTCAGATCTGAACCTATTATGTTTTCATAAATATATGTGAGTTCTTGATCCTATCTTGCAAGTAAATAGTTACCTACTATGTGTTATGATCCGGCAACCCCGAAGTGACAATAATCGGGACTACTCCCGGTGATGGACGTAGTTTGAGGAGTTCATGTATTCACTAAGTGTTAATGCTTTGGTCTGGTACTCTATTAAAATGAGTCCTTAATATCCCTTAGTTTCCAATAGGACCCCGCTGCCACGGGAGGGTAGGACAAAAGATGTCATGCAAGTTCTTTTCCATAAGCACGTATGACTATATTCGGAATACATGCCTACATTGCATTGATGAACTGGAGCTAGTCCCGTGTCACCCTATGTTATAACTGTTGCATGAGGAATCGCATCCGACATAATTATCCATCATTGATCCAATGTCTACGAGCTTTTCACATATTGATATTTGCTTAGTAACTTTTCCGTTGCCACTGTTATGATTTCTAAAAAAACAGCTACTATTACTTTTTCCACCGTTACCGTTACTTCCATACTGCTTTGCTACTAAATACTTTGCTGCAGATATTAAGTCTTTCAGGTGTGGTTGAATTGACAACTCAACTGCTAATACTTGAGAATATTCTTTGGCTCCCCTTGTGTCAAATCAATAAATTTGGCTTGAATACTCTACCCTCGAAAACTGTTGTGATCCCCTATACTTGTGGGTTATCACTCGCTCTAGCGCTAATTCTCATTTGGAAAAGTAGATCCAGGTTAAACTTGGTATAGATTTGTGGTGCACGCATGGAATTGTTTGATACTGCTTGAGGAGGTAATAAATCTTTCTAGAGGCCCAAAGATTTAGTTCACCGTTCTAGGTATTTCAGTTTTAGGCTTGCATTATTTCTAGAGGCCCAAAGATTCAGTTCACCTCTCTAGGTATTTCAGTTTCCGGCATGCATTATTTCTAGAGGCCCAAAGATTCGGTTCGCAGTCGTCAGCTAGAGGCTCTGCTACCCATGCCGGTCTCGACCTCAACTCGCAAGCTGCCGGTGTCGGAGGGGTTCCCGGGGCTTGGGCTCTACAGAGCCTTCCTCTAGAGCGACGATGATGTGCTCCTACCTGGGCGCGTGAGGGGCTCCGGGATCCCTCCCTATCATGAATGACTTCCATGATGAGTAAGCTCATGCTTTGTTTCATGGAGAGTAATTTCTTTTTGTGAAGCTTGATTGAGGACTTGTATGTTTAAAAGGGATATCTCATTTGTATGCACAAAATAAAATTTATCATGTATTGCCATCTTGATTTGTGAAGATGGTTCGTTTATGTCAATTTTGAGCGGGAGGTGGCCACACGAGAGCCGGCCACATCAAATCCGGCAGGAAATAGGGTCCAAAGTAGTCAAATGATTGAGAAAGAGCATTTACTGTCAATCTAACCCTGCCATCCAAACACCTCTTTGGTTATAGTTAGGTCAGGGTTAGTTAAGGGTTAGAATCTAACTCTAACCTCTAACTGAGTTAGAGTTGTCCTCGTCTCGGTTCATCGCCATCATACTTTCCACATTTCGGTGTTATCAGTATCCTGCGAATCAAAGAGGCCCTTAGACTAGTTTAGGTCCGGTCGTTTTTCATAAACGTGTTATGTCCAAAATTTAATGAACGTCCTCCAATTTCTATGAAAATAATATGGTTTCATGTAGTAATTCATTCATTTATTTATTTATTCTTCTGCAGGGGGTTTGCATGTAATTCATGAGGTCTGAAATGTAAAGTACCCCGGCATGGTTGCATATACTCCGAGTCGTGCATGCACTACGACCCAGATGCTCTATGTCCTACATGTTGGCGAAAGGGAGCACATGGAAATAGCCGAGGAGTACATATAGGAGGATAAATGCATGAAAAAATATGTTCTATGAAGCGTAGCTGTGGTTCGAAAAGGAGACCTAAAGTGATGAGAGGTATAGGTCGCACGCACCCAACTACTGATACTAGACGTACAACTACTTTTTCTCTCAAAAAAAAAGTGGTACGAGTGATCAGTACTCCTATTCTATCAACACGAGTCCCATCTAACAATAGCGTTCGTGCTACAGATAAGCTCTTTTCCCTCGTTTCTCTCTTCTAATTCTAAACTCAGTCGACGCGCGGTGGGCGGGGTGAGCATTTGCCGATGGTCGGTTTGCTCAACTGCGGCCCCACCTCACAGTGAAAACGTTACAACTGGAATAAAAATGCCATATACTACTAATAAAACATTAAGGCCACGAGGTGATGCAGTGCTGGTTACAGGAGGCAAGAAGAAAGATGCATCCATCGGTGACATCCACCTCCTCGACTCAGGGCGCCGGCCCACCGAACGGCGGCTAAGTATCAGCAGCTTTCGTGGCCAGGTCGACGTGCTTCTGAACAGTGGCGTCCAAAGATTCCAGCCGCTGGAAGAAGGCCAACGTCTTTCAGTCCTTGCTGGCCTTCTGGTGGCCTATCTAGACGATTTCCTCGTAGACGTGGATGTGTTGGTCGACAGTTTCTTCCATGGTGAGGCGTTGTGCGGCGAGCGTGGCCTCGAGGTGCATATTCTTCGTCGCGACCTCTGGCACCTGCAGGGCCACCAGGGCTTGAAAGAGATCGTCACCATGGAGGCCAATGAGGGTGGCAGGCAATAAGGAGCCTGGGCACGCGTGCTGGAGCAGTACGGCAAGGTCGTCTGCGCGCTTCTTGACGGCGGTGAACCTGCGGATGGAGTCGACCATCATCTGTTGCATGCGAGAGGTGAGGCGAGCATCGACGAGGGCTCTGACGTGGTGGTCGCCGGCACCATCTGGAAACGCTGCAAGTTCGGGGCCACAGGTCGGCGTCGTGGACAAACTGGCACAGCCGACTACCGCACACGTCCATTGACCCCATGGGTTCTTGTGGCTTCTAGTCACTTGGTCTTGGTCTTGGATTGGAGTGGGCAGTGTTGCGTAGAGATTAGGATTAGATGGATTGGAGTGGTGGGCGCCTTCATATGAGAGTCCAAACTGCGTTGCATTCACATTGTGCTGGCTCCATCCTGCTTCTCCAATTACTTACTCCTACCTATGCATGCTAATTGAATGCGGAGGCATCATTGACCATGCAATGTTTCGGGAACCGCTACCCTCTGCGTCGTTCGCATTCAAGCTATATCAACGTAAATGCGTGTCAAAAGGAGACTAATCAGTAGTAGTAGTATACTCAATATTGTGCACCGTGACCAAGGCGGAGAGGAAAACGAGAGAACTACGTATGTATTTATTGTGTACATTCACTCATTTTGCTCCCTATGTACTCATTTAGGGTGTAGTCACTTGTTGAAATCTCTAGAAAGGTAAATACTCATTTCCGATTTACAGGGCTATACTAGCAAGTACTACAATAGTGGGCTTATAGGCTGCTTGCATAGCAATTTTGTCTCATGCAAGAGCCTGGCTATATGGGTGCTCCAAGGCTCCGCACCACGCCACACCCCTAGACAAAGACTGCCACGCGAGCGTTCGCAACTGCCACGTTCGGGTTGCGCTTGGCTCTTCGCCTCTTCGAGAAGATGAACTATGATGTTACTACTTCTACAGTATTGAATCAACTAATGCATGTTCGTCCACTATGTGCTGGAGGGATAGATTGTTGTAGTAAGCAAGCATGTCCTCATGTGCGAGCCACCGCGGGCATGGGCGAGGGAGAAGGCATGTAGTAGTAAAATCAAGCTTCTCCCCATTGTACGAGTTGACGTGACACATCATAACACTAGCCCCACATGCTTGCCTCTAAACTTGGCTAAAAGACCCGCAGTGTACAATATATTTGCTGCAACCTCTAACATTTACCCCACCACAAATTAAAAAAATATTCTTGTCTTGGCCAGATGAGTGTGCAAACTAAAATGACCAAGATGACGGGTAGGGCCAGAAGATTGTTTTAATCAAAAAATGCTTTGAGACGGCCTCATAGCATGGAGCCGACCCGAACGAGTTTAAGCTTAGAGGCACGGTACATGCTATCCTAGACTACTCTACACATGAAACTGCCACACGAGCGTCTGGGTTGCGCTTGGCTCTTCGCCTCTTCGGGAAGTCGAACAATGATGGTACTACTGCAGTGGAGTACTACAATATGCTTCTGGCCATCTGACACCGAATGAACTGCTTGCATGTCCACCGCGTGCGGGAGGGAGAGCGTGTAGCGAAACCTTATCCTAGTCCTGCGAGCCACCATGCTCATGGGCGAGGGAGAGGGCATTGTAATCAAACTTCTCATTTTTGTACGATTTGACGCGACACATCAAAACAGTGCACTCGATATATTTCAACAATTTGCGTTTACCGATGCATTAATTACAACGCATGCATGCATGCCGTGACTTTCCTTTTGATACTTGAATGTGTTGATTTAATGCACCTTGAAGTAGTATGAATATGTGACGATAAAGCTTTGTAATGCCCCAGCCCTAAAGCGAGAGATGGTTGTGCATGAGGAGGGTGAGATCATGCCGACAGAATAGGACCCGACGATGGAGCTCTCTATGGTCTCTATGGACCTCACCTTCATCCACTTCCCCTTGTGCCTCCGCCCCTTGAAGCCTCCAGTGTAAGAGGTTCGAATACACCTAGTCCGTTCGGCTGATCGGACAAGGTGCAGGTTTCTTGTTTGATGTGCTGTTCGATTGATTTGTGTAGTGCAAGGGAGGGCACCTGGCCTATGCGGACTGCTGTGACGAGCGCCCTGGGAACCAGCGGGGCAGTGGCTTCGACATGCGGAACACGGTGGTGGACGTTGTCCTCTCCTAGGTGAGGGTGGAGTGCCCGCACGAAGGCTGTGGGCTCTACTTCACTTACCACAAGCTCGCCGATCACTAGAGCATGTGTCCACTCGTACCCTGCAAATGCCCCATGCCTGTCTGCGGCTACGAAGGCCCGCCGCCGGCGCTCTCCCACCACATCAGCACCATGCATCCCATGCTCGTGCACAGGGTCTAGTAAGGCAAGGTGCTCCAGCTACAAGTGCCACTACCGGAGCCACGACTCTTGCTATTCATGGAGGAAGAGGGCCACACGTTTTTCTTGGTCAGCAGCGTGCTCGACATCGACGCGCCTATTGTCGTGTCGGTCGTCTACATCAGAGCGGGGGCATCCCCAGTGCTAGAGATAGGTCTGTGCGTGGGAAAGAGGGAGCTAGAGATGTTGCGTGCGAGAAGTCCCGAGAGATAGGTGTGTGCGTGGGAAAGAGGGAGAGAGATGATTGTGTCGATGTAGGGAGTGTGAAAAAAAGACTAGTATATAGCTCGCCCCGAGGCTATTCCTGTCGAACGCCCCAATAACCATAAGATATGTATCTGACGGTGCCAGTTATTACATGCACACAATAGTAGAAAAAGAAGTACCATGGCATATGCTACACCACGGCCGAGAACACGTGCCCACGTTAAGCCATCCGGGATAGTGCCGCAATTCGAAACTAGAACCATCAATAAATGTTGAGCTTGTGTCTCGTCACATTCCAAATTACTACCACGCTATATTTAATTGCAAACCTGTTCACACCGATCACAACCTAAACGGTTTCCCACTTAGGAGTGTATTAGTACTCCGTTTTAAATATTACTATGCCAAGATGACTGCACATTCCTCCTCAACTCCTCATCCACAAAAACAAACAATTCATTCAACATCCTTCCCTTGAGACTGCCATGGACAGTGTGAGTTCTGGGTCGAGAGGTTACCACTAGGGAGAGGCGACCATTGAAGCGGAAGCACGAGAGGTGTCCCGACTAGCCGCGAAAGTAGCCGACATGCCCCACTGCGCGGAAGTAGCAGCACAGAGGTTCCGCCGCGCCGCCGAAGCAGCACGGAGGTCCCGCCATGCCGTCGATGCAGTAGACTGGTCCGGCGGTGCCGCAGAAGCAGCAGAGAGGTCCCGCCGGACCGCCAATGCAGCAGAGATGTCCCGCCGCGCCGTGACGGCCTAGGAAAATGTCTCACGGGCAGGCGACTGATAACCCACAAGTATAGGGGATCAATTGTAGCCTCTTTCGATAAGTAAGAGTGTCGAACCCAACGAGGAGCTAAAGGTATAACAAATACTCCATCAAGTTCTATCGATCACCGATACGACTCTACGCACGCTTGACGTTCGCTTTACCCAGAACAATTATGAAACTAGAAGTACTTTGTAGGTGTTGTTGGATAGGTTTGCAAGATAATAAAGAGCACGTATATAAAAAGTAGGGGCTGTTTAGATAATGACACAATAAAGTAAATATAGAGAGTGTGGAAAAGTGGTGGTAGGAGTTGAAAAATTGTCCCTTAAGCAATTGACTACTTTACTAGACCGATAGCAAGTTTTATGTGGGAGAGGCCACTGCTAGCATGTCATCCCTGACTTGGAATTCTATGCACTTATGATTGGAACTATTAACAAGCGTCCGCAACTACTAACGTTCATTAAGGTAAAACCCAACCATAACATTAAGATATATTGGTCCCCCTTCAATCCCGTATGCATCAATTTCTATGCTAGGTTGAAGCTTCTGTCACTCTTGCCCTCCAATACATAGTCCTACCAACTTACAACTAACCCTATGGTGTGATCCACGCGCGCGCTCATATGATGGGCACCAAAGGACAACAACATAACCACAAGCAAATTAAATCAATCATAGCAATTCATCAACCACCGATAGGACAACGAAAATCTACTCACATCATAGGATGGCAACACATCATTGGATAATAATATGAAGCATAAAGCACCATGTTCAAGTAGAGGGTACAGCGGGTTGTGGGAGAGTGGACCGCTGTAGATAGAGGGGGAAGGTGATGGAGATGTTGGTGAAGATGGTGGAGGTGTTGGTGAAGATCGCGGTGATGATGATGGTGGCCACGGCAGCATTCCGGCGCCACCGGAAGAGAGGGGGAGAGGGGGGCCTTTCTTCCTCTTCTTCCTTGACCTCCTCCCTAGATGGGAGAAGGGTTTCCCCTCTGGTCCTTGGCCTCCATGGCATGGGAGGGGCGAGAGCCCCTCCGAGATTGGATCTGTCTCCCTCTGTTTATGCGTTCCCGTATTCTGCCCTTTCGCCGTTTCTTATATATCCGGAGATCCGTAACTCCGATTGGATTGAAACCTTCGCCTAGATTTTTCTTCGAAAAATAGCTTTCTTGCGGCCGAAGAAGAGCAGCAACCTCCTTACGGGTGGCCCACGAGGATCAGGGGCGTGCCCCCTGCCTCGTGGCCACCTCGGGCACCGTCTCGCGTTGATTCTTCTTCCCATATTCTCCAAATATTCCAAAAATATTCTTCGTCCATTTTTATCCCATTTGGACTCCGTTTGATATGGGGTTTTTGCAAAACAAAAATCATGCAACAAACAAGATCTGGCACTGGGCACTGGATTAATATGTTAGTCCCAAAAGTAGTATAAGAAGTTGCCAAAATTGTATGAAAGTTGAATAATATTGGCATGGAACAATCAAAAATTATTGATACGATGGAGACGTATGAGCATCCCCAAGCTTAATTCCTGCTCATACTCAAGTAGGTAAATGATAAAAAAAAAGATAATTATTGATGTGGAATGCTACCTAGCATAATCTTGATCATGTAATCTAATCATGGCATGAATATTAAGACACGAGTGATTCAAAGCAATAGTCTATCATTTGACATTAAGACAATAATACTTCAAGCATACTAATAGAGCAATCATGTCTTTTCAAAATAACATGGCCAAAGAAAGTTAATCCGACAAAATCATATAGTCTGGCTATGCTCCATCTTCACCACACAAAATATTCACATCATGCACAACCCCGATGACAAGCCGAGCAATTGGTTGATACTTTTTAACGCGCTTCAACTTTTCCAACCCTCACGCAATACATGAGTGCAAGCCATGGACATAGCACTATAAGTGGAATAGAATATGATGATGGGGGTTATGTGGAGAAGACAAAAAAGGAGAAAGTCTCACATCGACGCGGCTAATCAATAGGCTATGGAGATGCCCATCAATTGATGTCAATGTGAGGAGTAGGGATTGCCATGCAACGGATGCACTAAGAGCTATAAGTGTATGAAAGCTCAAACTGGTACTAAGTGGGTGTGCATCCAACTTGCTTGCTCATGAAGACCTCGGGCATTTGAGGAAGGCCATCATCGGAATATACAAGCCAAGTTCTATAATGAAAATTCCCACTAGTATATAAAAGTGATAACTCAAGAGACTCTCTATATGAAAAACATGGTGCTACTTTGAAGCACAAGTGTGGTAAAAGGATAGTGACATTGCCCCTTTTTCCTTTTTTCCTTTTTTTGCGGGCTTCTTTGGTCCCCTTTTTTATTTAGGCTTCTTTGGCCTCTCCTTTTTTTTCTTGGGGCAATGCTCTAATAATGATGATCATCACACTTTTATTTACTTACAACTCAATATTACAACTCGATACTAGAACAAAGATATGACTCTATATGAATGCCTCCGGCGGTGTACTGGGATGTGCAATGATCTAGCGTAGCAATGACATCAAAAAACGGACAAGCCATGAAAACATCATGCTAGCTATCTTACGATCATGCAAAGCAATATGACAATAAATGCTCAAGTCATGTATATGATGATGGTGGAAGTTGTATGGCAATATATCTCGGAATGGCTATGGAAATGCCATGATAGGTAGGTATGGTGGCTGTTTTGAGGAAGATATAATGAGGCTTATGTGTGATAGAGCGTATCGTATCACGGGTTTTGGATGCACCGGCGAAGTTTGCACCAACTCTCAAGGTGAGAAAGGGCAATGAATGGTACCGAAGAGGCTAGCAATGATGGAAGGGTGAGAGTGCGTATAATCCATGGACTCACATTAGTCATAAAGAAATCATATAATTATTGCAAAATTTTATTATCCCTTGAAGAAAAGTACTACTACGCATGCCCCTAGGGGGATAGATTGGTAGGAAAAGACCATCGCTCGTCCCCAACCGCCACTCATAAGGAAGACAATCAATAAATACCTCATGCTCCAACTTCGTTACATAATGGTTCACCATACGTGCATGCTACGGGAATCACAATCATCAACACAAGTATTTATATGATCCACAACTACCCACTAGCATGACTCTAATATCACCATCTTTATATCGCAAAACTGTTGCAAGGAATCAAACAGATCATATTCAGTGATCTACAAGTTTTATGTAGGATTTTATGACTAACCAAGTGAATGACCAATTCCTGTCATCTCTCTAAATAGATATAAGTGAAGCAAGAGAGTTTAGTTCTTTCTACAAAAGATATGCCCATCCTCTAACAAATATAAGTGAAGCAAAAGAGCATTCTACAAATGGCGATTTTCTATGTGAAGAGAAACAGGCAATCCAAACTTCAAATGATACAAGTGAAGCGCATGAAGCATTCCATAAAGCCATACTCAAAAGATATAAGTGAAGTGCAAAGAGAATTATATAAATCAACAAAGGACTATATCATACCAGCATGGTGCATAAAATAAAAATGAAAACTAAATGCAAAAGACACTCCAAGATTGCACATATCGCATGAACGAAATGAATCCGAAAACATGCCGATACTTGTTGAAGAAAGAGGGGATGCCTTCCGGGGCATCCCCAAGATTACATGCTTGAGTCTCCTGGAATATTTACTTGGGGTGCCTTGGGCATCCCCAAGCTTGAGCTCTTGCCTCTACTTCTTGTCCTCACAGCGAGACGTTCTCGATCATCGAACACTTCATCTACACAAAACTTCAACAGAAAACTCGGTAAGATCTGTTAGTATAATAAAGCAAATCACTACTCTAAGTACTGTTGAAAACCAATTCATATTTTGTTTTTGCATTATAGCTACTGTAATATATCTTTTACATGGCTTAATCCACTAATATAAATTGATAGTTTCATCAAACCAAGCAAACTATGCATCAAAAATAGAATCTGTCTAAAACAGAACAGTCTGTAACAATCTGAACATTCACCATACCTCTGGTACTCCAACAATTCTACCGAAATTAGGAAAAATAAAAAATTTGTATAGAAAGACAGTGCAAAACGAATCAGAACCATTTGAGGTTCCAGTAAAACATGTAAAATCGCGCTCTACAGCCAAAGTTTCTGTCCTGCACCATACAAACCAACAAGCATTGTAAACATCCTAAAGGCAATCCTTGGCACATTATTTTTATAATACAATGGAATTGTAAAAGGGGATAATTATTTTTATTGAAAATTTTATGTAATTAAGATTCACAAAGTTTCCGTGAGCATGAACAAAGTTCAAGGAGCTCTCCCACTTCAACAATGCTTGTCTTTCTCACTTTCACTTTCCTTTTTGAAAAGTTTTAGGTTCCCCTATTTATTTTTTTGTTTTTAAACTTTATAAAATCACTCAACATAAATAAATGACTCTCTAAAACTTCCGGGTTGTCTCGCTGACAGCGCTTTCTTTAAAGCCATTAAGCTAGGCATATAGTGCTCAAGTAGTGGATCCATCCGGATCCCAAGGTATATCAAAGCCAATTTTAATTAACAATGATTTGTGATTTAGTAGTGAGCACAAAGTAACATATATCATGCAACAACGAAGTCTAACTCTCTTTCTATGCATCGGCATGTCTTAAAAGAACAATTCATGCACACAAAGTAAAGGCCAATGCATAGTATAAACAGTTTCTTGCAATTTTATCGTGTTGGAAACATAGAGAGGTGGAGATATAGTTCCTGTCTCATAATAATTGCAAGTAGGAGCAGCAAGCACATGCATATTATATTCATAAAAATAATCATGTGCAACGGTAAAAGGCAACCCATGAATATAATCCTTAGTAAGTGCAAACTTCTCCGGTATAGTGTAGTCGGGAGAATTCAAAAAGATGATAGGACTATCATGCGTGGGTGCAATAGCAACAATTTCATGTTTAACATAAGGAACTATAGAAATTTCATATCCATAAGCATAATTCATATTGGCATCTTGGCCACAATTATAGCAAGCATCATCAAAAATGGATATTTCAAGAGAATCAACGGGATCATAACAGTCATCATAGCAATCATCCTTCGGTAAGCACGAAGGGAAATTAAACAATGTATGAGTTGAAGAGTTACTCCCATTAGAAGGTGGGCACGGGTGATCAATCCGCTCTTCCTCCTTTTGTTCTTCGCTCTCCTCACATCTTTTTCATCCAATGAGCTCATAGTGTCATTAATTTCTTCTTCCATAGACTCCTGCAAAATACTAGTCTCTTCTTGGACAGCGGAGAATTTCTCAATAAATGCATCAACATCGGCATTGTATTCATAATTCTCATAGCAATATTTAAGGATAGCTAAATTTTCAGGTCTACAAAACAGTGTCATAAAGATTTTCACACTCTTTAAATATAGTTTCAATTTCATAAGCACCCATAAAAGCAACAAATTCTTCTATTTGTTCCACATCATAGTTATCATATATACCATTAGCATTAGAAGCCAAGGTTTTATTATCATTAAATTTGCTTAAAAAGGGAAGGTGTGGAGCCTTCATCCTAGAGCAACAAGTATAATCATAACTCAAGCATACTTGCCGAGCATACCACTTCAACATATAAATTCGATCCCATAATAGTTTCCCTTTTTGAGTCAAGCGATAATCCCTAAAGTATTCACGTTGATCCAATGTGTCTCCCATTACCAGATTGAATGGGGTTTTCTCTGGATTATCAAAGTAGTACATAATGTCTGTCACATAACGAGCATCAAGGGTTTTAGGAGGTTCCCCATGTCCATGAGTAGCAAGTAAACCTATTTTTTTGGTTTTTCTTGCTCCATATCCATAACAAAAGATAGAGAACAACTTAGAACAGCAAATAAAAATTACTTAGTGATAAAGCAAACAAGCACACACGAGAATATTCACCCCACGCTATGACTCCCTGGCAACGGCGTCAGAAAAAGGTCTTGATAACCCACAAGTATAGGGGATCAATTGTAGCCTCTTTCGATAAGTAAGAGTGTCGAACCCAACAAGGAGATAAAGGTAGAACAAATATTCCCTCAAGTTCTATCGACCACCGATACAACTCTACGCACGCTTGACGTTCGCTTTACCTAGAACAAGTATGACACTAGAAGTACTTTGTAGGTGTTATTGGATAGGTTTGCAAGATAATAAAGAGCATGTAAATAAAAAGTAGGGGATGTTTAGATAAAGACACAATGAAGTAAATATGGCAAGTGTGGAAAAGTGGTGGTAGGAGTTGCGAAATTGTCCCTTAAGCAATTGACTACTTTACTAGACCGATAGCAAGTTTTATGTGGGAGAGGCCACTGCTAGCATGTCATCCCTAATGGGAATTCTATGCAATTATGATTGGAATTATTAGGAAGCATCCGCAACTACTAACGTTCATTAAGTTAAAACCCAACCATAGTATTAAGATATATCGGTCCCCCTTCAATCCCGTATGCATCAATTTCTATGCTAGGTTGAAGCTTCTGTCACTCTTGCCCTCCAATACATAGTCCTATCAACATACAACTAACCCTATGGTCTGATCCACGCGTGTGCTCATATGATGGGCACCAAAGGACAACAACATAACCACCAGAAAATTAAATCAATCATAGCAATTCATCAACCACCGATAGGACAACGAAAATGTACTCAGACATCATAGGATGGCAACACATCATTGGATAATAATATGAAGCATAAAGCACCATGTTCAAGTAGAGGGTACAGCGGTTTGCGGGAGAGTGGACCGTTGTAGATAGAGGGGGAAGGTGATGGAGATGTTGGTGTAGATGGCGGAGGTGTTGGTGAAGATCGCGATGATGATGATGGTGGCCGCGGCATCGTTCTGGCGCCACCGGAAGAGAGGGGGAGAGGGGCCCCCTTCTTCTTCTTCCTTGACCTCCTCCCTAGATGGGAGAAGTGTTTCCCCTCTGGTCCTTTGCCTCCATGGCATGGGAGGGGCGAGAGCCCCTCTGAGATTGGACATGTCTCTCTGTCTCTCTCTGTTTCTGCGTTCTGGTACTCTGCCCTTTCGCCTTTTCTTATATATCCGGAGATCCGTAACTCCGATTGGATTGAAACCTTTGCCTAGATTTTTCTTCGAAAATTAGCTTTCTTGCGGCCGAAGAAGAGCAGCAACCGCCTTACGGGTGGCCCGCGAGGGTCAGGGGCGCGCCCCCTGCCTCGTGACCACCTCGGGCACCGTCTCGCGTTAATTTTTCTTCCCATATTCTCCAAATATTCCAAACATATTCTCCTTCCATTTTTATCCCGTTTAGACCCCGTTTGATATGGGGTTTGCAAAACAAAAATCATGCAACTAACGGGAACTGGCACTTGGCACTGGATCAATATGTTAGTCCCAAAAATAGTATAAAAAGTTGCCAAAAGTGTATGAAAGTTGAATAATATTGGCATGGAACAATAAAAAATTATTGATACGACAGAGACGTATCAGCGACGACTCTTACAGGCGCACGCATGCAATCGTCCATAGCCAGATGGATCAGATCTCTGGCTGGGCAAGGTTGTAGGACGACATGAAAGCCTCGTTTGAACAGGTTACCGACGTCATCTGGCAACTAAGGTAGGGCAATAAGAAGCTCCGTGGCAAGCGCGACCTGCTGAGGGCGAAGATCGTTGGAAGTGCAGAGCAGCAGGAGGAGACCAGTGCCTTGTTGAAGAGGACCGGCGTCATCGTCAAGAAACATATGGACGAGAATGACATGCTCCGCATCGAGCGCCAAAGGCTGGTGGAGGAATGTGTGGATGCTCTCAACCAGCTTCTTGAGGACACAAAAGAGCTCATCGCCGCTCGCCGCGGAGACTAGTTCCCACGGCCTACAACAATGCATCAAGAAAGTAGAGATCAGTGAGCCAGATCATTGTCTTCCTTCTTATTTTGCCCTTGTCTATTTCGGGCGTAGCCGCATGTGGCTTTTTTAATTATCTTCCTAATTATGTAAGATAATTATTATCCACTGTCGTCCTTATATATTCATCAGTCTTGCTATAAGTCATAGTAGATGCTATATAGGTCCGTCGGATCTTACATCAAGATTCATGCAAAATTTTATTTTCATATTTTATTTTTTCTCTCTTAAATCTCAGTCGAGTGAAACATAGCCACACCACTAAACAGGGGCTCGGGCGCCATTAATGGACACCTTGGGAGAGAGGTGGGAGGCAGATGGAGGTTAAAGGGCTCTCCTCCCGATAAGCACGCGCAGGGGTCTGATCGCACACCTCCCATACTCAAATAGCTACCCTGCACGACGCCTCATAGCTAATAAAAAAGGGACGCGTGGCGGCATGTAAATGGTAAGTAGAACGCCCACGGTTTCAATAATACTTGTGTTTCCGATTGTAACATGACAGCACTTGTTCCAAAATGTCTATGTTGATCGTTAATTTGTGCACCTTCGCAAATCCTACAACAAAATTACCGCAACATGTTGGTGCCATGTCATGACACCAAGCCAAGTTTCATGATTTCATGCGTGTTTTAGATTTACAGGAATTAAAAAACCAAGTTTCTCAATGTTTCCAGCCGAGCCACGATGCCCAGATGTTTGAATTTCATTCCCATTTCTTGCATGGGACCTAGAAATTTACCCAAGGACACACATGTGATTTTTCAACCAACTTTGGTGCACTAGAGCATGTGCTTGTAGTTCAAATTTTAATTATGCACATTAAATGACCAGAAACTCAATTAATGTATAAGAAAGGCCAAGCGAATCCGCAATAATTCCAAATTTTAACACGGCACTCATATAGTTCTATGTTGCCTCTGTAAAGAAAATCAAGGGGGGCAGCGTATATCATTTCGCACACAAAGGTGACACGTTCCCTCTCAGAAACATGAGCCTTCTTGAGAGAAGCTCCGGTTTGCAGGAAGCTTATACCAAAACTTGTTCCAATCCGGCCAAGTTTTTTACCACAACGTGTTAGTGCCATGACATGACACCATGCCAAGTTTCATGATTTCCAAGCGAGTTTTGAATTTACAAGAGTTTCAAAACCAAGTTTCTCAATGTTCTCGGCCGAGTCACGACGCCCAGATGTTTGAATTTCAGTCTGATTTCTTGCATGGGACCTAGAAATTCACCCATGGACACACATGTGATTTTTCAACCAACTTTTGTGCACCGGACCATGTGCTTGCAGTTCAAATTAGAATTCACATTGAATGTCCAGAAACTCAATTAATATATAAAAAAGGCCAAACAAACCCGGAATAATTCCAAATTTTAACAAAATGTAAACTTAATTAATATCATCTCTATGTGGGGCATTTAATAAATGTCTATTATATATGTTTTCTACCCTATTCAAATTTAGTAGATATGACATTTTGATGCTCTCACATAATCTATTATTGTCACTATAGGGGATGTTGATTCCTATCAACTATCATATCCTAAAGGTTAAAACAGGTACATAATCATCTTCTCTGTTTTGCACAGTGCACTACCAGCCGCTGTATGATGATGCACATTAAACTGTTGATACAAGTTTTATGTAAACCAGAGGCTTAAAGTTGATTTTCATATTGTTTGAAATAGTGTCAATAAAGATTTCTTTGAGAATATTGTTTGCTGATGTTGTCGAATGTGTGTATGAAATATGTTTTTCCCCTCCTGTTGCAATGCACGGGCATGTTTTGCTAGTGTATGAAAAAGGCCCAAAGAACCCAGAATAATTCCAAAATTTAACAGGTCACTTATATAGTTCTATGTTGTCTCTGTAAAGAAAATTAGGGGGAGGCAGCGTATATCGTTTCGCACACAAAGGTGACACGCTCCTTCTTGGAACCACGAGGCTTGTTGAGAGAATCTCCGGTTTTGCAAGAAGCTTATACCAAAACTTGTCCCAATTCAGCCAAAAATTATACATATGAAAAAAGGGTTTAGATTATCCCGAACATCTTGCTACCTAGACCAACGTACTGTGATTTGAATTCAACATAAAACGGATACAAATATTTGAATTGGAGATTGTATGGTACATTTAGTTCATGATGAAATATGATTACTGCTATATGCATGTTTTTGTTATCAAGATAATATTTAAATGATGGTATAACTTGACAACAATCGTATTCAAATAAGGAAAGTTGATTCAAATTTAGTCCATATGGTATACGACAATATATGTGTTCATAGGGTGGAGTAAAATGTTCATATATGATGGAGGATCAAAATGTAGGACTACATCCATTATAGACCGCAAGTTCACCTAACGATATATTCGAATTCAACATAACGTGGATTCAAAAATTGAAATTCGAGATCCTGGCATTTGTAATCATATAAAAAGGGACATTAATCTTTCTTGTGGTGGAAATTGATTTGTTTTTTGTTGTTGTTGAGGGAAGTGCGAATTGATTTGGTACTGTACAGGGTAATCTTGTTCTCCCGATTTTTTTACATTTTTCTTGTAGTTTTTTCAATGGCATTTATAGCAATATAGTAAAAGGGGACATGACTCTTCCCCGACGACATCGTCCATTGTAACAGCTCGTCGTTCCTCATCCGCCGCACCGGATGAGCATCCATCATCGATCTCGTCGTCCCGCCGGATTAGCCGCCCCGTCCTCCACATCCAAGGAGCTGCACCGATGTTCGCCTTGTCTATCGTGCCAGCTCCATCCCCATAGCGCCGTCTTGACCTGCCCCGCTGGAACCGCAGCACCCTCACCAATTCCTTCGATGAAGCCGAGGCCTACTTGGCGCCACCAAGGAGGTTCTGCACTCACCGCTGCATTTATCTTTTATTCCATCGCACGGGGCTGCCGGTGCTCGATACCGAGCAGCCATGGCGGGTCTCCATCGACGGCGCCGTTGTTGGCCACTTCATCCACGGCGTCTCTCCCCCATGTCAATGCTTCCTCCGCGATGACTTCCACACCGGCACTAGCTGCAGCTGCTCCGGCTCTCGCTCGCGCTGCTGCTGCTGCTACTGCTGCTCTGACTCGCGCTCGCGATGTGGCTTTATTCTTGATGTCGGTCGCGCTGCTGCACTGCTCTTGAATTCGTTCGTGCTGCTGCTCTGCTCTGCTATTGCTGTCGGTAGCGTTGCTGCTCCACTCTTTCTCTCGTTCGTGTTTCTGCTCTGCTCTTGCTCTCGCTCGCACTGTTGATGCACGACCTCCGGTAGCTACAGGAGTTGCTACTTTAGCACTCGCTCGTGGTGCTGCTGCATGACTTCCTCTCTGCTAGTGCGTTCCCTGCTCGAGCGGCTGCTGATTTAGATCACTGCTTCTCTGCTACTAGTGCTCGAACACCCTAAACATCTATTGCAATGCTCTGCTACTAGTTCAATCAGTTTCGACAATAAAATTCAGCTTCGACTGTAATGTTTAGTTTCTTCAGTTAAGTTTAGAGTGAACAGTATTTATAGCATCTGTCGGAGCGGCCGTGGCGCGGCTGATGCATTTTACATCTAGAACTTTTTGGTGATGTATTTTACATCATCTATTGCAGATGATATTAGAGTCCCACTTCAGATTAATGTTGTCTGTCTTGTCCTGCTTCAGCCTCGCCACCGTACACCTCACCGAAGCTGCTCCAACAACGGAACCGTCCATCATAGCGGAGCAGTACCCTCGGCGACATTTCCAGAGGCCTCGGATCTTCTTCCCCGCCTCCAACAGTCACACAAGCATCACCATCCTCCACGTCCAACCCAATGATGCTGAGGTTGACAAGGCTATGCCAAAGAGGTTGTACACTCATCGCATCACTTTGTTACTCTGCATTCATGTCGATCCCTCACGGATCCTTTGCTATGGCACTACTATGGTACTACTATTCGTGCATTTGGTTAGAAGGAGTGGAGCAAAGAAAAACTAGAGGATTTTTTCCTTTGGTGTCTCTTTCAAAGAAAAAACGTAGGAACTTTAATATCCACTTGGACGTCTGAGGGAGTCCTGGATTAGGGGGTGTTCGGGTAGCCGGACTATACCTTCGCCGGACTCCTGGACTATGAAGATACAAGATTGAAGACTTCGTCCCATGTCCGGATGGGACTTTCCTTGGCGTGGAAGGCAAGCTAGGCGATGCGGATACTCAAGATCTCCTACCATTGTAACCGACTCTGTGTAACCCTAACCTTATCCCGTGTCTATATAAACTGGAGGGTTGTAGTCCGTAGGACGAACCATCATCATACACAATCATACCATAGGCTAGCTTCTAGGGTTTAGCCTCCTTGATCTCGTGGTAGATCTACTCTTGTACTACCCATATCATAAATATTAATCAAGCAGGAGTAGGGTATTACCTCCATCGAGAGGGCCCGAACCTGGGTAAAAACATCGTGTCCCTTGTCTCCTGTTACCATCCGACCTTGACGCACAGTTCGGGACCCCCTACCCAACATCCGCCGGTTTTGACACCGACATTGGTGCTTTCATTGAGATTTCCTCTGTGTCGTCGCCTTTAGGCCCGATGGCTCCTCTGATCATCAACAACGATGAGGTCCAGGGTGAGACTTTTCTCCCCGGACAGATCTTCGTCTTCGGCGGCTTCGCTCTGCGGGCCAATTCGCTTGGTCATCTGGAGAAGATCGAAAGCTACGCCCCTGGCCATCAAGTCAGGTTTGGAAGCTTAAACTACACGGCTGATATCCGCGGGGACTTGATCTTCGACAGGTTCGAGCCACAGCCAAGCGCGCCGCACTATCTCGAGGGGCATGATCTAGCGCTGCCTCCGAACAGTGTCCTGGAGGCCACACATGCACCGGTCCCGACCCTTAACTCGGAGCCTATTGCACCAATTGAGGATGAGCGGTTGGACGTCACCTCGGGGGCTGCGATCTCAAAGGCGATCGAGCCGAACTCCAGCCCCGCACTCTGCGTGACCCGTGACCCTGAGGGTCTGGACTCCTCCGCGGACTCCGAAACCCCCGTGCCCCTGCCATTCGAAACAAATTGGGCGCCGATAATGGAGTTCACCGCCGCGGACATCTTTCAACACTCGCCTTTCGGCGACATCCTGAATTCTCTCAAGTCTCTCTCTTTATCAGGAGAGCCCTGGCCGGACTATGGTCAGCGAGGATGGGATACGGACGATGAAGAAATTCAAAGCCCTCCCACCACCCACTTGGTAGCCACTGTCGACGATTTAACCGACATGCTTGACTTCGGCTCCGAAGACTTCGACGGTATGGACGACGAGGTAGGAGACGAACAGAAACCAGTACCTGTAGGGCGCTGGACGGCCACCTCGTCATATGACATATATATGGTGGATACTCCAAAAGATGGAGATGGCGATGGAGCAGCGGGGAATGACACCTCCAAGAAACAGCCAAAGCGTCGGCGTCAGCGGCGCCGCTCTAAATCCCGCCAAAGCAAAAATGGTGATTCCGGCATGGGAGATAATACTACCCCGGATAGCGCCAAAGAACACCCAACCCAGCAAGATTGAGCGCAGGAAGATGGAGAAGCCAGCCCTCATGAGAGAGTGGCAGGACGAGAGGTTGAGGATGATAACTATATGCCTCCCTCCGAAGACGAGGCAAGCCTCGATGACGACGAATTCGTCGTACCATCAGACCCCGCCGAACAAGAGTGTTTCAAACGCAGGCTTTTAGCCACGGCGAACAGCCTAAAGAAAAAGCAGCAACAACTTAGAGCTGATCAAGATTTGCTAGCTGATAGATGGACTGAAGTCCTTGCGGCCGAATAGTATGAACTCGAGCGTCCCTCCAAGAATTACCCAAAGCACAGGCCGCTACCCCGATCAGAGGAGGAAGCGCCTACATCACCAGCGCACGACATGGCAGACCGGCCACCTCGCGGACGTGACAGAGAGGCCTGTCGGACCTCCAACCAAGCCATGCCCCGACGCCGCTCAACCAAGGCACGGGAAAATGTGCCAGACCCGCGAGATGTACTGGAGGATAAAGCAAGGCAAACAAGATCGATCTGCGGATTGCGCAGGCGCCCGATGACACGTGACGATGATCTTCACTCCGGGCACAATAAATCCGGTCGGGCCGAACACAACAGACACAGCTCTTCCGAGCTGCGTCATGACATAGCCCAGTACAGGGGCGCCGCACACCCACTATGCTTCACAGATGAAGTAATGGATCATAAAATCCCAGAGGGTTTCAAACCCATAAACATCGAATCATACGATGGCACGACAGATCCGGCGGTATGGATCGAGGATTATCTCCTTCACATCCACATGACACGTGGCGATGATCTACACGCCATCAAATACCTCCCTCTCAAACTCAAAGGACCGGCCCGGCACTGGCTTAACAGCCTGCCAGCGGACTCAATCGGTTCTTGGGAGGACCTGGAAGCCGCATTCCTCGACAACTTCCAGGGCACTTATGTGCGACCACCGGATGCCGACGACCTAAGCCACATAATTCAGCAGCCAGAGGAATCGGCCAGGCAATTCTGGACACGGTTCCTAACAAAGAAAAACCAGATAGTCGACTGTCCGGACGCAGAGGCCCTAGCAGCCTTCAAGCATAACATCCGCGACGAGTGGCTTGCCCGGCACCTGGGACAGGAAAAGCCGAAATCTATGGCAGCCCTCACGACACTCATGACCTGCTTTTGCGCGGCCGAAGATAGCTGGCTAGCTCGCAGCAACAACTTATCAAAAAACCCTGGTAATTCGGATACCAAGGACAAAAGTGGCAGGACACGTCGAAATAAGCAAAAGCGCCGCGTTAGCAGCGACAGCAATGAAGATACGGCAGTCAACGCCGGATTCAGAGGCTATAAATCCGGTCAGCGAAAAAGCCATTTAAAAGGAATACTCAGGGCCTGTCCAGTTTGGACCGAATACTCGACCGCTTGTGCCAGATCCATGGCACCCCCAAAAGGCCAGCAAATCACACCAACAGGGATTGTTGGGTGTTCAAGCAGGCATGCAAGTTAAGAGCCGAAAACAAAGAAAAGGAGCTGCATAGCGATGACGAGGAGGTGCCCAGGCCGCCGAACAACAATGGACAGATGGGGTTTCCCCCACAAGTGCGGACGGTGAACATGATATACGCAACCCACATTCCCAAGAAGGAGCGGAAGCGTGCGCTACGGGCCGTATACGCAATGGAGCCAGTCGCCCCAAAGTTCAACCCATGGTCCTCTTGCCCAATCACTTTTGATCGAAGGGACCACCCCACTAGCATCCGTCATGACGGCTTTGCCACATTGGTTCTCGACCCAATCATCGACGGATTTCATCTCACAAGAGTCCACATGGACGGCGGCAGTAGCCTGAACCTGCTTTACCAGGATACAGTGCGGAAAATGGGCATAGATCCATCAAGGATTAAGCCCACAAGGATGACCTTTAAAGGCGTTATACCAGGTGTAGAAGCCAACTATACAGGCTCGGTAACACTTGATGTGGTCTTCGGATCTCTGGATAATTTCCGAAGCGAAGAGTTAATCTTCGATATAGTCCCATTCTGCAGTGGCTATCACACCCTGCTCGGACGAACCGCATTTGCCAAGTTCAATGCGGTGTTGCACTACGCATATCTCAAGCTCAAGATGCCAGGCCCTCGAGGAGTAATCACGGTCAATGGAAACACCGAACGCTCCCTCCGTACGGTGGAGCACACGGCGGCTCTCGCAGCGGAAATACAAAGCAGCCTTTTTGGGCAACTCTCCAGTCCGGCCATTAAAAAGCCAGACACTGCCAAGCGCGCCCGGAGTAACCTACAACAAGACCGCCTGGCACGTTCTGAGCAGGCGTAGCAATGTGGCCCCAACCCCAACCATCGCGACATAGCGAAGCTAGTACCTCGCGTACATAATTACGCCCTTGAAATACCATGGGCACAGGGGAAGGGGCACAGTAACGGCATGCCCGAAATACGGCCTAAAACGTACTAGGGGCTGTTGGATTCTTTTTTTATATACTTTCAGGACTCCACACTTTGGACGACCTGTTCGGCAATTCGACTGCCGCACAAACGATGCAAGATCTAGGGAAGCAGACAAAGCTATGCCGCATTATGGAACTCTCAGGTGGTCTCTATTACGAGCGGTATATCTGTTTCGAACACAATTCCGCGGCCTGCCCCTAGTCAGGACATGTTAAATAGTCTAATATCTTTTTGCTTATCGCACTACTTGTATCGCTCGGCTTTGATAAATAGTTTCTTTATAAACAATGCATAGCCTTTTGTCTATTTTTTGCATTATTCTATTTTAATATATATGTTTATTAAATAACATGATCGCACCCATACACCATGGTACGGAAAACACGCCAGGGGCTTCAGTACCCTTCGATCTGGCGTGAGAAGTCCGTACACTTTCACAAGTGCGGCACCCCGAACTTATAGCACTATATGCATCAGCTCCGAATCATGATTTGGGTCAATAGTTGGGTTTGCCCGGCTCCTATGTTTTGGTGCCTTACGTTCCGCTATATCGGCTAAGGTAGCACTAGGAGAACCACTGCGATTGTGCCCCGGTTCAGCTGGGTTAAGCACCTCAGTGGAGAAAGCTAAAACTGGCTGTTATGATAAGGCGAGAGACCAGTCGCTGTTCGAGAGGTTTTTCGAGTCCCTAAAGGCTTATGCCGCTTCGAGCGAGGAGCTGGCTTTGTCCGGCCAAAGGCGTGGATAGCGCCCTGAATTCGGTCTTCCGAACTAGGGGCTTCGCCGAAATTTAAAATTATAAAGTTATATGGCTAAGTGAGAGTGTTCAAGCATTATAGTTCGATTGCCTGGTTCGTTGTGCTGAGCGCCTCCCTCGAAGGACCCAACCATGGGAAAAAGAGTGCTCAGGTTTATCCCGAACACACCAGCACTAGCGACATGGGGGCAGAAGCCGACGAGTGGCCATCTCTCAATTTTTGATAAACGGCCGCACAGAAAATAATATTTTAAATTCAATAAGCATTGCTTAGCGCATATGAACAAGTTTTTAGCGCACAGGATAAAAACGAGCGAGTTCATTAAAAAATTACATCTTTGGTACATTCATCCGCAATAAGGCGGGCACCGGCAAGAACATCCTTGTAGTAGTTCTCGGGCTTGCGATGCTCCTTCCCCTGCGGCGGCCCGTCCTTCACCAGCTTCTCTCCGTCAAGCTTACCCCAATGCACCTTTGCACGGGCAAGGGCCCTCCGGGCACCTTTGATGCAGACGAAACGCTTGATGACCTCAAGCCTTGGACAGGCCTCCACCAGCCGCCGCACCAGCCCGAAGTAGCTCCCAGGCAGGGCCTCTCCGGGCCACAGCCGAACTAGGAAGCCCTTCATGGCTTGTTCGGCCGCCTTGTGGAGCTCGACCAGCTGTTTCAGCTGGTCGCTCAAGGGCATAGGGTGTCCGGCCCCAGAATACTGAGACTAGAACACACTCTCCATCGAGCTGTCCTCTTCAGCTCGGTAGAATGCGGCGGCGGCGGATACGCTGCGGGGAAGATCTGCGAACGCCCCTGGAGAACTACGGATTCGGGTAAGTGACAAGTAGTTTACTTTTATATTTCTACTTTGCATTGAGAATGCCTTACCCACTGCTATATTTTTCATCTCCTCCAACTCTTGGAGGGCCTTTTGGGCTTCGGCCTTGGCACCCTTGGCGGTCTCAAGGGCCGACGCGAGCTCGGATGCTTGCGCCTTTGACTCAAGCTCCAAGCTCTCATGTTTTTTCATGAGAGCCTGCAGCTCTTGCTGCACCTCGCCAACCTGAGCCCCAAGTCTTTCTCGCTCGGTGCGCTCCTCGGCCGTTTTCTTTTCGGCCTCAGATAGCGCCTGCTTGAGGGTCGCCACCTTAGTTGTGGCCCCTACAATAAGCAGTACAATCCTGTTATTCTTTGCAATCACGCCTCTCTCTAGGCACCTTTTTCTGTAGGGTATTTCTTACCTTCTTTTTCCTCGAGCTGCCGTTTGGCAAGGCCGAGCTCTTGCTCGGTCCGCCCGAGGTCCTTTTTTAGGACATCCACCTATGCAGTCAGTGCGGCGGTGGATAGCAACGAAGCCTGCATACGCATATTGACTCTTTATTGATAGACTCCTGTGAAAATTAACAGATCCTCTATTCGGATTTTCTTTCCGAACGCCAAATAGAGCATCAGGGGCTACTGTCTATGCGGTAATATTTTGACATAATTTTACTTACCTCGAAGCCTGTCAGAAGGCTAGCACAAGCTTCAGTCAATCCGCTCTTGGCGGACTGAACCCTTTGGATCACTGTACTCATAATAGTACGGTGTTCCTCGTCGATGGAGGCGCCGTCAAGCACCTCCAGCAGATTGTCCGGCACCTCCGACTGGATGGAGGCCGCCGGCTCAGAAGGCTTGCTCCTCTTGGAAGGAGTTCGCCTACCGCGGACCGGAACTGTTGAAGAGTCCGGCGCGGCGTCCGGCATAAAGCCGGACTCGGAGCCCTGGGGCGTCTTGTCCCCTTTATTCCTGGGGTCTGGGAGGTCGCCTTTCGGCTCCTCCAGGACCACCTCCTTCTGCCCCAGAGCTTGTTGCGACGCCACTTCGGCGTCGTCTGCAGTGCGGGGGAAGACAGCGGGCGGAACTGAGTTCACGTCCGATGAATCCAGGGAGCCGCTCGACGGATCGTCGAGTTCGGCCCGAGGCGGGCTGCATAAATCACATTCGACATTAGGGAAAGCTGCGCATTAAAGTAATATCATGAGTCACTCTGGTATACGAATACTTAGGATTTCGCCGGACGCTTGGCCCTGTTCGGCCACTCCTCTCCGCTCTCTTCGGCATCGTGGGAGTAGTCCGGCGGAGGGGTCTTCCTTTTCCTAGACCCCTCGGCCTCCCCTGATGGGGCGGCCTTCTTCTTCTCTCCTCCCTCCGCTGGGAGGGGCGTCTTCTTCCTCCTCCTCATTTTCACGAGAGGAGGGCGCCTCGGACTCGTCAGACGACGAGTCCGACACCACCAAGTTACGGGCACTCTTTCGAGTCCCGGTGGTCTTCTTCTTCTTCTTGACCTTCTTCTCCAGCACCACATAAGGTGCCGGAGTCAGCAGCTTCACTAGGAGAGCTGGGGCTGGGTCTTCGGGCAGGGGAGCCGGACAGTTAATTGGTCCGGATATCGCCTGCTAAGCCTGTCAAAGGTAAGGGAGTTTAGATCCCACATAGAGTTAATCTATGAAAAAGAGCTTAAAAATCCTGTCAAAGGTATAGATAGCTTACCTCGCTAGCGTGACGCTACGTGTTGTAACCGCGGTCCTCGGGAGCGGATGCGGGGGCCCCGGCGCCTTTGATTAGCACCTTCCAGACGTCTTCATACGACGTGTCGAAGAGCCTGTTGAGGGTTCGGTGCTGCGCCGGGTCGAACTCCCACAAATTGAAATCCCGTTGTTGGCACGGGAGGATCAGACGAACGAGCATGACCTGGACTATATTGACCAGCCGGATTGGCTTGTCTACCAGGGACTGGATGCAGGTCTTCAGTCCGGTCACCTCTTCCTCGTTGCCCCACGACAGGACCGTCTCTTTCCAGGACACAAGCCGCATGGGGGGTCCGGATCTGAACTCGGGGGCTACGACCCATTTCGGATCGCGTGGCTCGGTGATGTAAAACCACCCGGCTTGCCACCCCTTTAGGGTCTCCACAAAGGAGCCCTCGAACCAGAGAACATTGGCTATCTTGCCAGCCATAGCACCTCCGCACTCCGCTTGGCTGCCGGGCGCCACCTTGGGCTTGACGTTGAAGGTCTTGAGCCAAAGGCCGAAATGGGGGCGGACGCGGAGGAAGGCCTCACACACGACGATGAACACCGAGATGTTGAGGATGAAGTTCGGGGCCAGATCGTGGAAATCTAGGCCGTAGTAGAACATGAGTCCCCAGACGAATGGGTGAAGCGGAAAACCCAGTCCGCGGAGGAAGTGGGGAAGGAAAACTACCCTCTCATGGGGCCTTGGGGTGGGGAGAAGCTGCCCCTTCTCAGGAAGCCGGGGCGGGATGTCCTTGGATAGGTATCCGGCCATCCTTAGCTTTTTTACTTGAACCTCCGTAACGGAGGAGACCATCCACTTGCCTCCCGCTCCGGACATGCTGGAGAAGGTTGAGGTGGGAAGAGTGGGCTTGGGCGCTGGAGCTTGAGTGCGCGAGAGATGGATTGGCAAAGGAGGAAGAAGGCGTAGGTAAAAAAGGTGGATCCTTATCCCCTTATATGGGCGGATGCGGTTATGCGTCCCCACCTACCTAATAAAACTCGCTTGCCTCCCAAGTGCCGTGGTAAATGGCGCGGTTGGGTTACCCACGTCCGTATTGATGAGAATCCCGTTAAAAGGGGCACACGATCTCTGCTTTGACAAGACGTGCGAAGGAAACCGCCTCGCTAAACGTGCTGAGGTGGAAAAGTGAAAACAATTTGTATAAAGAGCTTGGCCGCAGTGTGATGACGCACTGCGGAATACGTCAGCAGATTTGATTTGTGTTAATATTATTTTCTCTATGGAAATATGTGGAAACTTATTTTGCAGAGCCGACACTATCTTTGGTGTTTACAATCTTCTATGAAGGACTTGGAGGAGGAACCCGCCTTGCAATGCCGAAGAGAATCTGCGCGCCGAACTCGTCGTCATTGAAGCCTGGATCAGAGGCTACTGAGGGAGTCCTGGATTAGGGGGTGTTCAGGTAGCCGGACTATACCTTCGCCGGACTCCTGGACTATGAATATACAAGATTGAAGACTTCGTCCCGTGTCCGGATGGGACTTTCCTTGGCGTGGAAGGCAAGCTAGGCGATGCGGATACTCAAGATCTCCTACCATTGTAACCGACTCTGTGTAACCCTAACCCTATCCGGTGTCTATACAAACCGGAGGGTTGTAGTCCGTAGGACGAACCATCATCATACACAATCATACCATAGGCTAGCTTCTAGGGTTTATCCTCCTTGATCTCGTGGTAGATCTACTCTTGTACTACCCATATCATTAATATTAATCAAGCAGGAGTAGGGTATTACCTTGTTGGGGAAGCTGACTTCGCGAGCACCTATGGGGACGGAGCCCCTTTTGGTTCAGCAGGGGGCGGAGGTCGTGCAAAGAGCGGATCGAGGCGAGGCACACGAGGGGTTTTACCCAGCTTCGGAGCTCTCCGGAGAGATAATACTCCTACTGCTGCTTTGTGGATTGTATTGAGTTCTTGCTCGGGAGCGCTGAGTGCTACAGTACACACCAGCAGCTAACGAGACCGAGCGTGAGTGTTCTACTGTTCGTCCTCTTCCTCTACGCTGCGCATGGGCCTCCTTTTATATGCTCAAGGGGTCACCGACGGGTGGCAACGTAGGCAAGGGCAAAAATGGAAAAGGTGCTGCGGTTGGTACAGCTACCTGCACAGTGTATCATACCTAACCCTGACGGCAGGGCACAAAGGCATTAAATGCCTATCTACGTCGCCCAAACAATGCAGAAAAGGGACCGTCAGGGACGCCACCGCTCGCCACGATGGCGATCTTGTCAGCGCCGCTTGCCACAGTGTACCCCTGGCTGCACAGCCTCCCGCCACGTACGCCTAGAAGGGTCCCAGAGCGACACGTAGGTGGGTGTGCTGGAGCGCAGGTACAGAGTGGTTGCTTGCCGCGGCGAACGCCTTGCCGTGGCCGTTGTCTTGTCGCGTCCGGGAGCTTGTCGCTCGCCGGGTCTTGCCGGGACGCGTGGCGCGTCGCGGCAAGTCTCTTGAGATGCCTTGGTTGGCCTTCCCGGCAAGCTCCTCTTGCCGGGGTCTTGTGCCTTGAGTGGCCTTCCCCGCAAGCTCCTCTTGCCAGGGACTTGTCTCCTTGGCTTAAATACTTTGTTCTTGAATGGCTCCAAAGGAAGCACGGAGGACCTTGGCGGTCACCCTGCAAGCCTTGCCGCGGGACGCTGCGACTGCCCGTGCACAAGTTCGGGATACTAGGGTACCCCTACTCTAGTACACCGACATACCTAAATCGAGAGGGCCCGAACCTGGGTAAAAACATCGTGTCCCTTGTCTCCTGTTACCATCCGGCCTTGACGCACAGTTCGGGACCCCCTACCCGAGATCCGCCGGTTTTGACACCGACAACGTCCTTTTCAAATTAATATGCGTGAAGAACGGGACTAATTGCATTACTGGCATAATAAGATTCTTATTTTTTTTTCATTTTCATGTGGTTTGACTTTAATTTGACCATGTTTCTCCATTCTTGTGTTCTTCCAATTCATGTGAACCAAGCACCTAGGTTGACAAAAATCCTATGTTTCCAAATGCTCTGTTTTGCACGTGCATTCCTATCCTATTCCTGTGTTTTTCCTGTCCCTATGTTTATAGAATCCTCCAATTCTAAGGAGCCCTTATAGATTTACTTCATTTTCGGATAGGCGTCAAAGAAAACTCTGTGTGTTATGTCCTGCTCCTGCCGTGTCGTCATCCACCCCACCTGAGGTGCACCATCTATGGAAGCGTTCCTGTAGACTTTCTTTCGCCGCCTTAGATCATCTTCCCCATTCCCGACAGCCACGCCAACTGCATTACCGTCATCGACTAAGCAGATGAACCTGAGGACTACACAGTTCCGGAAGAGAGGTCGCACTCTTTTGTGTTTGCTTACGTTATACATTGGTTATTATTACCTGCTACTTTATCGTTCAAACTTGAGTTTTAAAATGCCCATGGGGAACATATCGAGGCAGCAACGAATAGTATCTGTCTACTATCTGGTTCATTTGGGGTCTTCTATGTGGTTCATGTTGGGTGGGCAACAAACAGTAGATGATCCATTGTCTGTATTTCTAAACTAAAGCTATAATCTACTTGCTATCATTAGTTTTGGATCTATCCACTCGTTTGCTACCATCAGTCATGATTTCTGCATGCACCCCTTAGGCCTTACATAATCTAACTATGTTTCTCTATTATGCATGTTAGTTATTGTACACAATCGTACTGAACATGTAGAGAAAAAGAGAAGACCGTTGCGTGGGAATATAATGTCATGCAGACGCCGCTCCATGGTGGGCGAAGTGCCCCCCCCCTCACACCATTCCAGATTGTATCCTAGAGGAAGATAACTGTTCAGATGGGGATTCAGAGGGAGCTGACCACTCCTATTTACCACCTGAGGTGTTTGCTATAACCTGGCATGCTGATCTTGGGCATATCATGCATATGGCGCCTTGCATTGCTTACATTATACATATTATATGTCATCGGCTTAGTTTAGATTGCTTTGTGTGAATGCCACCTGTTTGGTTTCTATATCATACTCCCACCATTCCAAAATATTTATCTTTTTAGAGATTTCAACAAGTGACTACATACGGAGCAAAATGAGTGAATCTACACTCTAAAATATGTCTATATACATATGTATGTGGTAGTCCATTTGAAATCTCTAAAAAGACAAATATTTAGGAACGGAGGAAGTATATGGGAATTATGCAATGCCATCTTCTTTAGCCAGTCATCATATACGTGAATCATGCAATGCCATCCTGTTTAGCCAGTCATCGTATATGTGAATTGTATCGTGCCATATATTTTTCCATAATGTATTCCATTTGTCAACAATATTTATACATTCATCTATTCTTCCTGTGCATCAGCCATTTGAGTCGGTCATGGGAAAATCTGGAGTGAAAACAAGGTTTTCTAAGCAATCAGTGCTACCTGTCGATGCAGATTTCTGGCTGGTTACAGATAGCTCCTCAAAGGAGGATTCAGAGACAAATGACCAGTCCTATATCCCACCCGAGGTGTATGCTCTAAGCTGCAATGTTTATATTTCTCATATCATGCATATGGTGTCTTGCATTGCTTAGTTTAGACATCATATGCACCATATTGAATTCCATATGCTTAGTTTAGAGATCATACATGCGAGTGCCAGCTGCTTAGTATATGAATCAATTATGTTAATTATATCATGCCATCCTATATACTTAGACAACATGTATGTGAATTATTTCATCCCAACATATTTTAAAAAGACATCATATAGTTTTGTCATGTCATCATGTTTAGATACTCACCATATGTTAAGTTATGCCATTATATCATGTTAATTTATCCATCATATATCTGAAACCGTGTCATGCTATCCTGTTCAGTTAGGCATCATATATGTGAAATTGTGTCATGCTGTCATGTTTGGTTAGACAACATATATGTGAATTACCACATCTGTCTATCATATAATGTCTGTACGTTCAATTTCTTTTCTTGTTTATCAGCCATTTGAATTGGAGGGGGTGATGGCAGTATCTAAGGTAGCAAAAACCCGTTCTTCACAAAATACGGCATGCTACCCGTCGATGCAGATAGAACCATGGTTGTACTGGCCCACGAACTAGTCCCACGACACATAATCGAGACTCTTCCAGATTGCACACTTACGCTGTTGGACAGAGAACCAGCTACAACCCATCTAACCCCAACCCCAGTGGATAGTAACCCACTTCTAGTTGACACAACACCATGTCCACCATAGAGTACCCCCACACGAGCAGTTTGTAAAGCAACTGTTGTGCCCAAAGCACGAAGACCACCACAGCGAATCCAAACTCCACGTTTAAAGCAGAAGAGCAACTATTCTCAGGTCAGATTTTGTAGCTATGGTCCATACTCCTTTGTTGTTGCATCACTGTATTTACTCATACCAACTACTTTTGAATTTGAAGGATCCAATTGGAACTCCAATGGCGCAACATGTATGTTTTAAACCTATTTCTTTAACTGGATTGTTGTTCTAACTTCTTGCTCTATGTTGATTTCAGTTTCAGTTGTATAAACAGTTATGTTCTCATGTGATGCACTACAAGCATTGCCAATGATGTGTAGTTTCTCACACTTATATTCTGTGTATGCTGTTGTGTCTTAAAAATATATGAGTTGAACTGTGTCTCTACCTTGATTTGGCAACATAAACTAGAATGATATGGACAATACAGTGACCATAGTACATAGATATATGTTTGTTTCATGCTGTTATCCTGTCCACCTTACTACTGAACCGGTTTACCAATATGAGTTTCATATACCACATGCTAAACTTGTGATGTGTCTGCTTGTTTCACTTAAGTATGCGAATAGAATATTAGAGAAGAGCGCCCAATGGTAGAGAAAGTAATGCAGATAAGGTTCAAGATAGTGAGACAACCCTGTTGGTCTCCAAGAAAGGTGGTAAAAACGATCTTCTAGACAGTCAGAAAACCCCACAGTCCTGCGTTGATGCAGTGTTCGAGTTACTAGCCAGTACCGCTGGCACAAGCTCTTCGAACTCGCTGCCTGAATCACTTCGGCTTCTTCAGTCTCAGCTGCAAGATGAAAGGTATCAGTCAGCTGTGTTGTGGCAAGAAGCTGAAGGACTGAGGAAGTCCCTGCAGAATTCAGATGCATACTTTCTTGTGCAGCAACAAGCGCTGGAGGATTTAAGAGCCAAACAAGAGAAAGTTAATAAGCTTGCTAAGCATCTTTCCAGCATTATGGGTACCCAGGATATTGTTTCTTGAGCTCTTCTGAAGTGGTTTCAGTTCTGGACTTCTTTTGCTGCGGCGCTTATTTGCACTGGTCGCCAACTTTGACAACCAGTGTATGTGATATGCTGCTTTGTTCCCTATAATTGCACTGGTGGCGAACATTGATGCCCAGTGGATGTAATATGTGTAATAGTCGTGATAGCCTAGCGTAAGTTGCTTGCTTATTTATTTCCTTGTTGTCTTGTTTATTTGTTTGCTTGTAGTTAGTGCGGTTCTTTTTCCACAGTTTTCTAGTGGCTGCAATAACCTATTTTTTAAAACTAGGCCACAATAACCATGGGCTACATATTTACTGTAGTGACCCTGGGCCTCCTACGGGCTGTAGAAACAATGGGCCTTCTACGGGCTGTAGAGAAATGGCCTTCTACGGGGAGTAGCATCAATGGGCCTTCTACAGGCCGTATGATGGATTGGCCAAACATGGGTCAATAACAGACCGCATTATGGGCCGTAAATGGGCTAGAGTTGGAATCGTCCATTCATGGGCCGACCTTAACAGGTCGTTGTTAATCGGTCGTATTTGATGACCCTACGAAAACGACCCAATGGATTAACGGGCCACAAACGGGCCGAATGTAACCACGGGCTGAATTTGGCCCACAAGCAGAAAAGGCCAGTAATAGGCTGTAAGTAACTGAATGCTGGAAATGAGCCCAAGAATAAATGGGCCCTGAGAAGGCCGAAATATAACATGGGCTTGAAATGGTCCAATGGAATAATGGGTCGTTAATGGGTATAAAGCGTTATATTGTTCATTGCGGGCCAGTTTCACCATGGGCCATTAATGGACCAAGAGTCATAAAGTGCCTCATATGGGCTGAAAGACATCATGGGCCATACATGGGCTAGAAGTTACAATGGGCTGGAATCATATTGGACGGCCCAGATGATGCTACCGGGCCTAATTCGGATAGGATGTAATAGGCCCTGGGTTAACGGGCTGTAAATGGGTTATGTGCGAATAGGCCGTTAACAGGCTTTTCGTGGGCCGGCTCGCTATCTTTTGACCAAGTCAAACAGGCCGGCCTTTTCACAGGAATGGGCCTCTGTTGGGCTGTGCCATGTGTCGACGTGTCATTGGCGCCTTCTATCCAATGTGTGGATGTCACAGCCCTAGAATTGCTAGTGGTTAGTTGCATACTGTGAGCATCCATGCATCATGTTAAATTCCAATTAAAGTTGAAATGGGGATGACAGAAACCCCCAGCACCACTGAATCCAACTAGGGTTATTAAAATACTTTTTCAATGAACCTGAAATGCCCTTAAAAAATGTTCATCATCTTTGCCTTGGTCTAGAACCTCTGACAAAAATGGTTCACATTTTTCTAGGACAACATTGGGTCACTGAATTAAATCATATGATATTTGCATTTGGGCATTTAAATGCTATATAACACTTTAAATGTCCAAATATTCATGAACTAAAATGTTTACTGTTGGAAATATTCCAAACAGTAGCCCTGAACAGTTTCATGAATTTTGAGATTGTTTTGGTATTTTTAATAAAGCCCTCAAGTTACAGAATAAATAGAAAACAGAAATAAAAGGAAAGGGACTTACCTGGCCCAGCTTACCTGCACTGTAGCCGGCCCAGCCCACCTGGCGACTTGCCAGTCGCCCTCCTCCTTACGCCAGAAGGACGCCGGCGTGTCGACGCGCGCGCGCCCGAGCTCCACCTCCTGCTTCCACGCAGCTGCTCCCCCCCCTTGCCCTGGACGACGCCACGCCACCCCGCAGAACCCCCTGCACCCCTCTCCTCTCTCCCTGGACCTCTCTCCCTTCTCTGTTTCTCTCCCACGCGACCACCGAGCGCGCCCGTCGCCGCCGCTCGCCGTTGCCGTAGCAACAGCCACCCCCTCGCCCCTCTGTCGTATCCACGAGCATCGCCGCATCCTCTCCTTCCTCCTCGCCGAGCTACACGAGCCAGGATGGCCCCATGACGACGTCTGTGGCCTTCTTCTCCGACCACGGTCACCGGATGTCGCCATCCGATTCGCCGTCTCCGCCGCGCCCCCGAGTCTGCTGAGCTCCGCTTCGACCTCGCTGTGAGCTCCGCCGTTCTTTCCCCTTCTCCCCGTGCTCTATCTCCCTCTCTAACCGCCGATTCCATCGAGCCCGAGAGCTCGGCTCCGCCGGCCATGGCGCCGCCGTGGCCAGAGCGCACCCACGCCGCATTTGAGCTCACCCCGTGCTCAGCGAGTCCGCAGGACTCCGTAGCAACCTGTAACTCCTTCTCCCGTGCACCAAAACACCGTGTCCGAGCGTGCCCGTACTCCGGCCGCCGCGGACGTGCTCGCCGCCGTTGTTCCCGGCCACCCCAGCACCAAGCACTGCCACCGTTGGATGCGGGCGAGCCTCAGCTCCCCGTAGGTGGTCTCCTCCGGTCAAATGGTCGCCGGAGCAGCGTTTCCGCGCTGCTCCGCCGCGCCTGTCGTCGCCGGCGACACGTCGCCGGTAGGGGTTGACCCGCTGACCGGCGTGGTTTGACCCCGCTGACTGGGTTGTTTCCCCCCCCCCCTTTTTGTCCCACTGACATGCGGGCCCTATCCGACTAATTAACCTAGTTTAGGTTAAACCTAATTAGATTAACCAAGATTAGTACTAACTAAGTTTAGTTAGTTTAGTTTAGTTCTGACACATGGGACCCACAGGTCAGGGTTGACCTGGAGCGTCTCAGTTGACCTGCTGACGTCATGATGATGTCAGGCTGACGCAGTAATCCTTTTCTGGAATTGAAATAAATCTCAAATGATTTGTTTAATTCAGAAAATATCCAAAACTTTGAAAAATCATAGAAAATAATCTATAGCTCAGAATGAAATAATTTATATATGAAAAGTTATCAGAAAAATTCAAGGAATCCATCTGTACCATTTTCATGCATGTTAGAACAACTTATAGTTGCTGTTTAGCACAAATCTTATAATGGCATTTAAATATCCACATATGGAGTTTGAATTTGAATCTTGGATTCAAATCAACTTCATTTGATCTGGTTGCTAGTTGCATTAGCTCAAACCACATCATATTGCCATGTCATGATCATGCATCATATTGTCGCATTGCATTGATTGTATTCTTTCTCTGTTGCCGGTGTTTGTCCCCGCTCGATAGACGTGGTTTCGACGATGAGATCGATGACACCGATGAAGAACTATAATATCTTCAGAAGTGCCAGGCAAGCAAAAACCCCTTGTTCATTCCGATACAATCCCACTCTCTCGCTCCTGCTCTCTTTTATTGCATTAGGACAACAACGATTCATGTGTTACTTGCTGCGGTAGCTGAACCCCTTTATCCTTTGCATGACCTGTCATTCCACAGTAAATAGATGAAACCCACTAGCATGAGTAGGAGTTGTTTGAGCCCTGTTGTGCCTACTCATTCATGCTTGTTTTTCATGCCTGCTACTGCTTAGAGTTGAGTCAGGTCTGATTCATCGGGAATGAATTGGAATGTGGTGAACATGTCCTACTGTTGAGAGCTAAGTGTGTGAACACGATTTGGTAAAGGTAGCGGTGAGAGGCCATGTAGGAGTACATGGTGGGTTGTCTCATTGCAGCCGTCCTCAGGAACTGAGTTCTGTGTTTGTGATCCATGAACAGTTACTACCACACATTGGGCTCCGGGCGCTCCAAGCCCTCTCGACTTATTAATCCACTTGATCTCTGTCCAGGAGTTGCAACTAGTTTCTGGTGTTTGTAGGTAGTGTTAGTAGTCTACCAAGTGGCACCCGGTACAGGTGGGCTTGGGACAGACTAGGCACCGTGGCACGGTGTACCAAGCGTAGATCTACCCGTCGAGGTGGGCTTGGGAACCCTGCACACATCGTTTGGGGCCGTGAGCGACACCCCGGCCGGATCTCCTTGCGGTTGGAACCCGAATAGGCGATAAACCTGGACTAGAGACTTGTGTGGTTAGTCAGGTCGTGGCCGACTCCCTCGCCCGGCTTCCGCTTGAAGGTTGTCGAGGTACATGACATGTACGGGGCGGTAAGTGGCGAGAGCGTGTGTGAAGAAGTACACCCCTGCAGGGTTATCATTATCTATTCGAATAGCCGGATTCCTCGGATATGGAAACTTGGACCCCTTGCATAGTTCATAGACAAGTGAAAGTGGATACTCTAAAATGCGCAAGATAAGCGTGAGTGCTATGGATGGCGTCCCCGTAGGAAGACGGGAGCGGATCCATAGTGGTGTATTGATATGGTGAATATGTGGACTCGTGTGCGCCGCCTCAAAAGAGTTACTTGCAGTCGTAGTTCAGGTTAGCCACTGAGTCAAAGCTGGCTTGCTGCAGTCAAACTCCACCACCCCCTTTATTGATACTAATGCATATGTAGTTAGTTCTGATGTAAGTCTTGCTGAGTACAATTGTACTCACGTTTGCCTATTTTATGTTTTTGCAGAGAGACTTCAGTCTCGCTAGTAGTACCGCTTGGACTTCGACGTTTAGCTTGATACCTCAGCTACGATCTTGTGCCCTCGGCAGGATCTGGTAGATAGTCAGGCTTCTCAGCCTTTTTCATTTGTAGATGTCTGTACTCAGACATGTTAAGCTTCCGCATGTGCTTTGACTTGTATGCTTTGATTGTTGGGTCATGAGACCCATGCTTGTAATATCTGGCTCTTCCGAGCCTATTGAATAAATACCTGGAGTCGTAGAGTCTTGTTGTGATGCCATGTTGTATATACACATATCGAGCATATTGTGTGTATGATTGAAATGCTTGCTATGTGTGGGATCCGACTATCTAGTTGTTTATCCTTGGCAGCCTTTCATATGAGGAAATGTAAGTCTAGTGCTTCTGAGCGATAGTAGTCCGCTACAGCCCGGTTCACCGGAGTCCTGCTAGCCCAGCACTACTGCTCGGAACACTTGACTGGCCGGCATGTGTTTCACGTCGTCCCTATGTCTGTCCCTTCGGGGAAATGTCACGCGGTGACATCCGGAGTCCTGCCTAGCCTGCTACAGCCCGGGTTACCGGAGTCCTGTTAGCCCAGTGCTACAGCCCGGATTCACACGTTGATGACCGACATGCTCGATGTGATTCATGTATGCCTGTCCTCATGGGTTAGTGCCGCCTTGGGTTCACGACTAGCCATGTCGGCCCGGGTTCTTTGTCATATGGATGCTAGCGACACTATCATATACGTGAGCCAAAAGGCGCAAACGGTCCCGGGCCAGGTAAGGTGGCACCCGTGGGAATACCGTGCGTGAGGCCGCAAAGTGATATGATGTGTTACATGCTAGATCGGTGTGACTTAGGATCGGGGTCCTGACAGCGTTGGTATCAGAGCCTGACTGCCTGTAGGATTACCAAGCCAAACTGGTCGAAGTTGAGTCTAGAAATGCTTTAGTTATGTAAGGGAATTGATTGTGGGATGGAACGTAAGGCTCTTTTACTCCTTATACCTCATGCCCTTCTGATCTGAGTCAACCTCTTCCTTTCTACGGGGATTAAGAACTAGGCCTTCTCTTCTATCTCTCAGGATGACGTGTTACTAAACCGCAGTTGCCTAGGATTGTTGAGTTCAAGCCTCTGTTCATTCTCTACTACTCCCATGTGTTCCTAGTTGATCTTAGAACATTGATATTGTGATGTTGAGTGGTTATGCCACCATTTTGCATGATGTCTCAAATCTTTTTGAGCATTTACAGCCGTTATGCTGTCCGAGTCATCCCAGGTCTCTAAATAATCTGATGCATTTGCAAATCCTTCCTCCCAGTTCTCGATGTCCTTTTGGGCCAGTTTAACCACACTAATCGGTAAGTTGAGGTACTCTGTTGCCTCGACATATATGTTGGAGCTACTATTATGACCCTAGGTGTCTTATGAAACTATCTAGTAATCTGTCCATGTTTTGTGCTCCCAGTGTGATGATTCTGGCCACTATTCTCGAAAGCATCCCGTGATGCCAATTAGTAGTAGGTATTCTACTCCTGGGTTTTCGAACCCGAGATTCACCCTACATCTTGTTATTAGTATTTGCTAGATCCCTTAAGATATTAGTAACCTTTGCATTAGTCCTCGAGGTCCATGGTAAATCCTTCTTCCAATACCATGAACCATTAAGGCAGAAGTTCTTTGAACCAAAAGCTCACAATCAGAGTACTCTTGAGGAGTTCTCCATCCATAATTGTGAATCTGCCAGTCCTACCTTTCTGCATGGATTATCCGGAAGAAATTCGTTGAACTCGTTTGACATACTAATCTATGCATCCACAACTCAGAAAAACATATGTTCCTTCGATTTGTCCCTTTTCAGTTGTGTTCTGACCCTCATCTATCAATTGATAGTCAAGAGTATGTGTGCATTCGTGTCCATCGATGCCTATTATTCTTGTGATTCGTCAAGCCATTCTATTCCAGAATGACTAGGAGAAACAAACTCCAGTGCCTCATCCATTTCTAGGATTGGGTCAAAGTAATTGTATCCCGCAGATCGAAATGCCAATCCAGCTTCTGCTCTGCTCTACCTTGGAGTGTTACCATCTTTATGTCAAGAGAGGCATGAGAATTGCACCATCTCTCATGAATTTTTGACGCAGTGATACCTCTCGCTATCACTATTCATTTCGGGTCCTGTGTTGTTGTAACCGGAATGCCGACAAATGAATTGTGATGTGTGAAATCAATACTCCGAGCAACTCGTTGCTTGGTAGTGAATGGACAATATCCTCATTCTTAGCGTGTTAGTTATTAAATCATCATCCTAAGATTGATCGTTCTACCTAGTCCTTATTTCTGGTGCACTCTTCGATCAACGAGTTGGGATTTTGCCAAACCCTTGCTCTTTTGATCATATCGTCTTGCCCTGAAAAGCAAGTCTGTTCTCGAGCTTAGTAACATATCGGTGGATTGTGATATTCTGAATATCTTCTCGGAAGTATCACCAGGTTGTCACCTGACCGCTATGTTGAGTTCGTGATCAAGTTGGGTTCTTGTAAACCACCCTTTCTACAAGAATCTGTGTTGGATACCCCTGAGCTAGTTGGTTGAGCTAAACAACAACTTGGAGAGTTGGAAGATAAAAGCTTGACTAACTTAGTTCATGCTAAGGGATATCTTTTCTGTGTGTGTGTGTTGAAGGAAGATGATATCTTCATCGATTGGTCCTCGTGATCAGTTGTTGGATCTATTACCTTGTCAAAACTTGATTTGAGTATGGGCTATCGTCAAGTCAAATCAGAACCAATGGTATTCGTAATGTTGTCTTACTCGTGGTTGATCCCTCGAGTATACACCAATACATCTTTTGGTCTGACCATTACTATCACTGTGTTCACATGATGGTGGAAGTCCAGTGATATGGAAATTCCGATGAGTTGTTGTTGAGCCCATCAGCAGCATTTTGTCTCCCCCATGATTCATGTTGAACGCTACACTAGTATTGGAAACTTTGTAAGCAATGCCTTCGTGTTCCGTTCATGAAGCCTATGCTTGGATGGAAGAAGTGACTTTCTCGAATTCATGTGCCTTAGGTGTAAGTTGCCGCCATGAATTTGAGAAAGGTTTGTTTCTTTTTGCTTCCTTCGGAACCATCCCAAGTCAGTCATGCATACGTGCGAAGTATTCTGTAGTCTGGAGACTTGCAACCTTCATTCTATATGTGTCCCTAGCACACCAAGCCACTGATTGATTTGTTCAAGGTGAAGAAGTTCCTTCCTAAGAATCATGACTTATGTTAGGACTTCGTTATCCTTGATGATGGTTCCCCACCTGAACTCGGTAGTGTTTTATTATAAGACTGCCACGTGGTCACGCTTATCTAGGACAGTGTGTTCACAGGTGTGTAGCAACACCTGCTCATGTTTTGGAGCTTACTACTATAGTTCATCTCCTGAGAGTCTCGCAACGTTATCTCGTCGGTTTATGTTGCAAACTTTCTTTTCCAGACATGCTGTCTGAAATATCCTGTCTCCAATCATATCTGAATCTCAGGCAGATGTGATGGTTGGAACTTTTCCAAGATCTATTATGCAGGTCCCGACAAGGTTGATGTCTGGCCGACACACCTAGCCGGAAGAGCTATCATGGTAGTATCTTGATTGAACTAGTTGACCATCTTCTCCATGAGGATCTCGTGCGACTTATTTTAGAAGTTGTTCCTTAGGGATCCTTGTGCTATTAGTATTCCTCGATTATGCTATAACCATTCCAACAGTGGAATTGCTCTCGACTGTTGAGTTATCTCCCAGTTACCAGAATCATTCCCAGCATTTGCATTTTGTTCCCAGCTTGCACCTAAATAGTTATTGTCCAGGATCATATTCAAGAGTGGACTTGTCATGGTCCCATCCATTTCCGGTGATAAGCAAAATCATTCATTGCATTGTCTTCAACAAGGTAGTCCCCATCATCCAACCTAGTCCGAGTATGTCACCTATCCGAACTCCTTCAAACGATCGTTTGTGATTGCCTTAGGCTGGAATAAAGAGTTCCAATGATCTCAGTATCAAAAGTAATTCTTTTTGCCACTTAAGGGAATAGTTCTTCGAGTCACCTTCCCTGAGGTGCCCCGTTATGGAATCATGGTAATTTTCCTCGCTACCGTGACACCCTCCACCATCTTTCTAAGTGTGGAATTTTTGCCCATCAAATCAAACCCATTGCTGTTCTTCCGTCCTTCACGATGCGTTTTGTGCCTCAACTCGAGATGTTCCAACATCTCATTCCACGAGTTAATTCTGAATGCTCGATCTTCGAGGAGATCGTTTCCTATAGAGTTTCTTTCTGTCACCATCGTGTTGGATGAAGATCTCAAAAGCATGGATGTCAAAATCAATTTGAAGCAATTAATCAACATCTCCGGGAAGGACAGTTGGATCGTGAAGACCGTGTTAGCTTTGTGCTCCCTCTGTCTTCTTACCTCACGTCTTGAATCTCGGGCCGAGATTCTTGTTTAGTGGGGGTGAGTTGTCACAGCCCTAGAATTGCTAGTGGTTAGTTGCATACTGTGAGCATCCATGCATCATGTTAAATTCCAATTAAAGTTGAAATGGGGATGACAGAAACCCCCAGCACCACTGAATCCAACTAGGGTTATTAAAATACTTTTTCAATGAACCTGAAATGCCCTTAAAAAATGTTCATCATCTTTGCCTTGGTCTAGAACCTCTGACAAAAATGGTTCACATTTTTCTAGGACAACATTGGGTCACTGAATTAAATCATATGATATTTGCATTTGGGCATTTAAATGCTATATAACACTTTAAATGTCCAAATATTCATGAACTAAAATGTTTACTGTTGGAAATATTCCAAACAGTAGCCCTGAACAGTTTCATGAATTTTGAGATTGTTTTGGTATTTTTAATAAAGCCCTCAAGTTACAGAATAAATAGAAAACAGAAATAAAAGGAAAGGGACTTACCTGGCCCAGCTTACCTGCACTGTAGCCGGCCCAGCCCACCTGGCGACTTGCCAGTCGCCCTCCTCCTTACGCCAGAAGGACGCCGGCGTGTCGACGCGCGCGCGCCCGAGCTCCACCTCCTGCTTCCACGCAGCTGCTCCCCCCCCCCCTTGCCCTGGACGACGCCACGCCACCCCGCAGAACCCCCTGCACCCCTCTCCTCTCTCCCTGGACCTCTCTCCCTTCTCTGTTTCTCTCCCACGCGACCACCGAGCGCGCCCGTCGCCGCCGCTCGCCGTTGCCGTAGCAACAGCCACCCCCTCGCCCCTCTGTCGTATCCACGAGCATCGCCGCATCCTCTCCTTCCTCCTCGCCGAGCTACACGAGCCAGGACGGCCCCATGACGACGTCTGTGGCCTTCTTCTCCGACCACGGTCGCCGGATGTCGCCATCCGATTCGCCGTCTCCGCCGCGCCCCCGAGTCTGCTGAGCTCCGCTTCGACCTCGCTGTGAGCTCCGCCGTTCTTTCCCCTTCTCCCCGTGCTCTATCTCCCTCTCTAACCGCCGATTCCATCGAGCCCGAGAGCTCGGCTCCGCCGGCCATGGCGCCGCCGTGGCCCGAGCGCACCCACGCCGCATTTGAGCTCACCCCGTGCTCAGCGAGTCCGCAGGACTCCGTAGCAACCCGTAACTCCTTCTCCCGTGCACCAAAACACCGTGTCCGAGCGTGCCCGTACTCCGGCCGCCGCGGACGTGCTCGCCGCCGTTGTTCCCGGCCACCCCAGCACCAAGCACTGCCACCGTTGGATGCGGGCGAGCCTCAGCTCCCCGTAGGTGGTCTCCTCCGGTCAAATGGTCGCCGGAGCAGCGTTTCCGCGCTGCTCCGCCGCGCCTGTCGTCGCCGGCGACACGTCGCCGGTAGGGGTTGACCCGCTGACCGGCGTGGTTTGACCCCGCTGACTGGGTTGTTTCCCCCCCCTTTTTGTCCCACTGACATGCGGGCCCTACCCGACTAATTAACCTAGTTTAGGTTAAACCTAATTAGATTAACCAAGATTAGTACTAACTAAGTTTAGTTAGTTTAGTTTAGTTCTGACACATGGGACCCACAGGTCAGGGTTGACCTGGAGCGTCTCAGTTGACCTGCTGACGTCATGATGATGTCAGGCTGACGCAGTAATCCTTTTCTGGAATTGAAATAAATCTCAAATGATTTGTTTAATTCAGAAAATATCCAAAACTTTGAAAAATCATAGAAAATAATCTATAGCTCAGAATGAAATAATTTATATATGAAAACTTATCAGAAAAATTCAAGGAATCCATCTGTACAATTTTCATGCATGTTAGAACAACTTATAGTTGCTGTTTAGCACAAATCTTATAATGGCATTTAAATATCCACATATGGAGTTTGAATTTGAATCTTGGATTCAAATCAACTTCATTTGATCTGGTTGCTAGTTGCATTAGCTCAAACCACATCATATTGCCATGTCATGATCATGCATCATATTGTCGCATTGCATTGATTGTATTCTTTCTCTGTAGCCGGTGTTTGTCCCCGCTCGATAGACGTGGTTTCCACGATGAGATCGATGACACCGATGAAGAACTATAATATCTTCAGAAGTGCCAGGCAAGCAAAAACCCCTTGTTCATTCCGATACAATCCCACTCTCTCGCTCCTGCTCTCTTTTATTGCATTAGGACAACAACGATTCATGTGTTACTTGCTGCGGTAGCTGAACCCCTTTATCCTTTGCATGACCTGTCATTCCACAGTAAATAGATGAAACCCACTAGCATGAGTAGGAGTTGTTTGAGCCCTGTTGTGCCTACTCATTCATGCTTGTTTTTCATGCCTGCTACTGCTTAGAGTTGAGTCAGGTCTGATTCATCGGGAATGAATTGGAATGTGGTGAACATGTCCTACTGTTGAGAGCTAAGTGTGTGAACACGATTTGGTAAAGGTAGCGGTGAGAGGCCATGTAGGAGTACATGGTGGGTTGTCTCATTGCAGCCGTCCTCAGGAACTGAGTTCTGTGTTTGTGATCCATGAACAGTTACTACCACACATTGGGCTCCGGGCGCTCCAAGCCCTCTCGACTTATTAATCCACTTGATCTCTGTCCAGGAGTTGCAACTAGTTTCTGGTGTTTGTAGGTAGTGTTAGTAGTCTACCAAGTGGCACCCGGTACAGGTGGGCTTGGGACAGACTAGGCACCGTGGCACGGTGTACCAAGCGTAGATCTACCCGTCGAGGTGGGCTTGGGAACCCTGCACACATCGTTTGGGGCCGTGAGCGACACCCCGGCCGGATCTCCTTGCGGATGGAACCCGAATAGGCGATAAACCTGGACTAGAGACTTGTGTGGTTAGTCAGGTCGTGGCCGACTCCCTCGCCCGGCTTCCGCTTGAAGGTTGTCGAGGTACATGACGTTTACGGGGTGGTAAGTGGCGAGAGCGTGTGTGAAGAAGTACACCCCTGCAGGGTTATCATTATCTATTCGAATAGCCGGATTCCTCGGATATGGAAACTTGGACCCCTTGCATAGTTCATAGACAAGTGAAAGTGGATACTCTAAAATGCGCAAGATAAGCGTGAGTGCTATGGATGGCGTCCCCGTAGGAAGACGGGAGCGGATCCATAGTGGTGTATTGATATGGTGAATATGTGGACTCGTGTGCGCCGCCTCAAAAGAGTTACTTGCAGTCGTAGTTCAGGTTAGCCACTGAGTCAAAGCTGGCTTGCTGCAGTCAAACTCCACCACCCCCTTTATTGATACTAATGCATATGTAGTTAGTTCTGATGTAAGTCTTGCTGAGTACAATTGTACTCACGTTTGCCTATTTTATGTTTTTGCAGAGAGACTTCAGTCTCGCTAGTAGTACCGCTTGGACTTCGACGTTTAGCTTGATACCTCAGCTACGATCTTGTGCCCTCGGCAGGATCTGGTAGATAGTCAGGCTTCTCAGCCTTTTTCATTTGTAGATGTCTGTACTCAGACATGTTAAGCTTCCGCATGTGCTTTGACTTGTATGCTTTGATTGTTGGGTCATGAGACCCATGCTTGTAATATCTGGCTCTTCCGAGCCTATTGAATAAATACCTGGAGTCGTAGAGTCTTGTTGTGATGCCATGTTGTATATACACATATCGAGCATATTGTGTGTATGATTGAAATGCTTGCTATGTGTGGGATCCGACTATCTAGTTGTTTATCCTTGGCAGCCTTTCATATGAGGAAATGTAAGTCTAGTGCTTCTGAGCGATAGTAGTCCGCTACAGCCCGGTTCACCGGAGTCCTGCTAGCCCAGCACTACTGCTCGGAACACTTGACTGGCCGGCATGTGTTTCACGTCGTCCCTATGTCTGTCCCTTCGGGGAAATGTCACGCGGTGACATCCGGAGTCCTGCCTAGCCTGCTACAGCCCGGGTTACCGGAGTCCTGTTAGCCCAGTGCTACAGCCCGGATTCACACGTTGATGACCGACATGCTCGATGTGATTCATGTATGCCTGTCCTCATGGGTTAGTGCCGCCTTGGGTTCACGACTAGCCATGTCGGCCCGGGTTCTTTGTCATATGGATGCTAGCGACACTATCATATATGTGAGCCAAAAGGCGCAAACGGTCCCGGGACAGGTAAGGTGGCACCCGTGGGAATACCGTGCGTGAGGCCGCAAAGTGATATGATGTGTTACATGCTAGATCGGTGTGACTTAGGATCGGGGTCCTGACAGCGGATGACATCTGTCCCAACGGTGAGCCGATACATGTTTCCTTCAACAAATGATGATTTTACACGTGGAAAATCCCCATTGGTCCGGGATGTTAACGGGTTATCGGATCGAAACTGGAACCCGATAGCTTAACGACGACCCGTTATGGTGGATGCCACGTGTCAGTTACCCTTGATGAAAGCACTTCCATGATGTGCCATTTATTGTCATGGAAGTGGACACTTTCGTGATGATAATTTTTGCATTGTCATGGAACACTTATATGATAGCACAAGTATGACTATCTTGATTCTGTCATAAAATAGTCATGGATGTACATGCATGACAAAAAACGTGACCTACTGTGACAAACACATATCATCACGGAAGTGAATTTTTTGTAGCGAGTCCTTGTGGTTGGCACCCACCATTGCCCACCCAGATTTCCTCGCGGCGGGTGCGAAAGTGGCGGTCTGTCACACGGCAACGATGAGTACTACCCGCAAGCCCTCACTGTAGAACAAAGAGAAGAACTACAGTGCAGAAACAAGCAAACCCTTTAGACCTCCATCGTTGGGGAGACTGCCGAGGGTCACGCTTTGGAAGCAGCACACGTAGCCACTCTGGCTGAACGTGCGCGCCTGGAGGATCTCCAGAAGTTACTCAAAGACCGCGCTCATAGGCCGCCCCCAAATCCCAGTCGATGACAGCGACAACTCTTTCGAGTGGATCGTAGAATGAGTATCAGGTATTCCGCACTCCGATTCAGAATGTTGGTGCTGCTGCGCAGATTGAGGATTCCATCCAGCCTCCCCGATCCGAAGCAGGAGAAGGTCTCCAGCAGATCTGAGTGTTGCTCAGAGCGGCTGGGGAACAGAATTCAGCCGTTTCCCAGTCGCGTAATAGGATCTAGAACAGGTCCGTCAGAGCGGACACGGTCCAGTCTGCTCACAGCCCAAGATCGCCTCCGCGGCGTGAAGATCATGGTTATCGCCAGGACCAGTATCTGGATCGAGGCCATGGGTAGTTTGATCCTTGGCATCACCGTGATGATCGCCATCAAGTGCCTACGTCCCCTCCGAGGGGTGGTCCGTACGCGCACCGGCGGTATGACGACAGGCGCCCGTACAGTGACGAGCGGAGAAATCCAGTCAACCCCCGAGAGCCTGCGTTCGATGCAAGGTCAGTCCTGGTGCAGGGCCTAGTCGATGGGGCAGGGCTCACCGAGAGGGTCTGGATAGATCGTCCGAGTGGAAGTGGTGTGTTTGTCTCAGGGCTCGAGTGTTTCAGCAGGGCCATATGAGCCACTAAGATACCGCCCGATTTCAGATTGGCCACAGGCATGAACAAATTCACTTGTGAGTCGAAGCTAAACACGTGGTTGGAGGATTACCGAGTGTATGTACAGATTGGTGGAGGCAATGATGATGTTGCCATGAAACACCTGCCCTTGATGCTCGAAGGATTGGCCCAGGCGTGGTTGAACCAGTTGGCTCCTGCCAGCATTTATTGCTGGGAAGACTTGGCCCGAGTGTTTATCAAAACATTCGAAGGCACTTGCAAGCGACCGGCTGAACTGACTGAATTGCAGCACTGCGTCCAGAAGCCAAATGAAACTTTGAGGGATTACATCCAGCATTGGACCACACTTCACCATGTGGTGGAGAATGTTTCAGAGCACCAAGCAGTCTGCACGTTCAAGGAAGGTGTCCGATACGGGGGGCTCATCCTAAATTTTGGTCAGTCGGGAATCCTATCCATGAACCGAATGATGGAGATAGCAACTCGGTATGCGAATGGCGAAGAAGAGGACCGACTCCATAGTGGCAAAGGAGAGGTTGTAGACCCTGACACCGGGGGAGGGAATCCCAGTCGGAAACAGAAGCGCAAAGTTGAGGCTGCTAGCCAAATAGAAGCAGCAGTCGTGACTGCTCAAGGCAAGTTCAAAGGGATGGTCAAAGACCAGTGGGTTCCTAAGAAGAAGAGAGACCAGTCGGGCCAGGACGTCTTGGATCTACCGTGTTCCATTCACACGAAGAAAGACAATGAGGGTAACCTGATTTTACCCAAGCATACCACTCGACAGTGCAGACTCCTTATTCAGCAGTTCCGTGAAGGTCAGCCGAGTGAAAAGGGCTCTCGCAAAAATGGTGATGAAGAAAATTCAGAAGATTACCCGAAGGTCAAAGGCACTCTGGAGATTTTTGCTGACGTTGAAATCAAAAGTCGACTGAAAGTTATCAACCATGAGGTGAACATGGTTGCTCCGGCGACTACAACGTACCTTAAGTGGTCAAAGACTCCCATTACCTTCGACTAGTCGAACCAACCAGCTCATGTTGCTACCCCTACGCGGCAAGCACTAGTAGTGGTTCCAGTCGTAGGAAGCACTCGGTGGCATAAAGTTCTTATGGATAGAGGCAGTTGTCGGATGTGGGGTTCCGACAAACCCTTAAGGTTCGAACACTCGGGTGCGCGCGAAGTCTTTCCCTCCTACCGATCTATGCCCTAGCTCGGTAAGATCTCGTGGACGAACTCGACGAACTCACAACACAGAAAGACACGAGGTTTATACTGGTTCGGGCCACCATTGTGGTGTAATACCCTACTCCAGTGTGGTGGTGGTGGATTGCCTCTAGGGCTGATAATGAACAATACAAGGGAAGAACAGCCGCGTGAGGTTGAGGTGTTCTTGTGGCTAAGGTAGGATCTTGATCGGGTTGCATCAAGCTAAGATGAGATGCCCCTACTATGGTGGCTAGCTCTACTTATATAGGTCCTGGTCCTCTTCCCAAATATCGAGCAGGAAGGGAGCCAACAACGACGGGCAAATTTGAAGGGGGACAACTAGTAAAAGCTATCCTGACAAAAGTGGTCTTCGCCTGCGAAAAGCTCCGGTGGTGACGCCGTCTTGGGCTCCACGATGACATCCGTCTTGCCGTCCTCCTAGTCTCGGTCTTGTTTCACCAATATAGAAACCTTTGCCTGATGCCTCGATACTCTTCGCATGCGCTGGCCTCCTTAGCACCAAAGAGGAAATAAGGACGCTGCACGCGTTGGCGCCCGCCTGGTGTTGTTCGTCATAGCTCACGTCACGAGAGCCTCATGAGGTTAGCCCCGCCTTGATATCTCTTCTCCTCGTGAGCCTGCCTGGCCAGGCCACTCTAGAGGAGGTATTGCGTCGTCCGCCTCGCGAGGCTTGAACCCTCGCGAGGGTCTTGGATACCTTGTTGATGAAGATGGGCTGTACGGCCTGCTGTCTTAGCCACGCCGCGGGCCGCAGGCAGGCAAGTCTGGGGACCCCCGTTCATAGAACGCCGACAGTAGCGCCGACAGTGGCCCCGCGAAGCCAAGGGTGAAGTTCGGAGCACCGCGGGCCCCAAAAGCATGCGGCCTCGGTTGAAGCGTGGAGGTTGATTGGACATGGGCGCCTCCGCTTCCCCATGCTACCTTTGAATCCGCCTAGCTATGCGGCCCCCGCGGCCTACACAGTTATTCCACCGTTGCTTGTGCCTCGCTTCCCCAATCCCCCTGCTTCCTTGAGACTCTGCTTCCCTTCTCTGATCTGACCTTCCCTCCCCCTGCATCGTTGCCATGGCGCCAAAACAAGCGGACAAGGGGAAGAAGCCAATGTCTCCGTCAGGCGCACCTCCAGCTGTTGAGCCAGCCCTAGGCCGATCCCGGGTGCTCAATGACGAGGCCATGGACAAGGTGCATCTGATGCTCGCTTCCAGCTTCAACGAGTGGGGAGAGACGGTGGCTTGGCCTGCGTCTCGCACCCGCATGGCTCGGGCAGCCACCGAGGTCCCTATCTTCATAGATGCCCTCTGGGCTGGCCTGATTCCTCCCTTCTCTGCCTTCCTCAATGCGGTGCTAGATCATTACCAGATCCACATGCTGCATCTTGACCCCCAATCGGTGACTCCTCTTGCTGTTTTGCCTTCGTGTGCGAAGCCATGGTGGGCATCGCTCCTTCGGTGGCCCTCGTACGTCACTTCTTCTCATTGCACCTGGACGACCCTCAGCAATGCTTGGGGTACGTGAACTTCCAGGCCGTGGCTGTGACCGCGGGCGCGGGGATTGACTTCGAGCTCCCTTCATCCACGAGCAAGTTTCGTACGCGATGGGTGTTTGTCGATGCCGGGGTGCTCAGCCCCCTGCTTCATCTCCCGACAGGGCCTGCTGTTCCAAACTCCGGCTGGAGCCACCAGAAGCTCTCGAGCCCCCGCCTCACTCTCGTTTGGGCCAGGCTGAGGCTGCTGAAGGACAGTTGCGTGACCGCGCCGATGGTGGTGAAGGAGTTCGTCAAACGCCGGGTTGCTCCGCTTCAGCGCCACTCTCGCCCAATGTGGACCTTGCTCAACAGTCAGGACCACATGAGGTTCCAGGAGTCGGGGCTCCCTCTTGGGACGCGGGAAACAGTGCTCAAGGTCTTGACGGGTGTCCCTTTGCCGGCCGAAATGCTTGGGAAGAATTGCCTGTTGTATCGCTGCAAGAACAAGGATGAGTTTGCAGCGAGCATGCCTTCCTTCGATGAGTGGGGGCTGCGGCCGATTAGACTGGTGGGGCCCCGCGAGAACCCCGTCGTCGTGGTTCCCTTCTTCGCCGCCGATGCCGAGCTCGCCCTAGGTGAAGGTGCGGGAGAGCGAGCTCCGACGGAGGCCTGTGGCTCAAGTCCTGAGGAACACATGCTGATTGGTGATCCTGGGGCGTCGTCTCCGGGGGCCTGCGACCCCCCTCCTGAGGCACCGATTATTGAGGAGGCGCAGCATGCGGCTCCCGAGGCCAAGGCTCCAGGGGCCTCGGGAGGTTGTGGTGAGACGGTGCCCGGGTGTTTGCCGCAACCGGGAACCCCTAAAGATATCCTTCCAGGCTCTTCCTTGGTCCCGCTGCACACCGGCCGTCACGTCAGCGTTTCGGCCGTCTTTGTGTGGACTTTGAGGAGCTCCGCAAGAGTAAAGGATCCCCTAGCGGCAGCAACATCTTCGGGCCGTTGAAGCGGTGAAAGTACATCGCCATTGATGCGTAAGTACCTTGTTGTCACGGCTTCCTGTGTGTAGCCTCCTTGTCCTGACATCAGTTCTCCAGGGCTCCTTCCGTTGAAGTTGTTGCATCTCCTGAGAAGCGGCCTCCTCCTTCATCAACTCCCCCATCTTCCTTGAGTGTTCCTTGTCTTTCTACCACCCTTGGAGCTGGGTTGGTCGGGGGAGCATCTCTACCTTCGCGGTGCGCTAAGCCCGTAGCTTGGCCATCCCTCCCCCACGGTCTGGCGTGGAGCTTGGCGGGCATGCCCAAGGCTCCTCCTTCGCTCATGGGAAGCAGCTGGCTGGCTTTGTTCTTTGGTTCCTCTTCAAGCAGCGAGCCTCATCCGGCTTGGGCTTCTTGCGAGGACGGGCTGGCGTCATGTGCGGCGTCAGCCCCCAGCCCCTTGCCGGCGGTGGCACCCCGCCTGCAGCCCCCAAGGTGGAGGACGAGGAGGGTCGAGCGTTCGAGCTCAAGCGCGGGTGGAGCGTGGTTCGTCATGAGCTCTTCCAGGAGGCGATGGGCGCGATGAGCCGACTTGGTGAAGAGCTCGCGGCTGTTGACTCGCGCCTTGGGGCCGAAGGTCTCTGGCTAGTGGAGGAGTGACACAAGCTGAGGGTGGCCATCAACCTCGGTCGCTATCAGCGCGACCTTAAGAACGCGAAAGCCGAGGCGTCCCTCAAGATCGCCCATGAAGCCCGCTCGCGAGACTTGGAAGAGGCTCATGAGGCTGACCTCCGTTGCGAGGCTACGGAGGAATGCGCGTGGGAGCTCCAGGCCTGGAGCGCATCCCTTGAGCAGCAGGTGAAGGCGCGCAGGGCCGCTGTTGCATCCCTGAGGGGGACGCCCGCGGAGGATGAGGAGGTCCGGAAGCGCGGTGAGACGCTGGCCCTGGAAGCCGTGGAGCGCAGCCTCGAGCTCGAGCGACTCGAGATGAGGGAACGTCAAGTTGCTCAAGCAGAAGATGTCGTCGGGGCTCGCGAGGCCGGAGTTGAGGAGGAGGTTAGTCGCCGGGAGGTTGAGGTTCGCGCGGACCTGGAGGGTAGGTATGACCTGAAGCTGAAGCTCGCGGGTACGGAGGATGCAGGCAGGGCCGCTGCCCTGGTTATGGCACAGGCAGACTTAGCCTCCGCCCGCGCCGAGATGCACTCCCTTCGAAGGTGGGTTGATGACGCTGAGGCCGTTGCACGGCAGAACACGGAGGAAGTGCTCCAACAACGAACGCTGGAGTGCGAGCATGCTCCTATGCTTCAGGATCTTCGGAACAGGGCCAACACCGCCCTGGGCCATATTTGCGACGTGGAGGTGTCGGCCCCTTGCTGTCTACTACACAACCTTCTTCTTGTAGACATTGTTGGGCCTCCAACTGCAGAGGTTTGTAGGACAGTAGCAAATTTTCCTCAAGTGGATGACCTAAGGTTTATCAATCTGTGGGAGGCGTAGGATGAAGATGGTCTCTCTAAAACAACCCTGCAACCAAATAACGAAGAGTCTCTTGTGTCCCCAACACACCCAATACAATGCTAAATTGTATAGGTGCACTAGTTCGGCGAAGAGATGGTGATACAACTGCAATATGGATGATAGATATGGGTTTTTGTAATCTGAAAATATAAAAACAGCAAGGTAACTAATGGTAAAAGTGATCACAAACGGTATTGCAATGCTAGGAAACAAGGCCTAGGGTTCATACTTTCACTAGTGCAAGTTCTCTCAACAATAATAACATACTTGGATCATATAACTATCCCTCAACATGCAAAAAAGATTCACTCCAAAGTCACTAATAGTGGAGAACAAACGAAGATATTATGGTAGGGTACGAAACCACCTCTAAGTTATTCTTTCTAATCAATCCGATGGGCTATTCGTATAAGCAAGGTTGTTAGAATCACGATTCTGTTATACGATTCTGCGACTTTACGATCCAAACTTACCCATCTGATTCTACGATTTTAGTTCATAAAATCTACGTTTCTACGAGCCTGGTAGTGAAGATTCTACAATTTACGATTCTACCATCAGAGCTCCGATTCGACTCAAAATCGCGATTCTGACAACCCTGCGTATAAGTGTCACAAAAAGCCCTAGAGTTCGTACTAGAATAACACCTTAAGACACAAATCAACCAAAACCCTAATGTCACCTAGATACTCCAATGTCACCTTAAGTATCCGTGGGTATGATTATATGATATGCATCACACAATCTCGGATTCATCTATTCAACCAACACATAGAACCTCAAAGAGTGCCCCAAAGTTTCTACCAGAGAGTCAATACGAAAATATGTGCCAACCCCTATGCATAGGTTCATGGGCGGAACCCGCAAGTTGATCACCAAAACATACATCAAGTGAATCACGTGATATCCCATTGTCACCACAGATACACACGGCAAGACATACATCAAGTGTTCTCAAATCATTAAAGACTCAATCCGATAAGATTACTTCAAAGGGAAAACTCAATCCATTACAAGAGGGAAGAGGGGGAGAAACATCATAAGATCCAACTATAATAGCAAAGCTCGTGATACATCAAGATCGTATCACCTCAAGAACACGAGAGAGAGAGAGATCAAACACATAGCTACTGGTGCATACCCTCAGCCCCGAGGGTGCACTACTCCCTCCTCGTCATGGACAGCGCCGGGATGATGAAGATGGACACCGGTGAGGGTTCCACCTTCCGGCAGGGTGCCGGAACAGGGTCCCGATTGGTTTTTGGTGGCTACAGAGGCTTGCGGCGGCGGAACTCCCGATCTATTCCGTTCCCCGGTCGTTTTAGGGTATATGGCTATATATAGGAGGAAGAAGAACATCAGGGGAGCCACGAGGGCCCCACGAGGGTGGAGGGCGTGCCCAAGGGGGTGGGCGCGCCACCTTGCCTCGTGCCTTCCTCGTTGCCTCCTTGACGTGGACTCCAAGTCTCCCGGGTTGCTTTCCTTCCAAAAATAACTTCTCTAGAAGTTTTCATTCTGTTTCGACTCTGTTTAATATTCCTTTTCTTCGAAACACTGAAACAAGGGAAAAAACAGGAACTGGCACTAGGCTCTCGGTCAATAGGTTAGTCCCAAAAATAATAGTATAATTTTTTTTAATAAAGCCCATAAACATCCAAAACAAATAATATAATAGCATGGAAGAATCAAAAATTATAGATACGTTGGAGACGTATCACCATCCCCAAGCTTAATTCCTGCTCATCCTCGAGTAGGTAAATGATAAAAGCAGAATTTTTTATGTGGAATGCTACCTAACATATTTATCAATATAATCTTCTTTATTGTGGCAAGAATATTTAGATCCATAAGATTCAAGACAAAAGTTTAATATTTACATAAAAATAATATTACTTCAAGCATACTAACTAAGGAATTATGTCTTCTTAAAATAACATGGACAAAGAAAGTTATCCCTATAAAATCATATAGTCTGGCTATGCTCTATCTTCACCACACAAAGTATTTAAATCATGCACAACCCCGATGAAAAGCCAAGTAATTGTTTCATACTTTTGATGTTCTCGAACTTTTTCAATCTTCACGCAATACATGAGCGTGAGCCATGGACATAGCACTATAGGTGGAATAGAATGGTGGTTGTGGAGAAGACAAAAAGGAGAAGATAGTCTCACATCAACTAGGCGTATCAACGGGCTATGGAGATGCCCATCAATAGATATCAATGTGAGTGAGTAGGGATTTCCATGCAACGGATGCACTAGAGCTATAAGTATATGAAAGCTCAACAAAATAAACTAAGTGGGTGTGCATCCAACTCGCTTGCTCACGAAGACCTAGGGCATTTTGAGGAAGCCCATCATCGGAATATACAAGCCAAATTCTATAATGAAAAATTCCCACTAGTATATGAAAGTGATATCATAGGAAACTCTCTATCATGAAGATCATGGTGCTACTTTGAAGCACAAGTGTGGTCAGAGGATAGTAGCATTGTCCCTTCTCTCTTTTTCTCTCATTTTTTTGTTTTTTTTTATTATTATTTGGGCGTTTTCTTTTTTTATGGCCTCTTTTTTTCTCTTTTTTTTATTTTTCGTCGGGAGTCTCATCCCGACTTGTGGGGGAATCATAGTCTCCATCATCTTTTCCTCACTGGGACAATGCTCTAATAATGATGATCATCACACTTCTATTAACTTACAACTCAAGAATTACAACTCGATACTTAGAACAAAATATGACTCTATGTGAATGCCTCCGGCGGTGTACCGGGATATGCAATGAATCAAGAGTGACATGTATGAAAGAATGATGAATGGTGGCTTTGCCACAAATACAATGTCAACTACATGATCATGCAAAGCAATATGACAATGATGAAGCGTGTCATAATAAATGGAACGGTGGAAAGTTGCATGGAAATATACCTCGGAATGGCTATGTAAATGCCATGATAGGTAGGTATGGTGGCTGTTTTGAGGAAGGTATATGGTGGGTGTATGATACCGGCGAAAGGTGCGCGATATTAGAGAGGCTAGCAATGGTGGAAGGGTGAGAGTGCGTATAATCCATGGACTCAACATTAGTCATAAATAACTCACATACTTATTGCAAAAATCTATTAGTTATCGAAACAAAGTACTACGCGCATGCTCCTAGGGGGATAGATTGGTAGGAAAAGACCATTGCTCATCCCCGACCGCCACTCATAAGGAGGACAATCAATAAATAAATCATGCTCCGACTTCATCACATAAAGGTTCACCATACGTGCATGCTATGGGAATCACAAACTTTAACACAAGTAACTCTCAAATTCACAACTAATCAACTAGCATGACTCTAATATAACCATCTTCACATCTCAAAACAATCATAAGGAATCAAACTTCTCATAGTATTCAATGCACTTTATATGGTAGTTTTTATTATATCCCTCTTGGATGCCCATCATATTAGGGCTAAATTCATAACCCAAGCAAATTACCATGTTGTTCTAAAGACTCTCGAAATAATATAAGTGAAGCATGAGAGTTCATATATTTCTTCAAAATAAATCCACCGCCGTGCTCTAAAAGTATATAAGTGAAGCACTAGAGCAAATGACAAAATACTCCACAAGATATAAGTGAAGATCAATGAGTAGTCGAATATTTATGTAACTATGTGAAGACTCTCTAATATTTAAGAATTTCAGATCTTGGTACTTTATTCATACAGCAAGCGAAGCTAAAGAAAATAAAATGACTCTCCAAGCAAAACACATATCATATGGTGAATAAATATATAGCTCCAAGTAAAGTTACCGATGAACGAAGACGAAAGAGGGGATGCCATCCGGGGCATCCCCAAGCTTAGGCTCTTGGTTATCCTTGAATATTACCTTGGTGTGCCTTGGGAATCACCAAGATTAGGCTCTTGGTTGCCCTTGAATATTACCTTGGGGTGCCTTGGTCATCCCCAAGCTTAGTCTCTTGCCACTCCTTATTCCATAGTCCATCGAATCTTCACCCAAAACTTGAAAACTTCACAACACAAAACTCAACAGAAAACTCGTAAGCTCCATTAGCGAAAGAAAACAAAACACCACTTAAAGGTACTGTAATGAACTCATTCTTTATTTATATTGGTGTTAAACCTAATGTATTCCAACTTCTCTATGGTTTATAAATTATTTTACTAGCCATAGATTCATCAAAATAAGCAAAGAACACACGAAAAACAGAATCTGTCAAAAACAGAACAGTCTATAATAATCTGTAACTAACGCAAACTTCTGGAACTCCAAAAATTCTAAAATAAACTTGTGGACCTGAGGAATTTGTCTAGTAATCATCTTCAAAAAGAATCAACTAAATATCACTCTGGAGTAAAAAGTTGAAGCAAATCTCGTGAGCGCTAAAGTTTCTGTTTGTTACAGCACGATCATAAAGACTTCACCCAAGTCTTCCCGAAGGTTCTACTTGGCACAAACACTAATTAAAACACAAAACCACATCTAAACATAAGCTAGATGGATTATTTATTACTAAACAGAACCAAAAAGCAAGAAACTAAAATAAAATTGGGTTGCCTCCCAACAAGCGCTAACATTTAACGCCTCTAGCTAGGCATGATGATTTCAATGATGCTCACATAAAGATAATAATTGAAACATAAAGAGACCATCATGAAGAGTATGACTAGCGCATTTAAGTCTAACCCACTTCCTATGCATATGGATTTTGTGAGAAAACAACTTATGGGAACAAGAATCAACTTGCATAGGAAGGCAAAACAAGCATAACTTCAATACTTTAAGCACATAGAGAGGAAACTTGATATTATTGCAATTCCTACAAGCATATGTTCCTCCCTCATAATAATTTTCAGTATCATAATGAATGAATTCAACAATATAACCAGCACCTAAAGAATTTTTTTCATGATCTACTAGCATAGAAATTGTATTACTCTCCACATAAGCAAAATTCTTCTCATTCAGAATAGTGGGAGTATCATAAGAGACTTGAATACTATAAATTGTTTCCACATTAAAAGAGTAATGTTAAGAAAATGGATAATCATAATCATGACAAGTTTTATAAATATAATCATCACTACTTTTTATATCATAAATTTCATCACAATAATCATCATAAGTAGCAACTTTGTTCTCATCATAATCGATTGAAACCTCTTCCAAGATAGTGGACTCATCACTAAATAAAGTCATGACCTCTCCAAATCCACTTTCATAAATTTTATAAGATTCAACATCCTTCAAAAAAGTGGGATCATTACTTCCTAAAGTTGACGCTCTTCTAAACCTACTATCATCAATATAATCATGATAGGTAGAAGGCATGCTATCATCATTATAAATTTGCATATCGAAACTTGAGAGGATAAAAATATCATCTTCATTAGACATAGCATCCCCAAGCTTGGGACAAACATTAATTGCAGCAAATATATTCTCAAAAACATCATCTTCTTCAAACATAGCATCTAAAAGATTGGGCCTTTTCATATCATAAGCATAATCACTCTCATCATTAATAGTATGGATAGCACCAATAGTATAGCAATTATCATATTCTTCCAAGCAAGTACCAAAAAGATTTTCAAGATCATAAGAAGTATCATAATCTTCCCAATCATAATCATCACAACAAGCAATAGGCATAACGAGATCATCATCAAGTGCATCATCTTCCACAATTATTTTTGATTCATTTTCATGAGGCACAACAATAATAGGAGCAACATTATTTGGGAGAGATATCTTTTTACCTCTCTTCCGTTTTCTTTTCTTCTTCTGCACCTCATGTGTGCGTTCAATCCTCTTTTTGGAGCTCCTTATTAATGAGATTGGTTGAATAGAAGGCTCCTCCTCGTTACCTGATTCATCATAAGAAATAATAGGAGAATATTGGGAAGTCTCTTCCCTTTCATTAGTATTCTCTTCATATTCTATTTGTTTTCTTTTCTTTATGTAATTAGCAATATAAGGATTTTCAATGCAATTCACCGCATAATACATATAAATTTCTTCTAGATCAAAATGAAGAACTCTATCAAGGGCAAATTCTGGAATATCCTTAGTTATACATTTCATTTCTTCATAACCGAAGAGCAAACTAAGTTCATTATGATGTGCAAGGGAAATCAAGTCATCAAAATTTTTGGACACGATACGATCATGAAACAATTTGCATTGGGTACTGAAATGATCATGTTCATTGCAAAGTTCACAAGTACAGCTAAGAAAATTTAAATTTTTAGCACAAACATCTAGTCTTTCTTGCAACCATTTAGTTTCTAAATGCTTATGCCTCTTGCAATATCTATCTTCCCTATTTGGTGTGTACTTCCAAACCCAATGTACTCCACAAAAATTGACATGTTTACAGGAGACATTTTCATCATAACTAGTGCAATGATCATTAGTACTATGGATATTCAAGGAGTTCATACTAACAACATTGCAATCATGCTCATCATTCAAAGATTTAGTGCCAAACATTTTAATGCATTCTTCTTCTAACACTTTGGCACAATTTTCCTTCCCATCATACTCACGAAAGATATTAAAAAGATGAAGCATATGAGACAAACTCAATTCCATTTTTTTGTAGTTTTCTTTTATAGACTAAACTAGTGATAAAACAAGAAACTAAAAGATTCGATTGCAAGATCTAAAGATATACCTTTAAGCACTCACCTCCCCGGCAACGGCACCAGAAAAGAGCTTGATGTCTACTACGCAACCTTCTTCTTGTAGACGTTGTTGGGCCTCCAAGTGCAGAAGTTTGTAGGACAGTAGCAAATTTCCCTCAAGTGGATGACCTAAGGTTTATCAATCCGTGGGAGACGTAGGATGAAGATAGTATCTCTCAAACAACCTTGCAACCAAATAACACGGAGTCTCTTGTGTCCCCAACACACCCAATACAATGGTAAATTGTATAGGTGCACTAGTTCGGCAAAAGAGATGGTGATACAAGTGCAATATGGATGATAGATATGGGTTTTTGTAATCTGAAAATATAAAAACAGCAAGGTAACTAATGGTAAAAGTGAGCACAAACGGTATTGCAATGCTAGGAAACAAGGCCTAGGGTTCATACTTTCACTAGTGCACGTTCTCTCAACAATAATAACATACTTGGATCATATAACTATCCCTCAACATGCAACAAAGAGTCACTCTAAAGTCACTAATAGTGGAGAACAAATGAAGAGATTATGGTAGGGTACGAAACCACCTCAAATTTATTCTTTCCAATCAATCTGTCGGGCTATTCCTATAAGTGTCACAAACAACCCTAGAGTTCGGACTAGAATAACACCTTAAGACACAAATCAACCAAAACCCTAATGTCACCTAGATACTCCAATGTCACCTCAAGTATCCGTGGGTATGATTATATGATATGCATCACACAATCTCAGATTCATCTATTCAACCAACACATAGAACCTCAAATAGTGCCCCAAAGTTTCTACCGGAGAGTCAAGACGAGAATGTGTGCCAACCCCTATGCATAGGTTCATGGGCGGAACCCGCAAGTTGATCACCAAACCATACATCAAGTGAATCACGTGATATCCCATTGTCACCACAGATACGCACGGCAAGACATACATCAAGTGTTCTCAAATCATTAAAGACTCAATCTGATAAGATTACTTCAAAGGGAAAACTCAATCCATTACAAGAGAGAAGAGGGGGACAAACATCATAAGATCCAACTATAATAGCAAAGCTCACGATACATCAAGATCGTATCACCTCAAGAACACGAGAGAGAGAGAGAGAGATAGAGATCAAACACATAGCTACTGGTACATACCCTCAGCCCCGAGGATGAACTACTCCCTCCTCGTCATGGAGAGTGCCGGGATGATGAAGATGGCCACCGGTGAGGGTTCCCCCCTCCGGCAGGGTGCCGTAACAGGGTCCCGATTGGTTTTGGTGGCTACAGAGGCTTGCGGCGGCGGAACTCCAGATCTATTCTGTTCCTCGATCGTTTTAGGTTATATGACTATATATAGGAGGAAGAAATACGTCAGGGGAGCCACGAGGGCACAACGAGGGTGGAGGGCAAGCCCAAGGGGTGGGCGTGCCCCCTGCCTCGTGCCTTCCTCGTTTCTTCCTTGACGTGGACCAAGTCTCCCGGGTTGCTTTCCTTCCAAAAATAACTTCTCCAAAAGGTTTCATTCCGTTTCGACTCCGTTTGATATTCCTTTTCTTCGAAACACTGAAACAAGGGAAAAAACAAGAACTGGCACTGGGCTCTGGGTCAATAGGTTAGTCCCAAAATAATATAAAAGTGTTTAATAAAACCCATAAACATACAAAACAGATAATATAATAGCATGGAACAATCAAAAATTATAGATACGTTGGAGACGTATCACCCCTCACTCGAATTACTATGCCAGCCATCTGATCTTCTTCATTGAGGTGGTGACGCGCCTGGAGGCTCGATCTGCCAGAGCTCACCAGCTTGTGGAGGAAAGGGGGCGTGGCCTTCTTGACCGTGCTTTCTCCCATGTCTTCAGCCACCTTCTGAATGCCGGCCCCAACTTTGATTTCGACGCCGCCATCGCCCCCTTTCCAACGGTCGTACGGGATGACCTGGCGCGTTGGGTTGAAGACAACGTGGACGCGTTGGTCAGGGCCTTCACTTTGGAAGATGACGGGGTGGTGGTCGCCGCAGACAAAGGCGACGTGGTCGACGACGGCGTCAGGGGCGTCGCCGGCGGTGGCGACGTTGCCGATGAAGACGATGATGACGCGAGTGACGCATCCGCGGGTGATGTAGCGAGCGACATTTCTGGCTGATCCCATGTTCTCCTGTCGTTTCATCCTACACACGAAGCTCGGGCATGGCCCTTGGAAAACTTGTAAGAGCATTTTTGGAGGGGGAACCCCTCATGTAAGCAAATTGCAGTTTTTACTTTCCTATGCTATGTGAGTTTGTGTCCTCGTGAACTCGTGAATCCGGATGCGAGTTCTCTGTTGTGGTTTACCTTAGTCAGCGCCAGCTTTGAGCTGGGTCGTGACGCGTCGAGTTTCTGAGAACCCTGCGGAGCTCGTCGCCCCGTCAGAAGGGGCCCCACTAGAGGTGAGCACCAGTTGCAGTGCTAGCGCGCACTTGGTGTGCGCGCTTCACGCTGTCCCGCTCGTGAGGAGCTCGTAAGGGGAAGGCGACGGACATGAGTCCCAGACAAAACGAGATCCAGAAGGCAAAAAAATGCTCGAATGAGAAAAGGCTCCCCCCTGCACGCATCGATAAAAACTCAGCTTCAACTCAAATCCAGATCCAGAAAACAAAGCTACAGAGAGAGAGAGAGAGATCCAAAGCAAAAGGCCGCGTCCGGCACCTAGTCTAGTCTTCTGGTCTTCAAGTCTTCTCACCAGCGCGGAGCTAACTGCTGCCACTAGGCGTGGGAGGGAGCCCCAGGGCCTGAGGCCGGCACCCCTGAGACTCCGGGGCGTGTACAGCCCCAACTCATTATTACGTGAGACTCCGGGGCGTGTACAGCCCCAACTCCGGGGCGTGTCACGGGCGGCAAGCTTCACAGGCACTGGGCCTTCTTCACAGGTACCGGCCTTGCTTCTTATCGCCAGACAAGGGCCCCTCCTTGCACCACCCTTGACCTCCTTTGAGCCGACCGGTCACCGGGACGACACAAAGGAGGGAAAGAGGACGCCAGCGGTGCCCCCAGTGACCACAGGTCCTCTGCGGGGGGAAGGGTTGTAGAGGCCTCCCCAGCAGAGGGCCTACCTCCGGGTGTCGCCAGGTGTCACGCGCCGCGGGGAGGGGCCTTGCTCATGGCTCCCTCCCGGCGGCCCCTAGTGTGTCTCCCTTGTTTGAACGGGTGCTGCCGTGCCAGGGTCGTCGATCAACGCTGCAACCTGATTAATCTGCAGCCCATGGTTAGCATAAGCCTATTCCTGAGAGATTAGCGGTACCCTGTAGTTGTCGTTGCCGGTGCGATCGTCGTGGTTCTCCGTTAGTTCTTGGAAGGTTTCGGCTCCTAGTGCCTGAAAGTATCGAGAAGAGGTGTCTAGAGGGGGTGATTAGACATTAAGTACCAAAAGTTGCAGTTTTTAATTTCTTTAAGTTGAAGTGGAGTTTTGGCACGAGTTTAACAAACACAATACATATCAAGCAAGCATGCAAAGAGTATATGAGCAGCAGAAATTAAAGCATGCAACTTGCAAGAATGAAAGGGGAAGGGTTTGGAGAATTCAAACGCAATTGGAGACACGGATGTGTTTTGTCATGGTTCCGATAGGTGGTGCTATCGTACATCCACGTTGATGGAGACTTCAACCCACGAAGGGTAACGGTTGCGCGAGTCCACGGAGGGCTCCACCCATGAAGGGTGCATGAAGAAGCAACCTTGTCTATCCCATCATGGCCATCGCCCACGAAGGACTTGCCTCACTAGCGGTAGATCTTCGCGAAGTAGGCGATCTCCTTGCCCTTACAAACTCCTTGGTTTAACTCCACAATCTTATCGGAGGCTCCCAAGTGACACCTGGCCAATCTAGGAGACACCACTCTCCAAGAAGTAACAAATGATGTGTTGATGATGAACTCCTTGCTCTTGTGCTTCAAATAATAGTCTCCCCAACACTCAACTCTCTCTCACAAGATATGGATTTGGTGGAAAGAAGATTTGAGTGGAAAGCAACTTGGGGAAGGCTAGAGATCAAGATTCATATGGTGGGAATGGAATATCTTGGCCTCAACACATGAGTAAGTGGTTCTCTCTCAGAAAATGTGTATTGGAAGTGTAGGTATGTTCTGATGGCTCTCTCCATGAATGAAGAGTGGGTGGAGGGGTATATATAGCCTCCACACAAAAACTAACCATTACACACAATTCACCGATCTCGGTGAGACTGAATTGAGAAACTCGGTCGGACTGATTTAGCAAACTTAGTGACTGTTAGGATTTTTGGTGGGACTGACATGCAAGTCGGTAGGACCTATATGGTTAGGGTTAGGGCATAACGTAATCTCGGTGAGACCGATTACACAAACTCGGTGGGACCGATTTTGGTAATAAGCTAACCAGAGAGTTGGTCAGGCAAACTTGGTGAGACCGATTACACAAACTCGATGGGACCGATTTTGGTAATAAGCTAACCAGAAAGTTTGCATTGTAATCTCGGTAGTACCGATTGCTCAATCTCGGTGAGACTGATTTTGGTAATGGACATACACAGAGAGATTACAATCCCTTCTTGGTGAGACCAAGATCCCTATCGGTGAGACCGATTTGCCTAGGGTTTGTGGCAGTGGCTATGACATCTGAACTCGGTAGCGCCGGATAGAAAGAATCGGTGGGGCCGAGTTTGACTTTTGGTTTAGGTCATGTGTGGACGTGGGAAGGTAGTTGAGGGTTTTGGAGCATATCACTAAGCACTTTGAGCAAGCAAGCCGTTAAGCAACACCTCATCCCCTCTTGATAGTATTGGCTTTTCCTATAGACTCAATGTGATCTTGGATCACTAGAATAGAAAATGTAGAGTCTTGATCTTGAAGCTTGAGCCAATCCTTTGTCCTTAGCATCTTGAAGGGGTTCCACATCCTTTAGTCCATGCCACTTAATTTGTTGAGCTTGTCTGAAACATACTAGGTAAAAGTATTAGTCCAACAAGAGATATGTTGTCATTAATTATCAAAATCACCCAGGGAGCACTTGTGCTTTCAATCCCCCCCCCCCCTTTTTGGTAATTGATGGCAACATACATCAAAGCTTTAGATAAAGATAAAGAGAATAGCAAGTAAAGCTTTGGAAATACATGTAACAACCATAGGCTCCCCCTACATGTATGCAATCATGTGAATATGGAATATAGAAGTATGTGAGAGCATAACCATGACAGAGTAGGCAATGTGTTACACGTATCTTGGCTATATGCATCAGAGCAAAGGATGTGAATATGGGAAATGTACCTTCATGCCTATGAGTCCTTCTTGCAAACAGTATGTACATCAGCAAGAATTTCTCGTACACATGACTATGATGCATATACTTACCTTGTGGTCTTGAGTTGGCTAGGATGGGATGAACATGCGTAAACAAGGTTAGATAACACAGATGCACCTACTAGCTAGAGCAAACAAAAGAAACCACAAGATTACCAAGACTGGGATGACATGCAGAGTGAGTACAGAGTACCACGATAGATATTGACATGTCCCCAAAGAGAAATATATGAAGTGAATTTGATAATTTTCTTTCCCTTGGATGTCTTGCTCCCCCTGAATCTAGCATGGGATACTGGGAGAAGATAGGGAATAGAAAATCAGAGCTCAAATAAACAAATGAACGGAGCTAATGCAAATAAGCACATATGAACATGTCTTTCTCCCAAGAAGACATGTGGCATCTCTCCCCTTGAACATCAAGCATCTGGGATCCTTGAAGATTACTCTTTCCTAGAGTATTCCCTCCCCCTAGAGATCTCTCCCCCTAGAGATATGATTAAGCTTTGATGTGATCTCTCTCTCCCCCTTTGACATCAATTTCTAAGAAGGGTCTTCTGGAATTTGTTGTGAATGGGTTCGGTCCTTGAATCACAGTACAAAGCATTAAGGTAAATGTGATGCTTGCAGAGGACAAGATTCATTGAGTGGAGCTGGATCAAGAATAAAGCAGGAATAAATGGCAAAATGTTTTTCCTGTAGTGAAATTGGTGTCACCGAGTTGTATACTTCGGTTGCTCCGGAAATCTTCGGCTAGACCGGAAACATGAAACCGGTGGAACCGAGTTCATCACAGAGAAAAACACTTGTCACCTCAGCTCACTAGACAAAAAGATCTCACAAAGATTTGCAATGAATTGGATGCAGAAAATGCAGAACAAAAAGCAAAGAAAAGAAACTAAAAGATCTAGATGAAGTTTGCTTTTTTGAAAGGGTAAACAAATATGCATGAGACAAATGCAAGAACACAGAAAGGAACACAAGAGAACTTCATCTAGAGTTGGGCGGAGACAAAGTCACCTATGTTAGAGTACATTGACTTAGGAGTCAAGTGAGATCACTTGATCATAGGTCGTACTCATCTTTTAAGCTCAAAATGGGGTTACCATTTTTCGTTTAAGTATCTTGATGTATTCTCATCTTGTTGAGTTGCTTTGACTCATGACTTGGAGTAAAGCTTCTCTAAGATGGAATAACATACATTGGGTGGCGGTGTTGATCTTGATCATGTAGTTGAACTTGTGTGGGTTGCTCAAGGTTGATGTAGCCCATCAAGAGTTGGGATCACCCTTTGGATTTTGAGTTCATCTACCTACATGGGTTAGTTTTCATAAGGAAGAGCACTTGTGTATCCAAGATGACAATCATGAAACTCAACATAGAATTTGTCAAAGGATATGTTTGAAAGGTTTCGTGCTTCCTTGTCATCAACCACCATTGTGTAGAGACTTGGTGATGTAGAGATTGCTCAAGATGTGAGTGAGTTGCAATCTCATAGAATTAGATTCATCCAAGTACCTACAAGGGCTAGATAACATGCAAGATGCAAATTTTCAAGACATAAGATAATCATCATAGGAGAAATATCAAGTGATTAGTCGTAAGCTCAAGTCTTGCATGTATACAATGGAGTTCCTACTCCAAGTTTGAAGCATCAATGATGTTCAATTCACCTCTTAACCTGCAAAACACTTTCTCATCAAGTGGTTTAGTGAATATATCCGCTAATTGCTTATCGGTGCGAACATGCTTAAGGTTTATGTCACCCTTAGCAATGTGATCTCGAATGAAATGATGACGAACTTCAATATGCTTAGTTCGAGAGTGTTGCACGGGATTGTGAGCAATCTTGATAGCACTTTCATTGTCACAAAGTACTGGAACATGTTTCACATATATCCCATAATCTTTAAGAGCTTGGGTCATCCAAAGTAATTGAGCACAACAAGAACCAGCGGCAATGTATTCCGCTTCGGCGGTGGATAAGGATATCGAGTTTTGTTTCTTGGAAGACCAAGACACAAGAGATCTACCAAGGAATTGAAAAGTACCCGAAGTGGACTTTCTATCAACCTTTTCACCGGCATAGTCCGAGTCGGAGTTGCCAACAAGATCAAAGGAAGCCCTCTTTGGATACCAAATGCAAAATTTGGTGTATGTATTAAGTATCTCACTATCCACTTCACGGCCTTAAGATGACATTTCTTAGGAGCAGCTTGATATCATGCACACATGCACGCACTTAGCATGATATCGGGACGTGAAGCACATAGATATAATAATGAACCAATCATAGAGCGATAAACCTTTTGATCAGCCGGTTCACCATCTTTGGTCAAATCAAGGTGTCCACTAGTAGGCATGGGTGTATTCATACCTTTGCATTCTTGCATATTGAACTTCTTGAATAAGTCCTTGTTGTACTTCGTTTGAGAGACAAAAGTACCCTCCTTAGTTTGCTTGATTTGCAAACCAAGAAAGTATTTGAGTTCACTCATCATAGACATCTCAAACTTCTCCGACATTAGCTTCCCAAACTTTTCACTAAAATGAGGGTTAGTTGATCAAAATATAATATCATCGACATAAATTTGGCATACAAATAGTTCTCCATTAACACTTTTAGTAAAAAGAGTAGAATCTATTTTTTCAATTTCAAAGCCTTTTTCAATAAGGAACTTGGTCAAGCATTTATACCATGCTCTAGGAGCTTGTTTAAGACCATGAAGGGCTTTGTGAAGTTTGTAGACATGATTAGGTTTCTTAGGATTGACGAAGCCGGGAGGTTGCTTAACATAGACTTCCTCCTCAATTTCACCATTTAGAAAAGCACTTTTAATGTCCATTTGGTACAAGGTGATATCATGGTGATTAGCATAAGCAAGTAAGATGCGAATGGACTCAAGTTTAGCAACGGGAGCATATGTCTCACCATTCCATACCTTTGACTTGTGTGTAGCCTTGGGCGACGAGACGTGCTTTGTTGCGAATCACTTGTCCATCTTCATCTTACTTGTTGCGAAACACCCATTTGGTACCGATGATGTTGTGGTTGTTGTCGGGCTTCTCGAGCAATGTCCACACTTGATTTCTCTCAAAGTTGTGTAGCCCTTCATGCATAGTGTTTATCCAGTCCGGATCCTCCAATGCTTCTTCAACCTTCATAGGTTCAATTCTAAAGATGAATGAGTAATGTTCAAAAAAGTTAGCCAAACGAGTTTTAGAGCGAGCGATTCTCCCGGTTTGGATATCATTGTAGATTTGCTCCACGGGATGATCTTTAGCAATTCTTGCTCGAACTCGTGAAAGCTTTTGCTTGGGTCTTGGTTGAACATCTCTTTCATCTTGTTCTTCTTCTTGGCCTTATTCATTGTTAGCATTGTCGTTCTCTTATCGTGGTGGAGAAGGAGGTTGTTGACATTCGTCTTGGTGCACTTCCTTGTTTTCTTCATCTTGGTGTGTCCCACTTGTGGATGCTTCCGTATCAACTCTTGGTTCACCTTGTCGTGAGGTAGAAGCTTCCACTTGGACGGACGAGGTACTCTCCTTCATCTCCGTTGGACGAATCTTGCCAATAGACAAGTCTTGGATTGCTTCCGAGGGATCTTTATCTCCTACATCAATTGGCAATTGCTCTACTTGAGAGCCGTTAGATTCATCAAACTTCACATCTACCGTTTCTTCAACCTTTTGGGTGAAATTGTTGTAGACACGGTATGTGTGAGAGTTTGAGCCATAACCAAGTAGGAAACCTTCATGAGACTTAGGAGCAAATTTAGAACGACAATGCTTATCAAGAATGTAGCACTTTGAGCCGAATACTCGAAAGTATCCAACTTGGGGTTTGTTACCGGTGAGGAGCTCGTATGCCGTCTTGCCGAGTAGCTTGTGAAGATACAAGCTATCTGTTGCATGACAAGCTGTCTCAACCGCTTCCGCCCAAAAGTGTTTTGGCATCTTGTACTCATCAAGCATCGTTCTTGCCATCTCAATAAGAGTCCGGTTCTTCCTCTCAACGACTCCATTTTGTTGAGGTGTGTACGTAGCCGAGAACTCATGTGAAATCCCTTCTTCGTCAAGAAAGGTGTCCACATTTGCGTTCTTGAACTCCGTTCTGTTGTCGCTCCGAACCTTCTTGATCTTTACGTCAAATTGATTTTGGGCCTTCCTAGCAAAGTTTTTGAAGATCTTTTGGACCTGCGATTTGTCATCAAGAAAGAACACCCACGTAAATCTTGAAAAATCATCAACTATGACTAGACCAAATGAGTTACCACCGAGACTCTTGTAGGCATTTGGACCAAAGAGATCCATGTGAAGTAGCTCGAGTGGTCTTCTTGTGGTCATGATGTTCTTAGCGCGATGACTTCCTCCAACTTGTTTCCTTGCTTGACAAGCACTACAAAGTCTATACTTGTCAAATATGACATCGTTAACGCCAAGGATATGATTTCCTTTAATGAGTTTGTCAAGGTTTGACATGCCCACATGGCCTAGCCTTCTATGCCACAACCAGCCTTTAGAAGATTTAGCAATTAAGCAAGTTCTAGGTTGAGCCTTTTTAGTGAAATCAACAATGTAAAGATCTCCTCTACGTATACCGGTAAATACCATTTTATGATTATCTCTACGAAACACTTGGCAGTCTACTTCAGTAAATAGGACATTGAAACCAAAATCAGAAAGTCTAGATACTGAAAGTAAGTTCTAGCCTAGAGATTCAACGAGCATGACATTTTGTATGGAGCTATCATGTGAGATGGCCACCTTACCAAGGCCAACCACCTTACCCTTTGAATTATCACCAAAAGTGACATACTTTCGAGGGCCGTCATTTCCAGCAAGCTCACGAAACATGTCTTTATCTCCGGTCATATGATCAGTACATCCACTATCAAGGACCCATTCCTTTCTTCCAGCCATGTAGCCGCGAAGATTTGCCATAAGACCAATGTGTCTTATCGCATCATCGAGATCATAGTCACTATCATCATCCTCATCATAGTATCCATGTTCAACATCATTTTGTGATTGATCAATTCCTAGAGAGGGTAATTCATTAGACAAATGATCATCACAATGGTCACCTTTATGAATTCTAATAGCTTCCGATATGATATCGCTAATGATCCCAACATTTCCTACGGCACGCATGAGATTGGTAAGCTCAAATAGACAATCACCAAAGCTAGGGTCACTAGAATTCATCTTACTCAAAGCAATAGACTTATCTAGAATTTCGTCTAAATTTTTCAAGGAATAATCTGGAAATCGTTCCTCAAGAAATTTCCATATAGTATAGGCACAATCAAGAGTAGGCAAACTAGCAATCAAATTTTTGGGCAATCCTCTTATGATAAGATTGATGGTTCTAAGATTGCGAATCATGTCAAGATCCTCTTTGGGTGTGGGATGCAAGGGATCAATATGAGGTGCACAAGGGCTAGCAATGTACTTGTTCAAGTGATATTCATTGAAAATCTCAAGCATTTCATTTTTCCACTCATGAAAATATTCTCCATCAAGAATAGGTACTCTATGTCTAAAACTCCCCAAAGTAGACACATCCATCTTCCTCCAAAGGTGTTTAAACCAAGGCAATGGAGACCAAGGCTCTGATACCAATTGAAAGGATCGAGAAGAGGTGTCTAGAGGGGGGTGATTAGACACTAAGTACCAAAAGTTGCAGTTTTTAATTTCTTTAAGTTGAAGCGGAGTTTTGACACGAGTTTAAGAAACACAATACATATCAAGAAAGCATGCAAAGAGTATTTGAGCAGCAGAAAGTAAAGCATGCAACTTGCAAGAATGTAAGGGGAAGGGTTTGGAGAGTTCAAACGCAATTGGAGACATGGATGTTTTTGTCGTGGTTCCGATAGGTGGTTTTCAATGTAAAAACCAGCGGATCTCGGGTAGGGGGTCCCGAACTGTGCATCTAGGCGGATGGTAACTGGAAGGGACACGATGTTTTTACCCAGGTTCGGGCCCTCTCGATGGAGGTAAAACCCAACTCCTGCTTGATTAATATTGATGATATGGGTAGTACAAGAGTAGATCTACCACGAGATCAGAGAGGCTAAACCCTAGAAGCTAGCCTATGGTATGATTGTTGTTCTACAGACTAAACCCTCCGGTTTATATAGACATCGGGGGGTGGGGCTAGGGTTACACAGAGTCGGTTACAATGGGAGGAGATCTAAATATCCATATTGCCAAGCTTGCCTTCCACGCCAAGGAAAGTCCCATCCGGATACGGGACGAAGTCTTCAATCTTGTATCTTCATAGTCCAACAGTCCGAACAAAGGTTATAGTATGGCTATCCGGACACCCCCTAATCCGGGACTCCCTCAGTGGCCCCCGAACCAAGATTCAATGACGATGAGTCCGGCGCCCAGATTGTCTTCGGCATTGCAAGGCGGGTTCTTCTCCAAATTCCGAATACCTATTAAATAGTGGCCGACTTCTTGTAAATGCTGCACTCCTTGGCTTCTACGCCCAATAATGGCCACCTTCCACGTGTCGAACGAATGTGAAGAGCCATGGTATTTTTACATTTACCCCCCTAGCTGTGCAAATGAGTTGTCTATTAAAGCGACGAGGATTCAGATCCAAACCACACCATCCTCCCTCAGCGAGCATTCATCGGAGCGCGCCCGAAAGAGATCCATTCCATCATGGCCGATCGACGCAGCTCCTCCTCTCGTTCTCCCAGCCCCAAGCCCGGAGATTGGGAGAGGTGTTCTGTCCCACACAGCCAACTGGTGAAGCTTCAGACCCAGGGATTTCTTCCCCCAGCGTATATGGTCCCGGTTCGAGCCGGGCTCGCCACCTACAATGGCGGAGAGCAGGCGGAGATCTTTCCCAATCCTTCCAAGGGAGAGCGGGTATGCCTCGTTTCTTATTTGATAAGAGGTCTCGGATTTCCAATTCATCCGTTACTCCGAGGGCTTCTGGAATTCTATGGCCTCCAGTTGCACAGCCTTACTCCTGCCTCCATACTACATATCGCTGGCTACATAGCCTTTTGCGAGCTGTTTTTGGGCTGCGAGGCTCCCTTCGCATTGTGGAAGAAGTTGTTCTGCCTTGTGCCCTGTTCTCAGAGGGGGTCAATATATCAAGTGGGCGGAGCCGAAATATGGCGCATCGCTGGGACCGGATATCCATCCGGAACCCCGAAGAAGGCATCCGAAGACTGGCCTGCAAAATGGTTTTATATAGAAGACGTTCCTCTGCCGGATCCTATTCGGATCGGCCTTCCCGAGTTTGATAATGCTCCTTTGAAGAAGCGCCTGAGCTGGCGTCCACAGAGCCCCCAGGAGGAAGATGCCAGAGACATACCTTACCTGGTGAACCGGATGAAGTTGTTAGCTCAATCAGGATTGACCATGATCGAAGTCATGGCAATATGCATCATGCGGGGGGTGCAGCCGCTTCAATATCGAGGCCACCCCATGTGGGAATTCAACGGGGAGGATGACGCCACCTGCTGTGGCCGCAAAGGGCCGGACTCATCTGCCGCGCTGGCGAAAATCTTGTCTGATTTGTACAAGGGAGAAGAGGAGGAATTCCTCCGCGTCAATCCACAGGGTGGATTTTCTATGTACAATCCTCCGATCTGGGTAAGTCAACACTTTTCACGCTCATCCGTTCTGTATTCCCATAGTTAAATATTTTACCTTGCAAATTCAACACAGGAGCTGCGTAAGGCGGTAAGGGAGATAAACAACCCACCTCCACAACCAGAGGATCCTGAGCGGTCCCTCGACCCGGCCTTTAAAAAGGATCCGGACATATCTGTGGAGCTGATTGATAGGGTATTTTATCAATCAAGCGGCGACGATGCCTTGGTGGCCATTACGGCCGATTACCCTGGGCTGCTCTCAGCTTCGCAGGTAACTGAGACCAAAGTCCCAACATTTTGTAAAAAGGATTTGTCCTTGTGTACTTTGCTCACCGCATACCAATGGTGTTTTACAGGGAAGGGCCTCGGGACACCATGCCGATCCTACGGCAACTAGCCAACAAGGGCTCCGAGCAGGCTAAAAAGGAATGCAGTCTGGACTGAGACACCGGCACAGAGGTATGGCGTGCCACCTCCCTTCGTGGTATCGTCTTTTTAAAGACATATTAACGCTCGTGCTTTCTAGGAAGAAAAACACTCGCCGGACTATGTCCGGAGAGGTCGCCAATCACGCCTCCGCCAGTCGGGCTCCAGGGCCAGACACGGGAGCGGAAGCGAGTATGAGGCGTACGCCGGATGTTCCTCCGACAGAGGATGCGGACAGAATGTCCGCCACAAATTCTGAGGTGGAGAGCGCCATGAACCACAGGCGTCGCCGAGCCGTTCTCCGTGACGCTTGCTTTTCCCAAGAGGCATTTGACGCCTTCAACTCGGGAGATGCGTACCTCCATGCTGCTCAAAATGGTCTAGCCAGAGCCGCGGAGCTATATGTAAATGATGTACGAGTGAGAGAATTTGATGATTATATATAGTAGTAGCCCCTGAGACTTGAAGCAGTTAGAATAACTGATTTAAGGATCATTTGTTATGTAGGTTCTTACAGAAAAGAATACCCAATTGTCCCATTAGCTTGAAGAGTGCAAAGCCCAACTTCAGGCCGCACAAGCTGCAGCAGAGGAGTCCAAGAAGACCCCCTCTGGTAATATATGTTTCAAATGATAGGTATCATGTAGAGTGCGGTGTATATGCAAATCTGACAATGAAATTGTAGAAGATGCCGGAGTAAATCCGGATGAGCAACGCCTCCTACGCCGACTAGAGGCCGGCGAGAGCGTGCTTACGAGGGTTAGGCAGGACAAGAATGATCTCCTGGATGCCAACACCCAGCTGGGCGTGGAACTAAAGGATGTTCGCGCCCAACAGTCGGACTCCGTGAAGGAGAATCAGCGGCTTCGACGCGGCATTTTCAGTGAATGCTTGAACGAACTTTGAAGAAGAGTTCGGTGAAGAAGTCGACTAACAGAGTTATGTCTGTAGGTATGCTAACAGGTCGTCCCGCGGAGGAAATGCCCGGTTCTACATGTGACCTTCTGCCCGAGCTCTCACAACTGCACGAACGAGTTCGGTAGGTGATGCAAGGCGTCGCCCAGGCCTTGTTGCCATCAGTCTCCGTGCCTGAAGGCCTTGCAGAGCTTGTGGAGAAGCTGAAGGGAGCGCGGCGGCGCTTCCGATTATGGAAGATATCGGCCTGCCGTCAAGGTGCCAGGGAAGCCTGAGCCATGGTGAAGACGCGGTATACCAGGGCTGATCCGAACCACATGGCCGAGGTTGGACCTGTGGGGCCTGATGGGAAAGAGATCCCTGTTAGTCTAATGTACAGACAAGTAGAATTGGCCGCAAAGTATTCCCAACAGGATTGTAAGCTAGACAGCCTGTTGGATGGTATAGAGGAAGAATTTAGTCAGTCAAAGTGACTATGTAATTAAAGTGACATTTGTAATGCCTTCTAGCCGGATTGTAGATCGTTTGTCATGGCGGACCTTTTCGCTTCGACCTCTAGACCCGATAGTCCGGAGTGAATCCGAATACCCTCTCAGTTATGAAAAAGCGGGGGCATGCGTGGAAACCAGGCGTAGGGGTCATTAGTGCTTGAACAGACAAGTGCCCAACTAGTTATGTTATACATGGTTAGTAAGAAACATCTTCCAGGGAGAATAGTTCCGTTAGGGGTTCCTTTCCCTGGGTATGCATGCCCTAAAGTGCATGTCCGAACTGCGAAAAGAATCGCAGGAAAAAACATCTAGGGGCATATATAAAAAATAGGTAAAAATCATCTTTTGTTCACCGACCGAATATTCCCTTAAGAACGCTAGCTTTCGGCTTCACCCAGTCTGAGGTACACATCCGGCTGACCCGGCAGTAACAATCGCAGAGGTGCTCCCCTTATGCCCTACCCGAATTAACGGGTACGTAGGGCATAAATACGAGAGCCAGTCAACCCAGCTTGGCCAAAACTTAAGTCATATCGATGCATATAATGGTGAATAAAAGGTACATGCGGAAGGATAACACATGTGTTGGGCATGAGGCCCGTATAAATAGATAAGCTTCTGTAAAAGAAGCCCCCAGGTATAATGAGCGCGGATAGCGCGTCCATTGTGTGCAAACAAGGCACAAATTGGCCCTTAAAGGCTGTGAGGGAAAAGAAGGGGAGAAGGAGAGAAATAAAAGACAGACAGTGTATATAAAAAATGGACAGAGGAAGGAGACGAACACAGAGTCCGGTGCTAGGCGTAGAATCTTCGGAGTCTGGCTGCGTTGCATGGGTTCGGCTCGAGTCGATTATCCGATGCATCCCGCAGACGGTACGCTCCACCAGTCAGAATTTGGTCAATAATGAAGGGACCCTCCCATTTGGGCATGAGTTTGTCCTTTTTCTTCTCCGGCAGGCGTAGAACTAATTCGCCAACATTATAAGTTTTGGCATGTACTTCTCTGCTTTGGTATCTTCGAGCCTGCTGTTGATAGAATGCGGAACGGGCTTTCTCCACGTCACACTCCTCCTCCAAGGCATCCAAACTGTCCTGCCGATCGAGCTCGGCTTCTCTTTCTTCATACATGCGCACTCGAGGTGAGTCATGAATTATGTCGCAGGGCAGAACACCCTCTGCACCGTACACCATAAAGAATGGTGTGTATCCGGTGTTGCGATTCGGCGTGGTCCGCAGCCCCTAGAGTACAGAGTCGAGCTCCTCTACCCTGTGCGTGTTAGAATCCTTTAGGGACCACACTAATTTGGGTTTGATGCCGCTCATGATAAGACCATTTGCTCGTTCGACTTGACCGTTAGTTTGTGGTTGATAGACGGAAGCATAATCGAGCTTGATGCCCATGTTTTTGCACCAGAGTTTTACCTCGTCGGCCGTGAAGTTCGTGCCGTTATCAGTGATGATGCTGTGGGGGACGCCATAACGGTGTACGACCCCAGATATGAAGTCTATCATTGGTCCAGATTCAGCCGTCTTAATAGGCTTGGCTTCTATCCATTTGGTGAATTTATCCACCATGACCAGCAAGTATTATTTCTTGTGGGTTCCACCTTTAAGGGGTCCCACCATGTCGAGCCCCCAGATCGCGAAGGGCCAAGTAATGGGGATTGTGTGGAGGGTGGTGGGTGACAGATGGCTTTGGTTTGCAAAAAGTTGGCAACCTACACATCGTTGGACTAGGTCTAGTGCATATGCCCGGGCCATAGGCCAATAAAAACCTGTACGGAAGGCCTTGCTTACGAGGGCCCGGGCTGCTGCGTGGTGGCCGCCGAGTCCGGCATGAATTTCTGCCAGAAGCTTCCGCCCCTCCTCCTCGGAGATGCACCTTTGAAGGACTCCGGTGGTACTTTTCTTATAAAGCTCTCCCTCATGGACCATGTAGGCTTTAGATCGCCGTACTATGCAGCGTGCCTCGTTTTGGTCGTTGGGGAGTTCCTGCCTAGTTAAGTAGGCCAGGAATGGTTCTGTCCACGGGGCGATGACGGCCATTATAACGTGGGCTGAGGGTGTTATTTCAATGGCAGAGCCTCCGAGTATGTCAGAGTGTTCGGAATCGGGCCTTGCGGTTGGGTCCGGTCTGTTGTTACCTGTGTCCCCTTCCCATATCACGGATGGCTTGAAAAGCTTCTCCAGAAAGATGTTAGGGGGTACCGCATCGCGTTTTGCGCCGATGCGTGCAAGGACGTCTGCCGCCTGATTGTTTTCCCGGGCTAAATGGTGAAATTCGAGCCCCTCGAACCGAGCTGACATTTTTAGGACGGCGTTGCGATATGCCGCCATTTTTGGATCTTTGGCATCGAAGTCTCCATTTATTTGGGATATAGCGAGGTTCGAATCCCCCGCACCTCAAGGCGTTGAATGCCCATGGATACTGCCATCCGGAGAGCATGTAGAAGGGCCTCGTATTCGGCTGCGTTGTTGGAGTCTGTGTACATTATCTGGAGCACGTATTGAACTGTGTCTCTGGTTGGGGACGTCAGAACGACGCTAGCCCCCAGACCAGCCAGCATTTCGGAGCCGTCGAAGTGCATGATCCAGTTGGAATATGCACCGTACTCTTTAGGGAGTTCGGCTTCCGTCCATTCGGCGACAAAGTCGGCCAACACATGTGACTTAATGGCTCGCCGTGGTTTGTAGGCTATGTCGAACGGGTGGAGCTCGATGGCACATTGGCAATCTGGCCCGTGGCATCACGGTTGTTTATAATATCATTGAGTGGCACTTCCGAGGCTAATGTTATCAAACACTCTTGAAAGTAGTGCCGCAGCTTCCGGGATGCCATGAATACCGCGTATGCTATCTTTTGATAATGCGGGTACCATGACTTGCATGGGGTAAGGACGATGGAGAGATAGTAGACCGTCTTTTGAAGGGGAAATTTAAGTCCATCTGTTTCTTGTTCGACAACGAGCACTGCGCTCACAACTTGATGGGTTGCCGCAATGTATAGCAGCATAGGTTCGCCGATGTTTGGCGCTGCCAGGATTGGGTTGGTCGCTAGTATGGCCTTTATTTCTTCCAATCCGGCTGTGGCGGCATCCGTCCACTCGAAGTGTTCGGTGTGCCATAGGAGGCGGTAAAGGGGTAATGCCTTTTCTCCCAGGCGGGAGATAAAGCGGCTTAAAGTTGCCACACATCCGGTTAATTTCTGGATTTGTTTGAGATCCGTTGGGATGTCCAACTGTGACAGGGCTCAGATCTTGGCCGGATTTTCTTCAATTCCTCTGCCAGATACAACGAAGCCCAGAAGCTTTCCGGCTGGTACACCGAAGACGCATTTTTCCGGGTTGAGCTTGATGTCATATGCTCTGAGGTTATCGAATGTGAGCTTTAAGTCGTCTACTAGAGAGTCGACATGCTTGGTTTTGACGACCACATCGTCTACGTATGCCTCCACTGTTTTGTCGATCTGGTTTGCCAGACATGTTTGAATCATGCGCTGATATGTTGCGCCTGCGTTTTTGAGCCCAAAAGGCATTGTGTTGAAGCAGAAGGGGCCGTATGGTGTGATGAATGTCGTGGCGGCTTGGTTGGACTCCGCCATCTTAATTTGGTGGTAACCGGAGTATGCGTCGAGGAAACACAATGAATCGTGTACTGTTGTCGCATCGATAATTTGATCGATGTGGGGGAGGGGGAAGGGATCCTTTGGGCAAGCCTTGTTGAGGTCCTTAAAATCGACGCACAGGTCCCAGGATTTGTCCTTCTTTGGTACCATCACCAGGTTTGCTAGCCAGTCCGGATGTTTTATCTCTCTAATGAATCCGGCTTCCAATAACTTGGCTAGTTCCTCTCCCATAGCCTGTCTCTTAGGTTCAGAGAAACGCCGAAGAGCCTGCTTGACCGGTTTGAATCCCTTTAGGATATTAAGGCTGTGTTCGGCCAGCTTACGTCGGATTCCTGACATGTATGAAGGGTGCTAGGCGAAAATGTCCTAATTCTCGCGTAAGAATTCTCGTAGTGTGGCGTCTACAACGGGGTTTAGTTGTGCCCCGGTGGAAGGTGTTTTTGTAGGGTCCGTTGGATGGACTTGGAATTTGACTATTTTGTCCGCTGGTTTAAACGAGGTGGACTTGGATCTCTTATCAAGTATCACATCGTCCCTATTCACCGTGGAGTGCAGGGTAGTCAGTTCCTCAGCCGCTAGGGATTCGGATAATGCCTCGAGGGCCAGTGCGGCTGTCTTGTTTTCGGTGCGGAGTGTTGTGTCAAGATCACTAGCAAGAGTGATAATTCCGTTGGGCCCTGGCATTTTGAGCTTCATGTACCCGTAATGGGGTATGGCTTGGGAGATTGTGAATGCCTCCCGCCCTAACAGGGCGTGGTAGCCACTACTGAACGGGGCCACTTGGAACGTAATCTCTTTGGACCTGTAATTCTCCGGCGTGCCGAACACCACATCTAGTGTGATTTTTCCTGTACAACGCGCTTCCTGACTGGGGATTATTCCTCTGAAGGTTGTGTTGCTTCGCTCGATGCGGTTCCAGTCTATTTATATTTTTTGAAGGGTTTCCTCATAGATGAGGTTTAATCCGCTGCCGCCGTCCATGAGTACATTGGTGAGTCTAAAGCCGTCCATAATTGGACTGAGGACCAGTGCGGCTGGTGCTCGGGCTGTTCGGAATTTAGGTTCGTCACTGGCATTGAAAGTAATAGCCGTGTCACTCCATGGGTTTATTGTTGCCACGTGGTGGATTTCGGCAAGGCTGTGGAGTGTTCGCTTTCGCCTATTATTTGATGTGAAGGTCTCGAAGACTGTTAATACCGTACTGGTGTCCCTGGGATGGTGCTCTGTGGCTTCTGGAATTAGAAGATCTTCGCCACTTTTGGCTACCTGCCGGAGTATCCAACATGCTCTAAGGCTATGTGTTGGTATGGCGCCCTCTGTACTGCGAATTTTATAGGGTCCATTGAGCCATCCCTCCAGTACGGTTCCATGCCCTGTAGAGGGTTTTTGCTTCTTGGTAGTTGACCCGGGTGTCTTTTGATAATGCACCCCTTTATTTTGGACTGGGTTCGTATTTAAGGCCAGATTATCCTAAAAATTTGTTTCGGTTTTCCAGGCATTTTCCATCGCACAGTACTTTCGTAATATGGACGCCAACTCAGCGAAGCGTGATATCTCACAACAATTTAAGGCGTTAAGGATTCCCTTGTCCGTGCAATTATTGCAGAAAAATAAGATCGCGTCTTCCTCGCGGCAGTCCTTAACCTTGTTCATCGCAAGGAGGAATCTGGCCCAATAGTGATGTACTGTTTCCTGGGGCTCTTACCTGATGTGGGAAAGATCGCTTGTGTTTGGGTGGGTGGGTGGAATTGAATCCGAACCCCTGCCCGATCTGGGATCCAGGGGCCGAGGAGTTTCCAATTTTGGGAATTCTGGTTCCGGGGTGTTGCCCGGTAATCCTGGCCCGCTGCCTGACTCTAAGTTCAGGGATTGGATGATGTCCTCCCGCGAACGGGTATCTGGCTCGGAGAGCTCAGGAATCCGGACATAGTTGGTCCTTAATATGGAGGAGAGGTCGCCGCATTGTTCCTCCACCACTACAATATGATGGGTGACCGGCTGAGAGTTAATCTCCCTTTGATCGGGTTTAAGCCCAATCCGATCATAGTCCGTAGCGACTCCCAGGGTGGCGATGCGATCTAAGAGCTCGTTTAGGGAGGCAAGCTCCATTGGATCCATCTGTTTGGCGAGTGCCGATTTGACGTGGAGGATGTTTTTTATGACCCGAGAGGTCATCGTTGGCGCGGCGGCCGAACAGGCGGTCATGATGAAACCGCCTAACCAGAGAGTTTGGTCGATAGCCAAAGCTCCCCCAACGGTAGTACCGTCTTTAAAGACGAGACGAGACATCCTTCCTTCTGGCGACGGCATAGTGGAACTCTCAACGAAAGCACCAATGTCGGTGTCAAAACCGGCGGACCTCGGGTAGGGGGTCCCGAACTGTGCGTCTAGGCCGATGGTAACAGGAGACAAGGTACATGATGTTTTTACCCAGGTTCGGGCCCTCTCGATGGAGGTAAAACCCTACTCCTGCTTGATTAATATTGATGATATGGGTAGTACAAGAGTAGTTCTACCACGAGATAAGAGAGGCTAAACCCTAGAAGCTAGCCTATGGTATGATTGTTGTTCTACGGACTAAACCCTTCGGTTTATATAGACACCGTGGGGGGGCTAGGGTTACACAGAGTCGGTTACAATGGTAGGAGATCTAAATATCCATATTTCCAAGCTTGCCTTCCACGCCAAAGAAAGTCCCATCCGGATACGGGACGAAATCTTCAATCTTGTATCTTCATAGTCCAACAGTCCGGCCAAAGGTTATAGTACGGCTATCCGGACACCCCCTAATCCAGGACTCCCTCAGTGGTGCTATCGTACATCCACGTTGATGGAGACTTAAACCCACGAAGGGTAAAGGTTGCACGAGTCAACGGAAGGCTCCACCCACGAAGGGTCCACGAAGAAGCAACCTTGTCTATCCCATCATGGCCATCGCCCACGAAGGACTTGCCTCACTAGCAATAGATCTTCACGAAGTAGGCGATCTCCTTGCCCTTACAAACTCCTTGGTTCAACTCCACAATCTTGTCGGAGGGTCCCAAGTGACACCTAGCCAATCTAGGAGACACCGCTCTCCAAGAAGTAACAAATGGTGTGTTGATGATGAACTCCTTGCTCTTGTGCTTCAAACGATAGTCTCCCCAACACTCAACTCTCTCTCACAAGATATGGATTTGGTGGAAAGAATATTTCAGTGGAAAGCAACTTGATGGTGGGAATGGAATATCTTGGCCTCAACACATGAGTAGGTGGTTCTCTCTCAGAAAATGTGTATTGGAAGTGTAGGTATGGTCTGATGGCTCTCTCCACGAATGAAGAGTGGGTGGAGGGGTATATATAGCCTCCACATAAAAACTAACCGTTACACACAATTTACTAATCTCGGTGAGACCGAATTGAGAAACTCGGTCGGACCGATTTAGCAAACTTAGTGACCGTTAGGATTTTCGATGGGACTGACATGCAACTCGGTAGGACCTATATGGTTAGGGTTAGGGCATAACGTAATCTCGGTGAGACCGATTACACAAACTCGGTGGGACCGATTTTGGTAATAAGCTAACCAGAGAGTTGGTCAGGCAAACTTGGTGAGACCGATTACACAAACTCGGTGGGACCGATTTTGGTAATAAGCTAAGCAGAAAGTTTGCATTGTAATCTCGGTAGTACCGATTGCTCAATCTCGGTGAGACCGATTTTACACAGAGAGATTACAATCCCTTCTCGGTGAGACCGAGATCCCTATCGGTGAAACTGATTTGCCTAGGATTTGTGGCAGTGGCTATGACATCTGAACTCGGTGGCGCCGGATAGAAAGAATTGGTGGGGCCGAGTTTGACTTTTGGTTTATGTCATATGTGGATGTGGGAAGGTAGTTGAGGGTTTTGGAGCATATCACTAAGCACTTTAAGCAAGGAAGCCATTAAGCAACACCTCATCCCCTCTTGATAGTATTGGCTTTTCCTATAGACTCAATGTGATCTTGGATCACTAAAATAGAAAATGTAGAGTCTTGATCTTGAAGCTTGAGCCAATCCTTTGTCTTGAGCATCTTGAAGGGGTTCCACATCCTTTAGTCCATGATACTTAATTTGTTGAGCTTGTCTGAAACATACTAGGTAAAATTATTATTCCAACAAGAGATATGTTGTCATTAATTATCAAAATCACCCAGGGAGCACTTGTGCTTTCAGCGCCCCCTCTCCCCAATCTTATCCAATGAATGAGCCGGGGTCGTCCTCTTGTGTGTACTCTTGGTCCATCATGCGGGGCACGTAGGCTTCCCAGGCCGTCACCCCGAACACCTCGCCGTGGTGCCCCACGCTCAATGTTGCTCGGCCTAGGGTGGCATCCTTAGGATGGTAGCGTGGCATCCGGCTGGGACCATGGAGGGCGACGCTTGTGCTCGTGCTTGTCGCGGGCGGCATGGGGGAGTCGGAGCCCCCTACGCCGCTGGCCGTGCTGATGTTGATGAAGCCCCGGGCGTAGTTGATGGCACGCGGATGTGGAGAGGTTCACCACGCGGCCCTGCAGTGGCCCGAGGAGGAAGTCGATAGAAAAAGGGTGGCGCTACCGACGCCGCTGCATCCAACAGCTCGGCAACACGCTCCAGCAGTGTATCCCGGACGCTTTCCATCAGCCTGCATCGCAGCAGCTCCCTTGCCACGGTGAGCGTTGCCCATATGTTTGCTTACTCCCGCCGTGAGTGCGGCTCTGTTGTTGCGGCATGGCTCGTTGCTCTTGCGGCAGCCCGTACTTGCCGCGGGGTGAGGGTTGATGACGCCTAGCCGCGCTGCCCGCGCCCGGCGGAGTTTGGCGGCGCTCGCGCCGCCTGGAGTGCGAGGTCTAGATCTTCATGGGCAGGCAGCGCTGCCCGGGCTGGCCAGGCTGCCCAGCGGTCAGAGTCGGCCCTTGAGTCACCGGACATCGTGGCTGGGGAGCGTCGGCGAGCTGGTTGGTGGAGAAGAAGCTCCAGCACACCCCTACCTGGTGCGCCAAATGTCGGATGTGGGGTTCTGGCAAACCCCTAAGGTTCGAACACTGGGGTGCGCGCGAAGTCTTTCCCTCCTACCGATCTACGCCCTAGCTCGCTAAGATCTCACGGACGAACTCGACAAACTCGCAACACAGAAAGACACGAGGTTTATACTGGTGCAGGCCACCGTTGTGGTGTAATACCGTACTCTAGTGTGGTGGTGGTGGATTGCCTCTAGGGCTGATGATAAACAGTACAAGGGAAGAACAGCCACCTGAGGTTGAGGTGTTCTTGTGGCTAAGGTAGGCTCTTGATCGGGTTGGATCAAGCTAAGATGAGATGCCCCTACTATGGTGGCTAGCTCTACTTATATGGGCCCTGGTCCTCTTCCCAAATATCGAGCGGGAAGGGAGCCAACAACGGCAGGCAAATTTGAAGGGGGTAGCTAGTACAAGCTATCCTGACAAAAGTGGTATTCGCCTGCGAAAAGCTCTCGTGGTGACGCCGTCTTGGGCTCCATGTTGACATCCGTCTTGTCGTCCTCCTGGTCTCGGGCTCGTTGCACCAATATAGCAACCTTTGCCCGATGCCTCGATACTCTTCGCCTACACTAGCCTCCTTAGCACCAAAGAGGAAGTAAGGACGTTGCACGCGCTGGCGCCCGCCTGGTGTCGTTCGTCATGGCTCACGTCACGAGAGCCTCATGAGGTTTGCCCCGCCTTGATATCTCCACTCCTCATGAGCCTGCCTGGCTAGGCCACTCTAGAGGAGGTCTTGCGTCGTCCGCCTCGCGAGGCTTGGACCCTCACGAGGGTCTTGGATGCCTTGTTGATGAAGATGGGCTGTACGGCCTGCTGGCTTAGCCACGTCACGGGCCGCAGGCAGGCAAGTCTGGGGACCCCCGTTCCCAGAACGACGGCGGTAGTGGTTTGAATGTTCTCTATGCTGAAACCCTCCAGGAGAAGGGCATTCCGATGTCCTGACTCAGTGAAAGCAACATGCAGTTTCACGGAGTCATCCCAGGGAAAAAGTCAAAGTCACGTGGTCAGATTGCTTTGGATGTGGTTTTTGGTGACTCGAAGAATTTTTGGAAGGAAAAGTTGACGTTTGAAGTGGTGGATTTTCACAGTGCCTATCATGCTATTCTGGGTCAGCCAGCTTATGCTCACTTCATGGCCCGTCCATGTTACTGTACCTTAAGTTGAAGATGCCTGGACCCCAGGGCGTGATCACCATCACTGGGAATAGGCAGAGAGCCGAGGAATGTCTTCAACCAGGATCCAAAATTGTTGATGAGCAGATGCAGTAGTGGAATTGGAAGAATACAAGAAGAACGTAGATCCGAGTGATTTACTCCGCTCTAAGAAGCCAGCTTATGAGTCTGCTTTTTGGTCTGCAGGAGGATCCAAACAAGTTCACATTCACCCGGAAGATCCCGCAGCCGCTCCAACCAATATCTCAACAATACTCGACAACAAATAGGAAGTCGCGCTCATTCAGTTACTCCGTGAGAATTGGGACATCTTTGCATGGAAACCATCAGACATGCCAGGTGTACCCAGGGGACTGACTGAGCACCGCTTGAGAGTCGATTTGAAGGCCAAACCTGTCAAAGAGCATCTCCGCCGCTCTGCTGCAGAGAAGAGGAAGGCGATTGGTGAAGAAGTGGCTCGGCTCTTGGCGGCTGAGTTCATACATGAAATATACCACTTCAAGTGGCTCACCAACGTCGTCATGGTCCCCAGGAAGGATAAGTCATTCCGTATGTGCATCAATTTCAAGCATATCGATCGGCCCTGCCGGAAAGATCATTTTCCGGTCCCTTGCATTGACCAAATCATGGATTCCACTGTGGGATGCGAGCGTTTGTCTTTTCTTGATGCGTATTGTGGATACCATCAGATCCGACTGTATGGGCCAGATGAAATAAAAACTACCTTCATCACCCCTTTCAGGTATTTTTGCTATGTCACCATGCCATTCGATCTCGAAAATGCTGGTGCCACATTCATGCGCATGATTCAAAAGTGCCTACTCACTCAGATCAGTCGGAATGTCGAGGCTTACATGGATGACATCGTGGTCAAGTCACACAAAGGTTCCGACCTGCCGACTGATCTTGCTAAAATCTTTGCCAACCTGAGAAGGTATGACATCAAGCTGAACCCATCCAAGTGCACTTTCAGAGTGCATGGAGGCAAGTTACTCGGTTTCCTCATTTCCGAACAAGGGATAGATGTCAATCCTAAGAAGATCGATGCTATTATCCGAATGAAACACCCTGAGCATGTGCATGACGTCTAGAAGCTCACAGGTTGTCTCACGACACTGAGTCGGTTCATTTCTCGTGTCGGTGAAAAGGCACTGCCTCTTCACCGACTAATGAAGAAGTCCGATAAGTTCAAGTGGACTCCCGAAGCTGAAGCAGCGTTTGTTGAGCTCGAAGCCCTACTGCTCCGAACAATGATAACCTTTACATTTGTACATTGCGGCCACTGGTGAAGTTGTCAGCATAGTTCTCACAGTGGAACGAGAAGAAGAAGGCAAGGCCTACAAAGTTCAATGACCAGTGTATTATATCTCCGAGGTTTTGACTCCGTCCAAGCAGAGGTAGCCTCATTATCAAAAGCTTGTCTATGGTATTTACTTAACAACGAAGAAAGTCGCACATTATTTTCAAGAACACTCGATTTCAGTCGTCAGACTCGCCCCGTTGTTTGAAATCATGAACAATCGGGATGCAACTGGCCGAGTGACTAAATGAGCAATTGAGCTTCTCCCTTTGTATATTAAGTTTGAAGCAAAGAAGGCGATCAAATCTCAAGCACTTGCAGATTTCTTGGCCGAGTGGATAGAACAGCAACAACCGACTCAGGTTTAATCGGAGCACTGGACCATGTTCTTCGATGGTTCCAAGATGTTGAACGGCTCGGGCGCCGGAGTGGTCCCGGTATCCCCAAAAGGTGATCAACTCAGTTATGTCTTTCAGATTCACTTTGATTCTTCTAATACTGAAGCTGAGTATGAAGCACTCTGTCGGCATTCTGGGAACGGGGGTCCCCAGACTTGCCTGCCTGCGGCCTGCGGCGTGGCTCGAATGGGGGCCCAGCGCGGCCCATCTTCACCAACACAAGACTCAAGACCCTCGCGAGGGGCCAAGCCTCACGGGGCGGAGGACATAACGCTTCCTCAGGCGCGGCCTCCTCAGGCTGGCTCACGAGGAGGCGGAGAGATCAAGGTAGGGCACCTCGCGAGGTGCCCATGACGCAAGCCATGACGACCAAGGGTGCCAGGCGGGCGCCAGACCGTGCAGTGACCTCCCTTTCCTCTTTGGTGCAAAGGGGGCAAGCGCAAGCGAGAGGATCAAGCAAGGGCATCCATTTCGGTGCAACGGGACCAAGACCAGTCCAACGGTGGGAATGAGCTCATCGTGGAGCCCAGAGTGGCGTCACCACAGGGCCTTTGGCAGGCGAGGACCAACTTTGGTCAGGATAAGTGTACCAGATGTTCCCCTTCAAATTGGCCAATTCTTGGCGCCCTTCCCGCTCAATATTTGGGAAGAGGCCCAGGGCCTTGGCCTATAAATAGGACCAGCCACCCCCAGGGAGGGGGGGGGAAATGAGAGAGCAAGTAGAGAAAGAGAGAGAGAGAGAGAGAGAGAGAGAGAGAGAGAATGGCGGCTGAGCTCCTCTAGCAGTTCATCGTCCTAGCCAAGGACAGGCCCTCGCGAGGCCGTTCTCCCTTGTACTGATCATCATCATCATCATCCCAAGAGGCAATCCAGCCACCACAAACTAGAGTAGGGTATTACACCACAACGGTGGCCCGAACTAGTATAAACTCTGTGTTCTTTGTGCGGTTCTTTCGGTAGTTTAGATCCTTGCAAGACGGAGAGGTAGAGAGCATCATCTCTGCGCGCACCCCAGAGTTCGAACCTTAAGGGTCTGCCGGAACCCGTGATCCGACATTTGGCGCGCCAGGTAGGGGTGCGCCGGAATCTGTCTTCCACCGCTCCGTCCTTCTCCGCCCGCCGCACCCATGTACGGCGCCGGTCGGGCCCGCATCGCCCCAGCAGCCCTCGCTGGTGGGCGTCCTCGTCGTCCTTCATCGCCCGCCATCGGCACCGCCGCCAGCCCGTCGGGAAACAAGCAGCAAGCACCACCCCACCATCCGCCTATGTGACGGGGCGACTACGCCACAACATCGACACCTCCGGTCGTTCCGGCCCTCCTGGGTGGCTCGCAAGCACCGCCCACGCGTCGCCATGTCAAGCCGTTTGCCCGCCGGGTCAGCACCGTTTCCACACGGCAGGGGGCTTCCTCGGATCGGGCAGCGCGCGAGGACGATCTGACCTTCAGCTCGGAGGACCACCCCAGCAACTTGGCCGGCTCGGACGCGCTCCCCCTGTTGTGCACCCCCACCATCTGCCAGGTGGCCGTCACCAGAACCCTCGTCGACGGCGGCGCGGGCCTCAGTGTGCTTTCGGTCGAGACCTTCAATCTCCTCTGCATACCCCGGGAGCGGCTGCGGCCCAGTCGATCTTTCTCGGGCGTCGAGGGCGGATCGTCCGACTCCCTGGGACAGATCCTGCTCCCGGTAACCTTCGGCACCTACGACAACTTCTGCACGGAGATGGTCGACTTCGACATCGCCCCCATCTGCCTCCCGTACAATGCCATCCTCGGTTACCCGGCGCTGGCTCAGTTCATGGCCGCCACGCACCCGGCGTACAACCTCATGAAGATGCCCGGGAGCAGCGGTACCCTCACCGTGCACGGAGATGCCAGGGACGCCTTGCGAGTACTCAAGCTCGCCTTCAAGACGGCGGCATCGGCGCGGCCCGCCGACGCGGAGGCCCCTGAGCCCAAGGGGGCTGCGCCCGCCAAGAAAAAGCAGTTGTTCGCCTAGGACAAGGCAGAAACCAAGCAGATACCCGTGGACGAGGACGGGTCTTCTGGTGCCACTTCCACCATAGGCGCCAACCTTGAGCCTGAGCAGGAGGAGGCCTTGGTCAGGTTCCTGTGCGCGAATAAGAAGGTGTTCGCTTGGGAGCCCGATCAGTTGGCGGGGATTCCCAGGAGTGTCATCGAGCATCACCTCAACGTGTGCCCGAACGCGCGCCCCGTGAAGCAGAAGGCCAGGCGGCAGTCTGCAGAGAAGCAAGGCTTCATTGTCCAAGAGACGCGCAAGCTAGAAGCCGCTGGGGTCATTCGCGAGGTCCGATACCCGGATTGGTTGGCCAACCCCGTCGTTGTGCCTAAGAAAGGGGGGAAGGAACGCATGTGTGTCGACTTCACCAATCTCAACAAGGCATGCCCGCAAGATCCGTTTCCGCTCCCCCGCATCGACCAGATTGTCGATTCCACCGCAGAGTGCGACCTGCTATGCTTCCTGGACGCCTTCTCCGGATATCACCAGATCAGAATGGCGGTGGAAGACGTTGAAAAGACCGCCTTCTTGACCCCGTGCGGGGCATACTGCTATACCTGCATGCCGTTTGGACTGTGTAACGCGGGAGCTACCTTTCAGCGGTTGATGCACATCACCTTGGGCCCGCAACTCGGAAAGAATGTCGAAGCCTATGTTGATGACATTGTGGTAAAATCTCGGGAGGCCAAGACCCTGATACGAGACCTGGAGGAGGCCTTCGCGAGCCTCTACGCAGTAAACCTGCGACTCAACCCGGAGAAATGTGTATTTGGCGTCCCCTCGGGCAAGCTCTTGGGCTTCCTCGTATCCCATCGTGGCATCGAGGCCAACCCAGAGAAGGTCAAGGCGGTCGAGGACATGAGTCCGCCAAAGACCCTCAGAGAGATGCAGAAGCTCACTGGGCGTGTGACCATGCTAGGGCGCTTTATCTCTAAATTGGGGGGAGCGAGCGTTGCCTTTCTTTCAGCTGATGAAGAAAAAGGGGCCCTTTGAATGGACTGAAGAGGCAGATAAGGCGTTTCAAGATCTCAAGAGGTACCTGACCAGTCCCCCAGTCATGGTGGCTCCGCACCCTCAAGAGCCCCTGCTGCTCTACCTCGCCGCCACTCCCTACTCCGCCAGCGCAGCCCTGGTGGCGGTTAGGGAGGAGCGCCAAACTAAGACCGCAGCAGCAACCCGAGGCAAGGCAAGACGGGAGCAAGGAAAGCCTGCAGAAGCCACAGCCGAAGTTGAGGAGGGTCGGCTGCCGAAGAGCGCACTGGAGGCAGGAGAAGCCACACGCTCGGATGGTCCGCCTCCCGAGGCCGCGTCACCTCGTGAGGCGCCCTTACCTCCTGAGGGCGCCGCGGCCCCAGATGCTCTCAGCCTTGTTGAGCATCCAGTTTACTTTGTTAGCACGATGCTTCGGGACGCGAGGGCACGGTACCCAATGCCTCAGAAGCTCCTCCTCGCGCTACTAGTGGCCTCGCGCAAGCTGCGTCACTACTTCCAGGCCCATCTCATTAAGGTCGTCTCATCGTACCCCCTGGAGAGAGTGCTCAAGAGCCCTAACTCAGCAGGAAGGGTCACCGAGTGGAACATAGAGTTGCAGGCGTTTCAACTCGAGTTCAGCACAACTAGGGTCATCAAAGGAGCAGCGTTAGTGGATTTCGTGGCTGAATGGGCGGAGGCACCAGGCCTCAAGGACAACGAGGATCGGTCCCTCTCTCCAGGAAGTGAGGCGCCCGAAGGCTGGGTCATGTATTTCGATGGGGCGTTCTCCAGGCACGGCGCGGGGGCTGGCACGGTACTTATATCACCCACTCAGGATAAGCTCTACTATGCCGTACAGCTCTGTTTCCAGCAGGGCGAAAAGGTCTCCAAAAAAATAGCAGAGTATGAGGGTCTGATAGCCGGATTAAAAGCCGCAATAGCTCTGGGGGTGAAGCGCCTCACCATCAAGGGCGACTTGCAGCTCCTTGTCAACTTCTCCAACAAGGTATACGAGCCGAAGGATGAGCATATGGAATCCCATCTAGCGGAAGTCCGCAGGATGGAAAAATAGTTCTGGGGGTTGGAACTGAAGCACGTGCCCCGTGGCACCAATCAGGAAGCCGACGACATAGCCGGACGGGCATCCAGGCGGTTGCCACAGGAACCAGGCGTCTTCGAAGAGCGGCTCTTCAAACCCTCAGCACAGCCGATGTTATCAAACGTCGCTCAGCCTCGAGAGGAGCTCCCTCGGCCGTCAGCCTCGGGAGCCCCGATCTGTGGACCGACCTCAGGAGCGCGTCTACTCCTGATGATGGAACCTCGGTAGGAGTGCTGGATCACAGAACTCCGGAGCTATTTAACACAAGGGACCCTACCGGAGAAGGAAGAGGAAGCGGAGTGCGTGACGCGGCAGGCCACGGCATACTGCCTCGGAGATGGAGAGCTCTACCGGAAGCGACCAAATGATGTATCTCTGCGCTGCATCTCCCGGGAGCAAGGAAAGGAACTACTGGAGGACATACACAGCGGAGACTGCGGGCATCACTCATCATCATGAACCCTCGTCGGCAAGGCATTCCGTAGCGGGTTCTATTGGCCCACCGCGCTCAACGACGCAGTCGAGTTAGTAAAGTCTTGTCAGGCCTGCCAGTTTCATTCCAAGCAGATCCACCAACCGGCGGGGGTCTTGCAGACTATACCCCTCTCATGGCCATTCGCAGTTTGGGGGTTGGATATTCTAGGCCCATTCCCTCGGGCGCCAGGGGGCTACTGCTACCTCTACGTCGTCGTTGACAAGTTCACCAAGTGGGCAGAAGTGGAGGCCGTCCGTACCATCCCCGCTGGTTCCGCGGTCAAGTTCATCAGGGGTATCGTAAGCCGGTTCGGGGTGCCGAACCGCATCATCACAGACAACGGTTCGTAGTTCACCAGTAATCTCTTCAAAACATACTGTGCTAACCTTGGGACGCAGGTATGCTACGCTTAGGTGGCGCACCCGCGAAGCAATGGGCAGGCCGAACGGGCCAACGCGGAGGTCCTGAGAGGCCTCAAGACCAGGACATTCAAGAAGAAGCTGGAGGCTTGCGGCAGAGGTTGGTACGACGCGCTACAGTCCGTATTGTGGTCCATCCGCACGACCGCGACCAAACCAACCGGGGAGACCCCGTTCTTCCTATTCTATGGAGCTAAAGCGGTCCTCCCTCACGAGGTCAGGCGTCGCTCCGCGCGGGTCCTAGCGTTCGACGAAGCGCAGCAGGACGCCATGCGGGGGATGGACCTCGTACTAGGGGAGGAACGCCGCCGGGAAGCCGCGTTGCAAGCAGCGAGGTACCAACAGGCGCTGCGATATCATTGCCGCAACATCCGCCCTAGGACCCTCGAGGTAGGAGACCTCGTGCTCAGACGGGCTCTCTCCAGGGAGGGGCTGCACAAGCTCTCTCCTATGTGGGAGGGCCCGTTCAAGGTTGTTCATGTTTCCAGGCCAGGCTCCGTGCGCTTGGAGACCCAAGAGGGGGAGCCGATACAGAACGCGTGGAACATCCAGCACCTCCGGAGGTTCTACCCCTAAAAGGCCCAGAGCCTGTGAAGAAGGCGAACGCCTGTGAAGACCTTCCATTTTTGGAAAAGGCCCAGAGCCTGTGAAGAAGGCGAACGCCTGTGAAGACCTTCCCTTTTTGGAAAAGGCCCACAACCTGTGAAGAAGGCGAACGCCTGTGAAGACCTTCCCCTTTTTGGAAAAGGCCCAGAGCCTGTGAAGAAGGCGAACGCCTATGAAGACCTTCCCTTTTTTGGAAAAGGCCCAGAGCCTGTGAAGAAGGTGAACGCCTGTGAAGACCTTCCCTTTTTGGAAAAGGCCCAGAGCCTGTGAAGAAGGCAAGTGCCTATGAAGCTGATCACCTCTGAGGAGAAAGGCCCGGAGCCTGTGAAGAAGGCCAATGCCTGTGAAGCTCGCCGCCCCGTGACACTCTCACGTAATAATGAGTGGGGCTGTACATGCCCCGGAATCTCAGGAGCGCCGGCCTCAGGCCCTGGGGCTCCCTCCCACGCCCAGTGGCAGCACTTAGCTCCGCGCTGGTGAGAAGACGTCAAAGACTAGATTAGGTGCCGGACGCGGCTTTTTTATTTGCTTTCCGCAGTTGACGTGTTTATTTGCAACTGAAATCTTATCGAAACTATCGCCCTTGTTGATTTGTGATTCGTTGATTTTCGCTCCCCATTTTGATTTCTCTCATGAAAGGCCTCGCGAGCGTTTCCGCCCTATCCGCTTAAAGGTTTCATGGCCCGGGCCCTCTTCAGGAGCACCCCTCCAGTCCGTGACCCTCGGGCACCGCGACACGCGCACAGGGCCTGGGTCGGTCGCCCCCCCCCCCCGGCAGGGGCTGAAAACTACCTACGCGAGGCAAATAGTTGAGAAGCACAACAACAAAGTCAAGGTAATAGCTACAACGGCAATGATTCTCAACGCGCCCCCGCGGGGCTCCATGCAGCTGTTTTGTCTTACAGAGGAAGCAAAAGGAAAAGGAAAAGGCGAGCCCGGCGTGACCCGCCTCACATCGGCCTGTAGAGGCGGCACGGGATGCCTCCGAGGCTCAGCGGACTCCCTCTCGTGCTTCACCAGGGCGCGGCGACGGACGGATGAACAGCCACCCCCCAGGCAGGCGCGACGGCGAGGGGGCTGGCTGCGGCCGCCGCTGGAGGAGCCACCTGAAGAAGAGTTGGTGGAGCTTGGGGAGCGTCGGGCGCCGCCATCGGAGCGGGCGCTGTCTCCTCCATCATCATCGGAGCGAGGCCCCTGGCCACGGTTGTCGCCCTCAGGGCAGCATCCTGCGCGGCGACCATCTTCCCCAAACACCCTCACATAGAGGGTGCCGTCGCCGTCGAACTTGAAGTGCAGGGTGCATCGCTGGCCCAGGCCGCGCGCGCGGGCAAACGTCTGCCAGCCGCGGGTCAGGGCCCCATTCCCAGAAGGGGAGACCTCAAGCGAAACCCAGGAGGCCCTGCTGCAGCAACCGTCAGCCTGAAGCCAGAAGCCGCACCGGGTGTTGGCCGGCAGCTCGCCGATGAAGAAGCGAGGGAGCTGGAGCCAGGTGTTGGTCGGGTCCGCCGACCACACGACGAACTCCGGCAGCACCTCCGCTGAGCGAAAGCGCGGCCTGGGGGGCCGTGCAGTCACAGCCTGCCTCCCCTTGGCAGTCGAGCGCTCACCACCACGCGGAGAACCGTCCCTGTGGCTACGGGGAGCCACAGCGGGGACCGCGGGATGCTTGCAGAGACAACCCTGACCGCGCTTGGCCGGGAGGGAGTCGGGCCCCGCCCGACTAGCCTTCCCCTTTTTCGCGGCTGGGAACCTCTTTGGAGCCATGCGAGCGGTGGGCGGCAGGAGAGAGGAAGAAGAAGAGAAGCAGGAAGGGGCAGACTGGCGGAGCTTACGCGGCCCCGTACTTATAGCCGAAAAAGGCCAACCGTCGAGCACCACAATCGTAGGTAATAATGACCCGTATCTACGCATCCAGGGACTAGTCAAGTCACGCAGTTGCCAAGACGTCGTGGGGAAGCGGAGACACCCACGTCCTATCAAACCGCCACGCGGCTCCCAAGGGCGCAGGCTATCAGGGCCCGCGGCGCTTCGCCCTTGCCCTTTCGCCTCTCGGCACGGCCAAGTCCGGGCGCGCCTTGGGCCCGGGGCTATTGTCGGCGTTCTCGGAACGGGGGTCCACAGACTTGCCTGCCTGCGGCCTGCGGCATGGCTCGAATGGGGGCCCAGCGCGGCCCATCTTCACCAAAACAAGACTCAAGACCCTCGCGAGGGGCCAAGCCTCGCGGGGCGGAGGACACAGCGCTTCCTCAGGCGCGGCCTCCTCAGGCTGGCTCACGAGGAGGCAGAGAGATCAAGGCAGGGCACCTCGCGAGGTGCCCATGACGCAAGCCATGACGACCAAGGGTGCCAGGCGGGCGCCAGACCGTGCAGTGTCCTCCCTTTCCTCTTTGGTGCAAAGGGGGCAAGCGCAGGCGAGAGGATCAAGCAAAGGCATCCATTTCGGTGCAACGAGACCAAGACCAGTCCAACGGTGGGAATGAGCTCATCATGGAGCCCAGAGTGGCGTCACCACAGGGCCTTTGGCAGGCGAGGACCAACTTTGGTCAGGATAAGTGTACTAGATGTTCCCCTTCAAATTTGCCAATTGTTGGCGCCCTTCCCGCTCAATATTTGGGAAGAGGCTCAGGGCCTTGGCCTATAAATAGGACCAGCCACCCCCAGGGAGGGGGGGGGGATGAGAGAGCAAGTAGATAAAGAGAGAGAGAGAGAGAAGGGCGGCTGAGCTCCTCTAGCAGTTCATCGTCCTAGCCAAGGACAGGCCCTCGCGAGGCCGTTCTCCCTTGTACTGATCATCATCATCATCAGCCCAAGAGGCAATCCAGCCACCACAAACTAGAGTAGGGTATTACACCACAACGGTGGCCCGAACTAGTATAAACTTTGTGTTCTTTGTGCGGTTCTTTCGGTATTTTAGATCCTTGCGAGACGGAGAGGTAGAGGGCATCATCTCCGCGCGCACCCCAGAGTTCGAACCTTAAGGGTCTGCCGGAACCCGTGATCCGACACACTCCTTTACGGGTTGCGTATGGCCATCTCACTCGGCACTCGTCACCTGATGGTCTACGGTGACTCGGATTTGGGGGTCAATCAAGAGATGAAGGAGTGGGATGTCAGAAACCCTGCTATGACAGGATACTGCAATGCAGTGAGGAAGCTAGAGAAAAAGTTCGAGGGTTTGGAGCTTCACCACATTCCCAGAATCAAAAATCAAGCAGCCGACGATCTGGAAAAAATCGGTTCCACTCGGAAGCCTATCCCGAGCAATGTGTTTGTTGAGACCCTACATTCCCCGTCAGTGCAGGAGGATCCTTTCACTAAAGAGCCTCCCCAAGCGATAATTCCTACTGATCTGACTGAAATCGAGGTCCCTGCAGTCATTGACTTGGTTATAGAGATTCTGGTAATTACACCCGACTGGATAGTGCCATACATTGCATATCTTCTCAGGCAAGAACTTCCAGAAGATGAAGTTGAGGCACGTCAGATTGTCCGCAGATCCAAAGCCTTCACTTTGATGAATGGACAACTTTACAAAGAAAGTGTCACTAGCGTAGAGGAATGATGTATCTGTCCTAGGGAAGGTCGACTGATTTACTGGTCATGTGCCAATGAAGCTGCAAAGGAGATCGTTCAGCGTTGCGAAGTATGCCAGTTCTACACGAACATGTCCCATAAGCACGCGTCTGCCCTGAACACCATACCACTCGTCTAGCCGTTTGCTATGTGGGGATTGGACATGGTCAGACCACTCAGGACAGGCAGAAGCGGCTTCACTCATCTAGTTGTAGCATTCAACAAATTCACCAAGTGGATTGAAGCCAAGCCTATTAAGAAGTTAGATTCAAGGACAGCCATGATATTCAGATATGGAGTCCCACACAATATTATCACAGACAATGGCTCAGAGTTCGATTCGGAAGAGTTCAGAAACTTCTGTGCCACCCAAGGCACTCGGGTGGACTACGCATCTGTTGCGCACCCGCAGTAAAATGGTGAAGCAGAGAGGGTGAGCAGCCTTATCCTTCAAGCGATGAAACCATGACTCATACATGACCTTGAGCATGCAGCTAGAGCCTGGGTGACTGAACTGTCGTCCGTCCTGTGCGGTTGAAGGACGACTCCTAACCGGTCCACTAATCGCACCCCTTTTTTCATGGTGTATGGAGCCGAAGCCGTGCTGCCTAGTGATCTCTTCCACAATTCACCCCGAGTGGAACTCTATTCAGAAGCCGAGGTGAAGCAGGCACGGCAGGACAATGTTGACCTTTTAGAACAAGAACCAGAGATGGCCCTGATATGGCCGACGGTTTATCAGCAAGACCTAAGTCGATTCCATGCAAGAAACGTCAAGGGTCGAGCATTTCAAGAACAAACTCGCCCCCGCATGGGAAGGCCCCTTCATCGTCACCAAGGTGCTGCACAACAGGGCCTACCACCTCTACAACCTCACGAAGAAGATTGAGGAGCCGCATGATGCGGCTTGAACTACGACAGTATTTCCCAAAGAGGAAAGGATGATGCAGCACAACGACGGTAGGTATTTCCCTCAGTGATGAGACCAAGGTTATCGAACCAATAGGATAACCACGCAACACTATGTGAATGGTACCTACACACAAAGAACAAATACTTGCAACCCAACGTAAAAGAGGGGTTGTCAATCCCTCCCTGGTAAAAAGATAGATAAAATTGTAGTAGATTGGACAAATAGATCTCGTGGGAACGCGAGACAAAATAAATAAAGGAAAATTGCAGCAAGGTATTTTTGTGTTTTTGGATTAATAGATCTGAAAATAAAAGCGAATAAAATAGATCTCGAAGGCAAATATGACAAAGAAGAGACTCGGGGGCCGTAGATTTCACTAGTGGCTTCTCTCGAGAAAAATAGCAAACGATGGGTAAACAAATTGTTGTTGAGCAATCGATAGAACTTCAAATAATTATGATGATATCCAAGCAATGATCATTATATAGGCATCACGTTCAAGATTAGTTGACCGACTCCTGCCTGCATCTACTACTATTACTCCATACATCGACCGCTATCTAGCATGCATCTACTGTATTAAGTTCACGGAGAAACGGAGTAATGCAATAAGAACGATGAAATGATGCAGACAAGATCTATTCATGTAGGAATAGACCCCATCTTGTTATCCTTAATAGCAACGATCAATACGTGTATTCCTGCCCCTTTTGTCACTGGGAAAGAACAACGCACGACCAAACCCATCACAAAGCACCTCTTCCCATGGCGAGAATAATCGATCTAGTCGGCCTAACTAAACCAAAGATTCAAAGAAGAAATACGAGGGTATAAGTTGTCATGCATATAAGAGATCAAAATAAGACTCAACTAACTTTCATAGATAAAATAGATCTGATTATAAACTCAAAGTTCATCGGATCCCAACAAACACACCGCAAAAAAGAGTTACATCAAATAGATCTCCAAGAGACCATTGTATTAGAATCAAAAGAGGGAGAGGAAGCCATCTAGCTACTAACTACGGACCCGTAGGTCTATAATGAACTACTGACGCATCATCAAAGAGGCACAAATGAGGATGCTGAACCCCTCCGTGATGGTGTCTATATTGGATCTGTGGTTTATGGAACTTGCGGCGGCTGGAATTGTGTTTCGTCCACTCCCCTAGGGTTTTTGGAATATTGGGGTATTTATAGAACAAAGAAGCGGTGCGGGAGGCGACTGAGGTGGGCACAACCCACCAGGGCACGCCTGGGCCCCTAGGCGCCCCCAGCTGGGTTGTGCTCCCTTCCGAGCCCCCCTCTGGTACTTCCTTGGCCCAACTTGTGTCTTCTGGTCCAAAAAAATCTCCAAAAAGTTCCACTGCATTTGGACTCCGTTTGGTATTGATTTTCTCCGAAGTATAAAAACAACCAAAAATACCAACTGGCACTAGGCACTATGTCAATAGCTTATTCCCAAAAAATGATATAAAGTTGCTAAAATGATTGTAAAAGATCCAAGAATGATAATATAACAGTACAGAACAATAAAAAATTATAGATACGTTGGAGATGTATCACCACACGCCTAGAACGTAGATCTACTTCATCGATTATATACTTAACAATCTGATTGTCGAGATGTAATAAGAGTACTTTTAGATTATTTATCAAATACATGAGTCATGCAGTCTTATCATGATTTCTCTCGCATAACCGCATGTTCAACATCCCAAGTGGGTGGCTTAGCCGAGAGCCAGTCCTCGCCTAAGGGAAAAAACTACTACGAGTGAGAGCATCCCTCCCACTCGGGGGCTTAGCTGCGACCCAGTCCTCGCCTAAGTTAAAAAACTAGTCCGAGTGATAGCATCCCACCCACTCGGGGGCTTAGTCGCAAGCCAATCCTCGCCTAAGTTAAAAAAACTACTGCGAGTGAGAGCATCCCTCTGACTCAGGGGCTTCGCCGCGTGCCAGTCCTTGCCTAAGTTAAAAAGCTACTCCGAGTGGGAGCATCCCTCCCACTTGGGGGCTTAGTCGTGAGCCAGTCCTTGCCTAAGTTAAAAAAATTACTACGAGTGAGACCATCCCTCCCACTCGAGGGCTTAGCAGCGAGCCAGTCCTTAAGTTAAAAAAAACTACTCCGAGTGAGATCCTCCCTCCCACTCGAGGGCTTAGCCGCGAGCCAGTCCTCGCCTAAGTTAAAAAAACTACTCAGAGAGAGAGCGTCCCTCCCACCCGGGGGCGTAGACGTGAGCCAATCCTCGCCTAAGTGAAAAACTACTCTAAGTGAGAGCATCCCTCCCACTCGGGGGCTTAGCTGAGAGCCAGCCCTCGCCTAAGTTAAAAAAACTACTCCGAGTGAGAGCCTCCCACCCGCTCGGGGGCTTAGCGGCGAGCCAGCCCTTGCCTAAGTTAAAAAACTACTCCGAGTGAGAGCATCCCTCCCACTCGGGGGCTTAGCGGCGAGCCAGTCCTCGCCTAAGTTAAAGAACTACTCCGAGTGAGAGCATCCCTCCCACTCGGGGGCTTAGCCGCGAGCCAGTCCTCGCCTAAGTTAAAAAACTACTCCGAGGAGAGCATCCCTCCCACTCGGGGGCTTAGCCGCAAGCTAGTCCTCTCCTAAGTCAAAAAACTACTCCGAGTGAGAGCATCCCTCCCACTCGGGGGCTTAGCCGTGAGCCAATCCTCGCCTAAGTTAAAAAAACTACTCCAAGTGAAATCATCCCTCCCACTCGGGGGCTTAGCCGCGAGACAGTCCTCACTTAAGTTAAAAAACTACTCCGAGAGAGGTCAGCCCTCCCACTCGAGGGCTTAGGCGCGAGCCAGTCCTCACCTAAGTTGAAAAAACTAATTCGAGAGAGAGAACGTCCCTCCCACTCGGGGGCTTAGACGTGAGCCAATCCTTGCCTAAGTTAAAAAAACTACTCTACGCGAGAGCATCCCTCCCACTCGGGGGCTTAGCCGAGAGCCAGCCCTCGCCTAAGTTAAAAATCTACTCCGAGCGAGAGCCTCCCACCCGCTTGAGGGCTTAGCTGCGAGCCAGCCCTCGCCTAAGTTAAAAAAACTACTCCGAGTAAGAGCATCCTTCCCACTCGGGGGCTTAACCGTGAGCTAGACCTTGCCTAAGTTAAAAAAAGCTACTCCGAGTGAGAGCATCCCTCCCACTCAGGGGCTTAGCCGCGAGCCAGCCCTCGCCTGTCACACCCTGATTTTCATGCCACAACACTTAAGCTAATAAATCATGATAAAATGTGGTTTGACAAAAACTTTTGAGTGTTTTGGACTTTGCTTGATTTGATTTTTGTGTGTTGTTTGCAAGTGCTCTAAAAATCAAATAAATCCTCCAACTCTTATACTCCTTCTCCTTGATCCAAAACCTTTTCCCAATGATCATGCCATGTGTATAGAGCAATATAGTATTTTCTTACAAAAATAATTTGGCCAAAAAGTATTTTTAAAAATTAGTTTTCCAAAAACCCCTCAGTTGAGGTTTGCACTGCAAGTACTTAATTAAGGGCAGTAAAAATCTTTCCAAAAATATTTTTGACTCCTATTAGATATAGGTTACCCAGAAACCACAAAATATAATTTTAAAAGTTATTTTCCTATTTTATTTAAAGGCTTTTTCTTAAGGCCAAAAATGGTCTTAAATAAGTTAAAATTATTTTAAAGCTTTAAAAATATTTGAGAAAAATTAGGGAGATTCAATGGACATATATTTTCCATATATATGAGTTTCAACATATGGTCATGATCAAAATATTGGGCAAAACCTCCCAAAACCATTTCTGCTCCTTTCAAGGATTTGAAATATTTCTACAGGAAATATTTTCATAAAAATCCAAGAAAATTCTAACATGTCACATATGACATTTTTGATGATCTTGCCAAGTACCATGTCATGGAGAATAGTATAACCCCATGAAACCCTCTCAAAACCACTTCTGTCCTTTTTCAAGTTTGAACAGCTTTGCATTGTCAAACATTTCCAAATGCTCTCAAACTTGGTTCACATTCTCAAATGGTGTAATAATGCATCTAGACCAAATGGCACAAGTTGGAGAGAAATTTATCTTTATCAAAGTACCCCAAAACCCTCTCTGACCAGAATCAAATTTGAACAAGTTTGTAATGCCAACTTTTTCTCCTTGACCCCAACTTTTGTGAGAATGTTCACATGACCAAATGAGGCCACTACACCAAGTGGTGCATCAAGGAGAAATGATTATCTCAACTAGATCTACACAAGTCCATTTCTGCTAATTTCTAGGGTTTACAAAAGTTGCATTGGCAACTTTTCCCAAATGAGCTCAAAATTGGTTGAAGGACCTAATTATATGTGACATTTCACCCTGTGGAGTATCATGCCAAATGGAGGTCATTTGCTTAACCAAACAAGCATCAAACACCTTCTGCCACTTTACCAAAATCCCATTTTTGACCTCTTCCACTGATCTCCATGGGCTCAACTTTGTACCACAGCTGCTCCTGACCCTCTTCTACCTCCAGTAAGTCTTGCCAGCCCCCAGCTCCATTATTGGGGGGGTGAAAACCCTCATTTGCTTCTATGGACAACAGCACTTCTATCCTTTCTCACCTCTCCTTCTCTCTCCAGCGCCATCCAAGGGATCCAATGCCATTTCCGCTTTGTTTACTCCCTCCCAGAGCCCCCAGACGCAAGTGGCCACGCGAGGACGCGCGGAAAAGCCGCACATTCCGGCCAAAGACGCGCTCTGGAGCACGCTACCGTGCTCCCGACCGTTGACACCGCGCTCCCGTCCACCTCGGGCCGCCCGAGCGCACCAGTCGATGCTCCTCGGCGTCCGCATCACGCCAGCGGGTCTCCCACTTGCCCCCGCGCCCTCCTCTTGCCCCTGCGGTGCGTGCCCGAGCGCCACCCGCACCCACCCATTGCCTCCCGCGTCCCTGGCCCGCCTCGCGCTCGCTCCTCTCTCCCTCTCTCTTTCCCTGGTCGTAGACCACGCCCAGGAAGACCCCGAACTCGAAGCCAAGCCCTCCCGTGGCCTCTAGCGACGGCTACGGCCTCGCCGGCGCACGGCCCCGCTGTGCACCTCGCCCCCTTCTATTTAAAGCCACCCCCGAGCCCCATCTAGACTCCTTTGGCTCTCTCTCTCTCTCTCTCACGTACGCTCCCCAGGCCAACCCATTCCTCCTCTAGTGCCCCCATTCACCTCCATGGCCGGAAACCTTGCCACCGGCCACCACTCAAATTCGAGCTCTCCGGTGCTCCTCCCTCCCTCCTACCTGCACCAGAACATCACCCACTTCCCCACGACCCTCTCCTGGATTCCATTTCTTCTTCTCCGCGGCCGCAACACCGTGCCCCAAACACACCGTTAGCCTCGTCCGCCGCGGCCGACGCCCTGCTTGATCCGGTGCCCCTGGGCAACCGTGCCACCCACGGTTGGACGCGGCCGGGTCCCCTGAGCACGCCGGTGGCCATATCACCGGAAACGCTAGCCTGTAGCGCCGGCGAGCCTCCGACGACACCGCCCCTGCCTCTGCTCTACTCGACCGGGAGGTTGGGGATGAACCCGACAAGTGGGCCCCGCGTGTCAGCGACCCTGAGGGCCGGGCCCATGGGATAAGTGGACACGGCTTCCCTGGGTGCCGTCTCCCCGCGGCGAAAACGTATTCCGGGCAGGTGCCTTCAACGTGGCCGCCTGCGCGCGTGCGGCCGAGCCGCTGGGCCGGCCCAGTGCGCTGCGCCGCTATGTTGCGCTCGGTGCGCGGTATAGGTATACCCCCCCCCACCACTTCCTTTGTCTTTTTCCTTTTCCAGAAATTTGTAAAATCTCCCAAATATTCATATTAACTCCAAATTGAATGATTCAAATTTCTGGTGACTCCATAAATCATGATCTACAAGTTGGTGCAGCATGCACATTTTTCTAGAACAATTTTCCTCACACAAATTGAATAAAACCCCATTTTCCATTTATGTGATGAACTTTAGAAAATCACAGAGAGATCAAATTTGATCCAAATGCTATGAATCAAATTCCTAGATGTTTCTAAGTTCATAACTCAGTTTATGAACATTTTCCTTAATACTTTATGTACCACATAAATTATTGAGCCATTTCTTCATATTTATCAACTTTGCAAATTCATAGGAAATTCATTTGAACTCCAAATCCAGTAAAACAAATTCCTAGATGCTTCTAAAATCATCCTTTGTTAAATGGGTGCCTTTGCTCATTTTTCAAAAATATGTTTCTGTACACTTCTTGCAAATCCATAAACCCCTTGATTTCGTCATATCAAAATGTTTAGAAATATCCACTGACCAAATTCCAATGAAACCACTCTGGTTAACTTTCATATAACCAGAGATGTCCTAGAAAAGTCAAATCAATATTTTTAGAGCACTTTTATTTTCTGCCTTATTGAGTTGCTTATTATGGTTGCTTTCGACGATAGTTGACAAAGTAGACGAAATGCTTGGAGTTGGACTAGAAGATTTCAAGACTCTGATGAACCAGGCAAGCAGCCCTTTGACCATGTCTATGAAACCCTTTTTATGCATGTCATATAGCACTTTATTATTGTTGCGTCGGAATCATGATGAGAAGGTAACCACTTTGGTGGGTTGCCTTCATTTCCTCCTTGTTGATGCTTGCATTGTGCATGACCCTACCTTCTTATGAGGGTTATGCCGGTGGGAGTAGATAGGATGCTAAAGTAGTTGCTACGCAAAAAGGGACGGGAATATGCATGGTGATGGAGACAAAGTATTTTCAAAGGACTTTTCGAAAACCCCGTCGGGTGCCACTTATGCCCGAGGGAGATAATGAGATGGGTAACCACTTGATGACGAAGTGGTGTACCGAGGCAAGTGTGTGTGTGTTGCTTTCAAAAACGGATTGGTTTAAGTTGCGACCGTTATTCCAACCTTACATGCGCAACCACTCTACCCTTATATGGGAAAGGGCATTATTGATTACCTAGGCCGATACTAGCTTGGAGCCCGCATTACTAGTGACGGGGGAGAGTTGGTGCTCTCTCTCGGGACGGGGTCGTGCCAGGTAGGGCGGCCAAGAACATTTTTATGGGGCACCGGACACACCGTTGGTACCCCGTGCTAGTGGTATGTGATGAATATAGGAGCGAGGCTCCACAAATTTTAAGTTGTGAAATGTTGGGCACGGGGGTTACTACCAATCGAGTGGACTCCATGTTAGTGTCGTCTAGGGAAAGATAGTGATCGGGTGCTTACCCCGGGTACTTGAGGTATCGCGGGTCATGGATGACATGGAAGTTCCCTGGATCTTGTGGGTAAAGTGTGCAACATCTGCAGAGTGTAAAACTATTCGAATAGCCGTGTCCACGGTCAAGGACAGTTGGGTAACTGCTCTTGGGCTACGTTCACTTGTTTACAAACTAGTGTGTGTGGGAAGAACTACTTGGGTCAAGTCAAGGACTTGACATGATTGAGTTGGGTTGGTGCCCACTCGATTTATGTTGATATCTGTAGCCTGTCCTCATGGTTAATTGAATTCTCCTGATGCACGTCTGACAAGCTGTTGAACATGTCATTGCACTCAAAACTAGCTTTCCGCAAAAAAATTACCTATATCATGCATTGTTGTACTTGAACCAAAACATGGGTTGCTTGCGAGTACATTCAAAGTACTCATTGGCTTGCCACTGGTTATTTTATTGGCCAGGCATGAAAGAACAGGATATAATGAAGAGTACCTGGGTGACGAACATGCGAGCTAGGACGCTTCCCAGCCAGAATGCCTGTAGGGTTAAGGCAGATGGCATGGGTCCAAGTTATCAATGAAGATTTCCGCTGCAATGTTATACTCAAGACTTGACCATAATGGTCCTTCTTGTGTAATACGGTATGTATGGATGTAAGACTCTTGTTATTCAGCTTCTGTGTGTTCAGTGAGCGTTGATCTCTGGGATCACTGGACACGTGCATTCGGTGATCACGACTTATGAGTCGGGGTCCCCATATCGCCCAAGTCAATAAAACTACTCCGAGTAGAGCATCCCTCCCGCTCGGGGCTTAGCGGCAAGCCAGCCCTCGCCTAAGTTAAAAAACTACTCTGAGTGAGAGCATCCCTCCCACTCGGGGGCTTAGCCGCGAGCCAGCCCTCGCCTAAGTTAAAAAAACTACTCTGAGTAAGAGCATTTCTTCCACTCGGGGGCTTAGCCGCGAGCCAGTCCTCGCCTAAGTTAAAAAAACTACTCCGAGTGAGAGCATCCCTCCCACTCGGGGGATTAGCCGCGAGCCAGTCCTTGCCTAAGTTAAAAAACTACTCCGAGTGAGAGGATCCTTCCACTCGGGGGCTTAGCCGCCAGCGAGTCCTCGCCTAAGTTAAAAAAACTACTACGAGTGAGAGCATCCCTCCCACTCGGGGGCTTAACAGCGAGCCAGTCCTCGCCTAAGTCAAAAAACTACTCCGAGTGAGAGCATCCCTCCCACTCGGGGTCTTAGTCGCGAGCTAGTCCTCGCCTGAGTTAAAAAAACTAATCCGAGTGAGATCATCCCTCCCCCTCGGGGTCTTAGCCGCGAGCTAGTCCTCGCCTAAGTTTAAAAACTACTCCGAGAGAGAGCATCCCTCCCACTCGAGGGTTTAGCCGCAAGCCAGTCCTTGCCTAAGTTAAAAATACTACTCCGAGTAAGAGCATCCCTCCCACTCGGGGGCTTAGCCACGAGCCACCCCTCGCCTAAGTTAAAAAACTACTCTGAGTGAGAGCATCCCTCCCGCTCGAGGGCTTAGCGGCGAGCCAGTCCTCGCCTTAGTTAAAAAACTACTCCAAGTAAGAACAACCCTCCTACTCGGGGGCTTAGCCGCGAGCCTGCCTTCGCCTAAGTTAAAAAACTACTGCGAGTGAGAGCATCCCTCCCCCTTGGGGGCTTAGCCGCGAGCCAGTCCTCGCCTAAGTGAAAAAACCTACTCCGAGTGAGATCATCCCTCCCCCTCTGGGGCTTAGCCGCAAGCTAGTCCTTGCCTAAGTTAAAAAACTACTCCGAGAGAGGTCATCCCTCCCACTCGGGGGCTTAGCTGCGAGCCAGTCCTTGCCTAAGTTAAAAAACTACTCCGAATGAGAGCATCCCTCCCACTCGGGGGCTTAGCCGTGAGCAAGCCCTCGCCTAAGTTAAAAAACTACTCCGAGTGATAGCATCCCTCCTGCTCATGGGCCTAGCGACGAGCCAGCCCTCGCCTAAGTTAAAAAACTACTCCGATTGAGAGCATCCCTCCCGCTTGGGTGCTTAGCCGCGAGCAAGCCCTCGCCTAAGTGAAAAAACCTACTCCGAGTGGGAGCATCCCTCCCCCTCGGGGGCTTAGCAGCGAGCCAGTCCTCGCCTAAGTCAAAAAACTACTTCGAGTAAGAGCATCCTTCCCACTCGGGGGCTTAGCCGCGAGCCAGTCCTCACCTAAGTGAAAAAAACTACTCCGAGTGAGAGCATCCCTCCTACTCGGGGGCTTAGCCATGAGCCGGTCCTCGCCTAAGTCAAAAAAACTACTCCGAGTGAGATCATCCCTCCCACTCAGGGACTTAGCCGCGAGCTACTCCTCGCCTAAGTTAACAAACTACTCCGAGAGAGAGCATCCCTCCCACTCGAGGGCTTAGCTGCGAGCGAGTCCTTGCATAAGTTATAAAACTACTCCGAGTGAGAGCATCCCTCCCACTAGGGGGGCTTAGTCGCGAGCCAGCCCTCACCTAAGTTAAAAAACTACTGCGAGTGAGAGCATCCCTCCTGCTCGGGGGCTTAGCTGCGAGCCAGCCCTCGCCTAAGTTAAAAAAAACTACTCCGAGTGAGAGCATCCCTCCCGCTCATGGGTTTATCCGTGAGTCAGTGATAAGTTTCCAATGTATCTATAATTTATGAAGTATTCATGCTTTTATCTTATCATTCTTGGATGTTTTACAATCATTTTATAGCAACTTTATATCATTTTTTGGGAGTAACCTATAGACCTAGTGCCCAGTGCCAGTTGTTGTTTTTTGCTTTTTTTTTACATCGCGGGAAATCAATATGAAACGGAGTCCAAACATCGTGGAGATTGTTTACGGACCAGAACACCCAGGATGGGCCAGTGAAGCTTCTGGGGGGTGCTCCGAGGGGGGCACAAACCACCAGGGCGCGTCTGGGGGGCCAGGCACGCCCAGGTGGGTTGTGCCCACCTTGGTGGCCTCCCGCATCCCCTCTTTACCCTATAAATTCCCAAAAATTCCAGAATCCCTCGAGGTTAACCTAGATCAGAAGTTCCGCCGCCGCAAGGCTTTGTAGCCACCAAAAACCGATCTAGACCCTTTCCAGCACCTTGCCGGAGGGGGAATCATCTCCAGTAGCGATCTTCATCATCCCGGCGGCCACCACGATGAGAAGGGAGTAGTCCACCCTCGGTGCTAAGGGTTTGTACCAGTAGCTATGTGTTTAATCTCTCTCTCTCTCTATGTCTCGTGTTCTAGAGATGTCACGATCTTGATGTATCGCAGGCTTTGTTAATATAGTCAGTTCATATGGTGTTTTTCCATCTCTGTTGTGATGAATTGAGTTTTCCCTTTGAGATTTAGTTGTTATCAGATTGAATACTTTTATGGATTTGAGAACACTTGATATATTTCTTAGAATTGAATACTCGTGGTGACAATGGGGTGTCGTATTGATTCACTTGATATATGTTTTGGCACCCAACTCGCGGATTCCTGAGATGACATTGGGGTAATCTATGCATAGGGGTTGATGCACGTTCTTATCTTTGTTTGTTTGATAGAAATCTTGGGGCACTTTTTGAAGTTCTTTGTGTTGGATTGAGTATTATGAATATGAATTTGATTTGGTGCTATTTTAGTACGAACTCTAGGATAGATCGAACAGAAATAATAGCTTTGTGTTATTTTAGTACGAACTCTTGAATAGATCGAACGGGAAGAATAGCTTTGAGGTGGTTTCGTACCCTACAAACAATTTATTCTTATGTTCTCTGCTAGATAGGAACTTTGGAGTGATTCTTCATGGCACCTTGAGGGGTGGTTATATGATCCAATTATATTAGCATTGTTGAGAGGTTGCACTAGTGAAAGTACGGACCCTAGGCCTCATTTTTAAGCATTGAAATACCATTTTTGTGCCCGTTTACTATTTGCTACCTTGCTATATTCATTTATTCAGATTATAAAAATATATTTCTACCGTCCATATTACACTTTTATCACCATCTCTTCGCCGAACTAGTGCGCCTATACAATTTTCCGTTGTATTGGGTGTGTTGGGGACACAAGAGATTTCTTGTATTTGGTTGCAGGATTGTTTGAGAGAGACCATCTTCAACCTACACCTCTCACGGATTGATAAACCTTAGGTCATCCACTTGAGGGAAAATTGCTACTGTCCTACAAAACTGTGCGCTTGGAGGCCCAACACGTGTCTACTAGAATAAAGTTGCGTAGTAGACGTCAAGCTCTTTTCTGACGCCGTTGCCGGGGAGGTTAGAAAAGCGGCACTCACATCCCGTCAATGAAGCTCTTTTCTGGCGCCGTTGTCAGGGAGGTGAGTGCATGAAGGTATATATTTAGATCTTGCAATTGAATCTTTTAGTTTCTTGTTTTATCACTAGTTTGGTTTATAAAAGAAAACTACATAAAAATGGAATTGAGGTTGCATCATATTATTGATCACTAGTTTGGCACAAAATATTTGAATGATGAACATGATTGCAATGTTGTTAGTATGAATTCTTTGAATATCCATGACGCTAATGATATGCCAAGCCATAAGCTTGGGGATGCTATATTTGATGAATAAGATATTTTAGTCCCCCAAGTTTTGATGATAAAATTTATTACAATGATTGCATGTCTCCTATTTATGATGATTATATTGATGAAAGTTGATTTGGAGAGGTCGTGACTTTATTTAATGATGAGTCCACTATTTTGGAGGAGGTTGCAATTGATTATGACAACAAAGTTCCTATATATGATGATTATGGTGATGACATGTATGCTATATTGAATAATTATAAACATGAAACTTGTCATCTTGATTTTAATTTCCAATCACATGAGATGTATTTTGTTGAGTTTGCTCCCACTACTTTTGATGAGAAGAAATTTGCTTATGTGGAGAGTAATAAAATTTCTATGCTTGTGGATAATGCCAAGAATGCTTTATGTGATAGTTATATTGTTCAATTCATTCATGATGCTACTAAAAATTATTATGAGGAGGAACATATGCTTTTAAATATCTCAATAATATCAAGTTTTCTCTCTATGTGTTGAAAGTTTCGAAGTTACGCATGTTTTGCCTTCCTATGCTAGTTGATTCTTGTTCCCATAAGTTGTTTTCTCACAAAATACCTATGCATAGGAAGTGGGTTAGACTTAAATGTTCTAGCCATATGCTTCATGATGCTCTCTTTATCTTTCAATTCTTATCTTTTATGTGAGCATCATTGAAATCATCATGCCTAGCTAAAAGACATTAAAGAAAAGCACTTGTTGGGAGACAACCCAACACTTTTACTTACTGTTTTTGTGTGTTCACATGATTATGATACTGTATTGATCATATTTTATTGATTTTGTTTCAATAAAGTGCCAAGTAAAGCCTTTGGGATCATGTTGGGTGATAGTTGATTTGATCTTGCTGAAAACAGAAACTTTTGCGCTCACCAAAATAATTATTGGTTTTAACAGAAGAGTGATTTTTTGTTGATTATTTTTGCAGAAGTTTAATATACAAATTCAACTCACATGGTACTAATTGTTTCATAATTTTTGGAGTAGCAGAAGTATGGTAGTTATCCAGATCATTACAGATTGTTCTGTTTTTTATAGATTCTGTTTCCAATGCATAGTTTGCTTGTTTTCTAGTTTCCATGGCTTATATTGCTCAATGTAAATTGTGGAAATGATATGCTACAGTAGGCATTGTGTGGAAACAATTATGAATCTTGTCTTCGACAGTACCAAAGTGAAATGGTTTGCTCTTTATCATACTAACATATCTCATGAAGTTCCGTTAAGTTTTGTGTGGTTGAAGTTTTCAAGTTTTGGGTGAGATGTCGATATGAGGAGAATAAGGAGTGACAAGACCCTAAGCTTGGGGATGCCCAATGCTCCCCAAGGTGATATCCAAGGAAGATCCAAGCAACTAAGCTTGGGGATGCCCCGGAAGGCATCCCCTCTTTCGTCTGCAACATTATCTATAACGTCACTTGGAGTTATGTTTTCATTCGTCACATGATATGTTTTTTTCTTGGAGTGTCAATTTATTTGTCAGGATTTGCTTGCTGTTATTTACAATAATATTTTGCATCTTTTATTTTAATAAAAGTGGCATTTATAGCCTTTACTATGCTTATGATACAAGTCTACATCTTGTTGTATGAAAACGGAAAGTTTATCGAACCAATGAAATAGCACCTCTTCCCATGGCAAGAAAAATCGATCTAGTTGGCCTAACTAAACCAAAGATTCAAATAAGAAATATGAGGCTATATGTAATCATGCATATAAGAGAGCAAAGAAACTCAAATAACTTTCATGGATAAAAACGTAGATCTGATCATAAACTCAAAGTTCATCGGATCCCAACAAACACACCACAAAAAGAGTTACATCAAATAGATCTCCAAGAGACCATTGTATTGAGAATCAAAAGATATAGAGGAAGCCATCTAGCTACTAACTACAGACCCGTAGGTCTATAATGAACTACTCACACATCATCGGAGAGGCACCAATGAGAATGATGAACCCCTCCGTGATGGTGTCTAGATTGGATATAGTGGTTCTAGAACTTGTGGCGGCTGGAATTGATTTTCGTCCACTACCCTAGGGTTTCTGGAAGAGTGGGGTATGTACAGAGCAAAGAGGTGGTGAGGGAGGCCACCGAGGTGGGCACAACCCACCTGGGGACGCCTGGGCCCCCAGGCGCGCCCTGGTGGGTTGTGCTCACCTCGGAGCGCCCTCAGGTACATTCTTGGCCCATCGTGTGTTTTATCGTCCAGAAAAAATCTCCAAAAGGTTTTGCTGCGTTTGGACTCCGATTGGTATTGATTTTCTATGAAGTAAAAAACAAGCAAAAACAGCAACTGGCACTGGGCACTATGTCAATAGGTTAGTCCGAAAAAATGATTGTAAAACATCCAAGAATGATAATATAACAGCATGGAACAATCAAAATTTATAGATGCGTTGGAGACATATCACAAGCCCTCGCCTAAGTTAAAAAAACTACTACGAGTGAGAGCATCCCTCCCACTCGGGGGCTTAGCCGCGAGCCAGCCCTCACCTAAGTTAAAATACTACTCCGAGTGAGAGCGCCCCTCCCACTTGGGGGTTTAGCTGCAAGCGAGTCCTCGCCTAAGTTAAAAAATCCGTTCACACGGAATTTTTGGTAAAACTGGAAAGCAATGGTTCAGATAAATTCCCAACCCCAAGTTCAGAAACGCAGGCAAAAGTACTCGGGCAGCAAGCCTGGACGAGTTTAACGGTTACAAGACCACTCGGCATTCTGAGGCAAATGAGTTCGAATCATAAAGTTTTTCTTCATGCACCAGGGGGACTCGCTGGCTCGACGAAGGTGTCCAGATCAATGTCGTCAACTATCCGAGTGGAGGCCTCGATGAAAGTCTCCATGAAATCTTCAAACGGAAGCTTCTTCGTATTGGCCACCTGAAGAGCCTTCAACTTGTCTTCCTTTTCATCCTTTCAATGGACACGAACATGTGAGAGCACCACATCGGCTCGAGAACGAGCAGCGGATTTTTTTTCATGCTTGCACTCGAATAGGGATTTCATTGAGACGAGTCATCAATGACTCGAGATCATTTTGAAGCATATCCTCCAGCCACAATTCTTTGTCTATTTTCGAGAGTGCAAACTTCAGCGGAGTGATGTACCCCAAGACACTGTCGAGGCGAGCTTCAAATCATAGAACGTTCATAGAGGCAGCATCCTTGACAAGTGATTTGGTGGGGTCTAGACCTGTCTCAATTTGGTCAGTCTCCTACCTGAAATTCTGACAGAATTTTGCACAAAGAGGAAGGAATGAGTTAGCCATGGCATTGTTTTTGAAGCTCTCAGGAATTCACTCGGGCGAAAGAGAATACCTTCAAGAATGATGTACAATTTCTAGCAAGATTTCTCAGATATTATTCTAATTCATCCCTCTTTTGGGTGAGCTGGCCCACCTTATCGGTCAAGGCAGTCTTCTCCAACTCAAAAGCACTCGCTTGGCCTTCCATCTTCTTGACCCATTTGGCCCGTTCCTTCTTCAGGTCTTCCACATCAGTTTTCAGAGACGTGTTCTCTTCCTCCAACTTTCCTAATGAAGCTAGCTTTGCCTCAGCAGCTTCAGTCTTCTCCTTAGCCACCTTTTGGGTGCCCGCGAGTTCTTCATCTTTTTTCCAAGGTCTGCTTCATGGTGTCTAAATAAATAACACTCCTGAGTGGCGCCTGAAGTTGATGGTTCTCATTAGCACATCTGTTCAAGTAAAGCTACTCGGCTCAAAGGACAGAACAAAACTACAATAATGCATTCAGTCGACGTGATTTACCTCCCATGGTCTTCACCTTCGTCTGAGCATGCTCCAAATTCCCTTTGGTTAGTTTTAAGTCTAGTTGGAGTTGGATCTTCTCCCTCTCCAAAGCAACATACTGAGGTCCAAGTTCACAAGATTTCAGATGTTGCATCATCAGGCTAGCCTGAATCATGGCTTCTTTGCTGGCCCCTGTCTGGTCTTCAGGAACATGATGTAGAGTGAATGCACCAGGTGCTGGGGTCGGCGACGCAGTTGGAGGGATCAGCACTTGAGATTGGCCAGTAGGTCCTGAAGCTTGAAGAGTCGACACCAAAGGCGAAGTATTCGATGGTGGAGCAGCAGAGATAGCATCAGCTCGAGTCGTACCACCAAGCTCCTGAAGTATCGCAGCAGGCGGCACTTTGGGCGCTCTACTCAACGACACCTGTGGGGAGTGCTTGAGGTCGCATCAACAACCGCACCTTTCGGGAGCACGTCTTCATCGTCATCAGCCAGATGGATGATGTTCTTGGCTCTGCAGTCACTTGACAACAACAAATCATTCAATCAACGAATCAACCAATGGAACAAAACAGAGTGCAAACGTGCCATACCTAGCCGAGAAGTGGCCGCGTCTATAGTTTCCTCCTCCGCATGCTCCACATCAGCCTGCATGGGCGACGTTATCGAAGTAGCAGCTCTGGCACACAAAGTTCACTCGGTCAACAAAGGCGTGAAGTTCTGTAGCAATAAGAAAGAAAGGAAAAAGAAGAGCACTCACGTTGAAGCGATAGGCACTTAGACCTTGATTTGACAGAGAGCCTTCTGAGGTTTCACTGGTGCTACCTTGGGCTATTTCGCTGACTTATCAATCGGGTCTGGCATTGCAGTCCGAGTGCGTTTTGGATTCTTGACACTCAACGCCCCAGCCTTGCCTTGGCCGAGTGCCGGGTCTTGAGTCTATTTGGATCGACGCCCGATGCATGGAGGGGACTCGACTTCCTCACTCTCTTCCGAGTCATCGCTGTCGTCCTCATTGTCGTCAGAGTAGTCAACATCAGCACTGCCACCTTCTGTCAGATTTCGGGTTCCGGTAGACCCTTGAGGTTCAAACTCTAGGGTGCGCACAGAGACTTCGCCCTCTACCTCTCCGTCTCGCAAAGATCTAAACTACAGAAAGAACAGCACAAGAGACACAAGGTTTATACTAGTTCGGGCCACCATTGTGGTGTAATACCCTACTCCAGTGTGGTGGTGGTGGATTGCCTCTAGGGCTGATAATGAACAATACAAGGGAAGAACAGCCGCGTGAGGTTGAGGTGTTCTTGTGGCTAAGGTAGGATCTTGATCGGGTTGCATCAAGCTCGTGGGCTGGATTGCCTCTTGGGCTGATGATGATGAACAATACGTGGAAGAACAGCCTCGTGAGGGTCTGCTCTTAGCAAGGACGATGAACTGCTAGGAGGAGTTCAGCCGCCCTTCTCTCTCTCTCTCTTTGTTGCCTGAGTCTTTCTAACTGGTTGCCTGATGATCCGATCCCCTTACCCTGGGGGTGGCTAGTCCTATTTATAGCCAAAGGCCCTGGGCCTCTCCCCAAATATTGAGCGGGAAGGGAGCCAACAATTGGACATTTTGAAGGGGAACATATGGTACACTTATCCTGACTAAAGTTGGTCCTCACCTGCCAAAGGCTCTATGGTGACGCCGTTCTGGGCTCCACTATGACCTTCTTCCCACCGTTGGACTGGTCTTGGTCTCGTTGCACCAAAATGGATGCCTTTGCTTGATCCTCTCGCCTGCGCTTGCCCCCTTTGCAACAAAGCGGAAAGGGAGACAGTGCGTGGGCTTGCGCCCGCCTGACACCCTTGGTCGTCATGGCTTGCGTCATGGGCACCTCATGAGGTACCCCACCTTGATCTCTCCGCCTCCTCATGAGCCAGCCTGACGAGGCCACGCCTGAGGAAGCTCCGTGTCGTCCGCCCCGCGTGGCTTGGCCCCTCGCGAGGGTCCCGAGTCTCGTGTCGATGAAGATGGGCCGTGCTGGGCCCCCCTTTAAGCCACGCCACAGGCCGCAGGCAGGCAAGTCTGGGGACCCCCGTTCCCAGAACGCCGACAGTAGCCCCCGGGCCCAAGGCGCGCCCGGACTTGGCCATGCTGAGAGGCGAAAGGGCAAGGGCGAAGCGCCGCAGGCCCTAACAGCCTGCGGCCTTGGGCGCCGCATGGCGGTTGATTGGACGTGAGTGCTTCTGCAACCGTGCAGTTTATTAAAGGAGCGGCATATGCCCAGGCTTTGCTCTTCTCTTTCTCCGGTTGCTGCTCAGATCCCCTTTCTTATGCCTCTCCTATCTTCCTCCAAGTTTCCAGATCTGCCTCATCTGCTTGACCTAGGCAGCCATGGCGCCTCGTCAGTCTCCAGCCGAGGCTTGGTACTCGCCTGCTCTAGACTCGCCGAGCGTGTTGGAGGCGGGTTTTGCCCGGCTGCGCCGGATGGCGGCGGCGCAGGGCATCGACGGGGCGCAGGTGTTCAAGGCCGGCTCCGCCACCCCTGAGGGCCGAGGGAGCACCTTTTACCCTCTCTTCGTAAGCTCCATTGCTGCTGGCCTGGTGCCTCCCTTCTCCGAGTTCTTCTTCTCTGTCCTCCGCCATTGCAACTTACAGGCTCTGCATCTCCACCCCAACTCCGTCCTTCTCCTTGCGATCTTTGCCTACTATTGTGAGGCTCACGTGGGGGTGCAGCCCTAGTGGCCTTTCTGTGTCACTACTTCTCCCTTCGGGTCACTAGCGGTTCTCCTTTCGCGTGTGCGAGCTTCGTCGCGTATGGCGGCACCATTGCCATTTCGAAGCCCGGGAAGAGGATCGAGGGCTTCAGGAGCAAGTGGGTCTTGGAAGATGCCAGGCGCATCCATCCTCGGCTGATCTTGCCCGCGGAGCAGCCCACGAGCTCCAGCGACTGGTGCCGGGCGGAGCTCACAGACCCCCGCGCGAAACCGGTGTTGGAGAAGATGGACGCGGACCTGAGGCCGGTCAGTTTGGCGGCGGCAAAGCTGACCGGCGCGTCGCTGCTGAGGGAGTTCCTGGAGCACCAGCTGCCTCCACTCCGGCAGTACTCACCTCCGATGTGGAGGCCTCACCCGAGCCCCGCGGCCTTGGGCGACGAAGATTTGGCCGCGGTCCTCCCATCTCTGGTCGGGGGCGAGGTGGCAAGGTTGGAGGGCGCGTCTACGCCCTTGTTCCTTCGCGACGACTGGGAGCAGGTGGTGGAGTCCATGCCCGTCTTCAACGGGGACGGGCCCGTGCCCTTAGCGGCTCCCGAGGGGCTGGTGGACGTGTCCTCCGGCGACTCCGGCGAAGAGGAGGACGAAGAGGAGCGGGAGAAGGGGCCTGACTCCGAGGCGACTGACTGAGAGTCGAGGGCTCCCCTCCCCCGGCGCAGGTCCCGCACTCTCCGCCTTTCTTCGAGTGATGATGACGAGGATGGAGACGAGCAGGTCGGCAGGAGCTTGCCCCTGATCCCGAAGAAGGACAGGGCCGGGCTGATCTCCCGCGGGTCTACCCCTGCCTCGAGGCAGCCTGCAGACGCGCCTTCTGCTTCCGAGGTTGACCCTTCCAGCCGGCTGTCGGGCTTCAAGTTCGGCCAGAGGCTGTCCGAGCTCACCGGCGACGACCTGTAAGTGCTTGATCCTTGTCTTTATTTCTTGTTCCGCTACCGAGGCTTGACGTTCGCATCTCTTGAATAGGCTGGCCCCTGCGGCGAAGAAGCCAAAGGGAGCTCCTGAGGCTCCATCCGCAGCAGCACCTCCGCCTGCGGGGGACGGTGACCGCGACGCACGGGCCTCTCCTGCTCGGTCGCCTTCGCAAGGCCTGGCTGAGCTGGCTGGGGCGAGCTCAGCCCCCATGGCCTAGGTGACTCCTGAGGTGCCTTTTCCTGCTGCCGCCACCACGACCGTCGGGGCGCAGCAGACCCCGCCTTGGGATGCTGTGGTCTCGCCGCCGCTACCTTCTCCTCCCGTTCTACCGACTGCTATTTCTCCAACTCCTCCTGCCGTCCTGGAGCGTGCTGCTGCTGGACTGGACCGGCTACGGCAGGATCTTCTTGGCGCTGACCCTCTCCTGGTGGTCGGACGCCTGGAGCTGGCTTGGGGATGGATTCGCTCCAACGCCTCAATTCGGGCGGCGCTGGTTCAGGCCTCGACGGCTTGCGATGAAGAGAGGGAGGCCGTCCTCGAGGCGAAGGTTGCTCGAGACGCAGCCCTGGGGGAGGTGGTTGAAGTCCGTGATCGTTGCAAGGCACTCGAGGATGAGCTGCAAGGTCTGCGCGACCAGCTCGTGGAAGGGGCCCGTCTTCGCCAGGAGCAAGAAGAAGGCGTCAAGGCTCGCGAGGCGACCATCGAGGGCCGGGAGGCCAAGCTCAAGAAGCGCCGCGACCGTCTAGGCGCGCTGAAGAAGGAGCTGGAGGCGACGAAGGCTGAGCTGGACGGCAAAGCCCGGGTTCTTGCCGAGGATCGCGTGGCCTTCACGGACATGGATAATAAGGCTCGTTCCTCGCTGAAGAAGCTTTACGAGAGCGGCCTGGAGAGCCCGCTGGCCGGCGCCAAGGACGGCCCCGCCCAGCTGCTTCCCTTCCTGGTTCGTGCCCTTGAGGATGTCGTCCTTGGCCTTGGCCCCACGGCTGAGGCCGAGGCGCGTGTCCTATCTTCTGCAGCGCTGACGCGGGTCTTCGCCCACATCTACCTTCGCGGCCCCAATGCCGACCTCGACAGCCTGTTGGAGCCGGTAAGCGGCGAGGGTGTTGCTGCCGCTGCCGAGGCCGTGAAGGGTCACGCGGAGGCTCTGCTGGGGAAGTTCCGGGCCTTCAATACCAAGCCGAAGCAAGGCGCTGCCAGCCCCGCTGCTCCACAAGGCGAAGCCACTCCGCACTGCTCCTCTGCCGACAAGTGACTCCGCTCCTGCTCCTGTCTTGCCTTTGATCCCTGCACACGTATCATGCCTCGGGGAGGCGTTTAAACTTGCATTTGGTATTGAGACGACAGTATGGACTGTAATATTTGCTTTTGAATTCCTTGAATTTTCTGCTTTTCCTCCCTACTTGCTTGTGTTCTATGCCGGCGGAGCCCGGCCTCGCGCGTACCTCACCCAGCATTAGCCCCGACCGGAAACCAGGACGGGACCAAAGGAGTGAGGGTCTACGTGAAAAGTTAGGCTCCTGAGTCGCGATGCTCAGGAGTCCCCCTTGGCGCACGAACAACAAGTAGGAAGGTGTGATGTGGGTGGATCTTCCGTTCTACGTCTGCAGAGCCCGGCCCCGCGCGTGCCTCACCCAGCGCTAGCCTTTCGGAACTAGGGAGTGAGGGGCTACGGGACCAGTTAGGCTCCTGAGTCGCGATGCTCAGGAGTCCCCCTTGACGCTCAAACGGCCTTCATACCTTGGCTCCGCTCGGGGAGAGACGCATGACGAACCAGGCCCGAGGGGCCTGGCTGGGTGGCGTACGTCTGGGTGTGACCCAGGCGCAGCCCCCGTGCCTAGCCCCCTCGAGCGGCGCTCCCAAGGGGAGGCGTTGCGATGAGGCCAGACACTAAGCTCTGGGCTCCCTAAGGTTGATGCGGCCCGGGGGCTACCCTCAGTTGTTTATCACCAGCGCGGAGCATAGCGCTTCCGTATGTGTACGGGCATAGCCGCTCCTCGACAGTGTCGTCAGCCAGCGCGGAGCATGGTGCTTCAACTGGTACGTGGGAGGCGGCTCCCCTCCGGGAGGAGCCCCCGGGGCGTGTACAGCCCCGCCCTGACACGTGGCCAGCACGGTAGGGCTAGGTGAGGTGTATCTGGGCACCCGTGAACCAGCGCGGGACTCACGGGGCCCTACCTCTAGGCGGGTTACGCTTGGCACTGGGCCTTATCTTGCAATGTGTTCCTGCAAATTTGGTTAGATGCCGGCACTCTACGTCCTCGGGTCCCGGCCCTCGAGCTTGTCTCAGCCGTCGCTGGTATGCCAGGTCGCGATGCCATGGACAAGGCCAGAGGGTGAGGGCTGGAGAGCCAGTAAGAGCCCTGAGTCGCGATGCTCAGGCACCCCCCCCCCTTTAACGTGCAAGTGGTCGACATGGAGAAGAAGAGGTGTCGTGGACAGGCATCAAGTAATCAAGCATGATGGGTGAATGCATAATCGGAAATAAACGCAAAGGAGATACACGCCGCTGGGCCTGGCCCGAGTGACTTGGGGATGATGCAGCCCGAGGGGCGCCCCCAACAAAGCAAGCTAACAACCTGAAATAAAAGGGATACACGCCACAGGGACGGACCCACGCGGCCTGGGAATAATGCAGCTCTGGGCGAGCGCTCCCAGCTGGAAACGAAACTCGAAAGACGTCACCTGAAGATGTCGAGGACGAAGTGGTGTTGGTGCAGCAGACTCGGTGGGCTGCGGAAGCCGATCATCTCCATCTCTGCCAAGGCTGCAGAACGCCTGTCTTCCTAAGCCTCCATGATGTCCCTCATGAGGCGCTGGTACGTAGCAGTCGTGCCCGACAAGACGTAAGGCATGCGAACGTAGCTGTGGGGCGGACCTTCACAACGCCCCACTTGCGAGGGCCAAAGTGTAACGCCCCAGATGTAACTTGCCATAATTGTAATCCAACTCTTGCCATTTCCGGCTATGTGTTATGATATTCCCTCCGTGGTTGGGTTCTCTTCGTTTTGCATTTTGGTCATGTCATGCATTTCATATCATGTCATCATGTGCATCGCATTCGCATACGTGTTCGTCTCATAAATCCGAGCATCTTTCCCGTTGTCCGTTTTGCAATCCGGCGATCCTATGCCTCCCGGCGTCCCCTTTTACATTTCTTCGTGAGCGGGTATTAAACATTCTCGGAATGGACCGAGGTTTGACTTGTGGCCTCGGTATAGCACCGGAAGACCGCCTGTCAAGTTTCGGGTCAATCGGAGTTCGTTGGTACTCCAACGGTTAACCGGGTAACCGTGAAGGCCTCGTGTGTGTTGCAGCCCAAAACCCCCTCATAACGGCCCAATAACCCATCTAAGTCACTCCCATGTCCTCCGCCGTTCGATCACGATCGCGTGGGCGAAAACCGCACTCCGTTTGGAGCTCCCTAGCTCCTTCTACCTATAAAAATGCCTCCCCCGTCCAAATCTAAGAGAGGCACCCCGAAACCCTAATCCCTCCCGGCCCGCGCCGCCCGCCTCCGCCTGCTCCCGCGCGCGCCGCCGCCCTCCAGCCCGCGCCGTCTCGTCCCCGCCTCAGGCCGCCGCCCGCCGCCGCCCGGCGACCTCCGCCTCCTCGCCGCGTCTGGCCGCGCGCCGCCGTGGCCCCCGCGAGCTCCGGCGACCTCCCGCGCCCAGATCCGGGCCGGCGCCGCCCAGATCCGGTCATCCCCGCCTCCTCCGGCCGCTCCCCCACCTTCTCCGGCCGAGCTCCGGCGAGCCGCGCCGGCGAGCCTCGGAATCCGCGCCGGAGCGGTTGACTCTCGTCCCCCCCCCGATTTTTGCTAAGTCTCAAGATTTTATATCATCATGCCATGTTCATCATGCCGTAACTTTGCACCCGTAGCTCCGATTCGTGCGTATAATATGTCGGTTTCTTCGTCTCGAAGAGTACATCACTTTGTTCCATTGCACAATTTCAATTTGAAGAAATCTTGATTCCCGAAATGCTGTTAGAAGAGGACTAGTTGATGTTAGTTTCTGATTCTTATCTGAACATGCACTTTTGTCATTTTTGCCATGATTGATGTGTGCATCCTATGAAGTTGAGTCCTACATGAGTTTTGTAATATGCCATGTTACCTTTCCATAGATTTTTGCCATGTATTTTTGTGATACTTGTGGTGACTAGCACTAGCATGCAAACTAGGTCACTTGATGTTACTGATTTCAGAGACTTGGTGATTTCACAGTCCCTGACTGCTGTTATTTTTATGCCATGTGTTCATGTTGTTTCCGAGATATCTATGCATAATTTGAGCATGATCAGTAAGGGAGTTTTGAACTTGAGTATTTTCTCTATCCATCCGTGCCTTTGTTTGCAATTATGGAGTGCCATAGCTTGAGTCAATCGAGCTCTACTTTTGCTTCAAAATGTTGCTGGCAGATTGTTTACATGTTATTCGATTTTGCCAAGCTTGGTGTTGTTGATCCTTGCATGATATGATGTTATTCTTACCATGTATAGTTACTATGCCATGTCTTCTTGATGTATGTATACTTAGTTTATCATGAAATGCTCTGTAGTGAGTGCATCGAGCTCACGAACATGCCTATTCGTTATTAGTTTTCTGCCATGTCCAGTTTTCTGCTAAGTCTGAAACCTGTAACGAAACTTGCTTAATTGACATGGGTGTAATCATATTTTCTGATCCTTTTTGGCTTATGGTCAGTAAGAGACTTTTGTCAAGTGCTATGAGTAGATTCTTTCCATGCCTTATTTTTCTATTCTCTGATCCTGCAGCATGTTGTTTCATTGCCCTGAACATGCCATCCTGATGTTAGTTTCTGCTTTGTTGATATTTTCACCAAGTCTGGGAACTTGTTATCGTTTGCACTTTTGCCATGATTGTTTGGACCTGTTATGATGTGATTGGGCCGTAGCTCAGTGTTCATCTTTTGTCGAGCATCTCGAGTAGATTACTTTCATATGCTTTGTTGCCATGTTTGGGTGCAGTAGCTTAATTATTTGTTGCTTGCTAAGTAGCATCATGCTGTTTATGGCAGATTCGTGTCATCCTTGTATTGCTTGCCATTCGCAAACCGTGCATCCGATTTCGGTGTTCTTTATATCGATTTCAACCGAAATCACCTCATCTATCCAGTGGCATGCTTGGTTTGCCAAGATTATGCCCTGTTCATCCTTGTCCTTCCGGAGCATGCATACGCATTGCATATCACCTCTCGCATATCATGCCTTGTTTTGCATCATGTTGCTTGCGCATTGCATCGTGGTTGATTTTGGTTCCTTTGCTTGTTCTCTTGTCTTGGGTAGAGCCGGGAGACGAGTACGTGACCGAGGATTCCGTTGAGAACGTTTACGAGGACCAAGCTTTCGACAACTCTGAGAACCTTGCAGGCAAGATGACCATACCCTCGAAATCACTTCTATCTTTGCTTGCTAGATTGCTCGCTCTTTTGCTATGCCTATGTTGCGATACCTACCACTTGCTATATCATGCCTCCTATATTGCCATGTCAGCCCCTAACCATCCATGTCCTAGCAAACCGTTGTTTGGCTATGTTACTGCTTTGCTCAGCCCCTCTTATAGCGTTGCTAGTTGCAGGTGAAGATGAAGTTTGTTCCTTGTTGGATCATGGACTTGTTGTTCCTTGTTGGAACACGTTTACTTGTTGGGATATCACAATACCTCTTATTTAATTAATGCATCTATATACTTGGTAAAGGGTGGAAGGCTCGGCCTTATGCCTGGTGTTTTGTTCCACTCTTGCCACCCTAGTTTCCGTCATACCGGTGTTATGTTCCCGGAGTTTGCGTTCCTTACACGGTTGGGTGATTTATGGGACCCCCTTGACAGTTCGCTTTGAATAAAACTTTTCCAGCAAGGCCCAACATTGGTTTTACCATTTGCCACCACCTACCTTTTTCCCCCGGGTTTTCGCGAGCCCGAGGGTCATCTTTATTTTAGCCCCCCCCCCCGGACCAGTGCTTCTCTAAGTGCTGGCCCGAACCGAGCAACCTGCGGGGCCACCTCGTGGCAACTCGAGGGCTGGTTTTACTCGTAGCTTGACTTATCCGGATGTGCCCTGAGACCGAGATATGTGCAGCTCCTATCAGGATTTGTCGGCACAATCGGGCGGTTTTGCTGGACTTGTTTTGTTGCTGCCGAAATGTCTTGTAGTCCGGGATTCCGAGATTGATCGGGTCTTCCCGGTAGAAGGAATATCCTTCGTTGACCGTGAGAGCTTATCATGGGCTAAGTTGGGACACCCCTGCAGGGTATTATCTTTCGAAAGCCGTGCTCGCGGTTATGAGGCAGATGGGATTTTGTTGATGTCCGGTTGTAGAAAACCCGAAGTTGACCTTAACTAAAACACATCAACCGCGTGTGTAACCGTGATGGTCTCTTCTCGGCGGGGTCCGGGAAGTGAACACGGTTGTTGGAGTTATGCCTGACGTAGGTTGTTTCAGGATCACTTCTTGATCACTTTTAGTTTCTCGACCGTGCTTTGCCTTCTCTTCTCGCTCTCTTTTGCGCTGTAGCCACCATATGCTAGTCGCTTGCTGCAGTTCCACCTCACAAACCCCTTTTCCCACCTTTAAGCTTAAATAGTCTTGATCCCACGGGTGTGAGATTGCTGAGTCCCCGTGACTCACAGATATTATCACCTCAGTTGCAAGTACCAACGATGTCAGTGCTGATGACGCGACCGAGCTCACTTGGGAGTTCGATGAGGAACGTGGCCGTTACTATGTTTCTTTTCCAGATGATCAGTAGTGGAGCCCAGTTGGGTGATCCGGGGATCTGTTTAGCATTTGGGGTAGTCTTCTTTCATTTTGGTACCGTAGTCGGACCTTGAGTGTAATCTGTTTGATGGATGTTATTTATGTACTTGTGTGAAGTGGCGATTGTAAGCCAACTATGTATCTTTCCCCTTTATTTATTACATGGATTGTGTGAAGATTACCTCACTTGCGACATTGCTTTCAATGCGGTTATGCCTCTAAGTCGTGCCTCGACACGTGGGAGATATAACCGCATCGAGGGCGTTACAAGTTGGTAATCAGAGCCTTTCCCGACCTTAGGAGCCCCACTGTTTGATCGTCTTTAGTGGCCGAGTTGTGTCTAGAAAAATGTTTTGAGTCTTTTAGGAATTATATATCGGAGAGTTTAGGAATTCTTTTTACTCCCCAGTCCCTTCGACCTTCTGGTGAGGCTTCCTGACGTAGAGTTTTGACTCTTCTCTTCTCAAATTTCACTAAAAATAATTTTTTAGGATCACGCGGGTATATTACAATCGTTCCGATGGTTTTATGATGACAACATTGTCTTGGTTGCCTCCTGACATTTAGGGGTTGTGGCAGTGTCCCGGGGAGTTGAGCTCCGAGGTGTTGTCGTCATAATTTTATCGTTGCGGTTTTGGAATACCTGAGTTTAGTACGCCGACATCGAAAATCTCTTTTGTACAGTTGTTGGTGAGATAACCCTGATAGCCCAGTACTGTGGCGAGTGCAGGGGTATTGCCATGACTTGTATAACGGATGCTTTTCGAAGGTTGAGGTAGACGATTTCCGAAGGTTTCTTGGTTATGTGTTGAAGGATGGATACAGCTGGTTGTAGGATTTCCTAGTTTGGGTGAGATATTATGCTTCCCCTGTATCCCCAACACCTGATTGCATAACCGGAAAGTTTCGGGAGTTTATAAGTGTGAATTCTTGTAGCTTTAGTATTTCTTCCGCAGATATTTGGTTTGTGATTGGGTAATCCTTACCAAGTATTTGTTCATATCCGTACCTTGTTGATTTTATTCCTTACCATGTTCTAAGTGGCTTCTCAGCTTATGGAAGTGTGATATTTTACATTGGAATTCATTCGTTTATTCTCGTTCGAATGTTAATTGTGAAGACTATATGTTGCAATTTCGTTCCTTTGATTCAGCTTCAATATATCTCTATCAAGATGCTAATGGATGTCACCCTCTTCAGGATGGCTCCACCAACGCGTCAGAGTCCGGAACGCAATGAAGGGAACCAGGCTAACCCTCCGCCACCACCTCCGCCTCCGGAAGCTTGGCAGGCCCTGATGACTGCCACAAATGCCAATGCTCAGATTCTGATTCAGCTCTTGCAAGATCGCAACCAAGGGCAAGCTAATCAAGAGAATCAAGGCCAAGGCAACAATCAGCCACATTTCGCTTCACTGAACCAGTTCCTTGCTAATCAGCCAAAAACCTTCAGCTACTGTGTCGAGGCCACAGACGCAGATGATTGGCTAGTGGACATCAGCAAGCATTTCGAGTGCAGCAATGTCAGACCTGAGGACTTTGTCAAGTTTGCCTCTTTTCAACTCAAAGATCAAGCTGCTAAGTGGTTCCAGCAATACAAAGATTCCAGAGGAGGTCGTGTGATTACTTGGGATGATTTCCGCCGTGACTTCAAAGCACACCACATTCCAGAAAGTGTTGTTGAGAGTAAGCGTGAGGAATTCCGCAATCTCAAGCAAGGCACCATGTCTGTCTACCAATACAACACTCAGTTTCAGAAACTCTCTCGTTTTGCAAGGCAAGACATCCCTGATGAGAAGAGTATGATCTACCAGTTCAGGCGTGGTCTCAGAGAAGATCTGCAACTTGCTCTCGTGCTTTTCGAGCCATTAAAGTATGATGATTTCTACAACATGGCACTGAAACAAGAAGCTGCTCAGCTCAAGTGTGAGGCTTCTAAGAAGAGAGACAGAGACGCAGTTCAGTCTTCTTCTTCTTCACTTGTGGCAGCTAAGCAACAGAAGTTCTGGTTGCCTCCTCCTCCTCCGTTCCGCCAGCCTTATCAGCAGAAGAACTCAAGTGGCCGTGGATCTTCCCACCCACCCAACCCTGGTTATCAGAATAAGTCTCAGAACCAAGCTCCAAGGCCAAGTGCTCCTTACCATCGTCCGCTCTCAGAGGTGACTTGTAACAAATGTCAGCAGAAGGGTCACTATGCGAACAAGTGCTTCAACCAGAGGCGCCTTCCGCCTCCTCCTCCTGTGAAATCTTCCAGCAATGCAGTGGTCAAGCATAATCCTAAGCATGTCAAGGTGAACATGTTGAATGCAGCTCAAGCAGAGGAGTCTTCTGAAGTGATCATGGGTAATCTTCCTGTTAATGATATTCCTGCCAAAGTCTTATTTGATACTGGTGCATCACATTGTTTCATGTCAAGACCATTTTTCGCCAAGCATGAGTTCACTTCTTCAAATTTGGATAGACCCATGCCTGTCATTTCTCCTGGTAAACGTTTGAGCTCTAGTTTGGTGGTTCCCAATGTTTCCATCAAGATGGGTGACTACAAATTCTTGTCTAAACCAATTGTTCTTGGTGATTCTGATATTGATCTCATTCTCGGGATGGACTGGCTTTCTAAGCACAAGGCTCAGCTTGAGTGTGCTGCCAGGGAAATCAAATTGACTCACACTTCGAACGATGTGATCATCTATGCTTCTCGTGATGATACCATTCGGTTGTCTTCTCTCAATGAGAATGATGAATTGGAGGCTATATCTCAGATTCCAGTCGTTTGTGAGTACCAAGATGTCTTTCCAGAAGAGCTTCCGGGTATGCCTCCCCGTCAGCCAGTTGAATTCGTTATTGATCTTGAGCCTGGCACGGAACCCGTTTGCAAGCGTCCTTACAAGCTTGGACCAGATGAGCTCAAGGAATTGAAGATTCAACTCGATAAACAAGAACGTCTGGGTCTGATCAGACCGAGTTCTTCTCCTTGGGGTTGTGGTGTTCTTTTTGTCAAGAAGAAGGATGGCACGGACCGACTTTGCGTCGATTACCGTCCATTGAACAAGAAGACTATCAAGAACAAGTACCCACTTCCCAACATCAATGAGCTATTTGAGCAACTTAAAGGTGCTAAGGTGTTCTCCAAGCTTGACCTTCGTATGGGTTATCATCAGATTCGCATTCGTGAAGAAGATATTCCCAAGACAGCATTCAGAACAAGCTTTGGTTCTTATGAATACACTGTCATGTCTTTCGGCCTCGTCAATGCTCCTCCGTATTTCACTCGCTTGATGAATTTCATCTTCAACCCCTACATCAATGAATTTGTCTTGGTCTATCTCGATGATATTTTGGTCTTCTCCAAGAATAAGAAGGATCATGCCGAACATTTGCGATTGGTACTCGACAAGCTCAGAGAATATCAATTATATGTGAAGTTCTCCAAATGTGAATTCTGGCTTGATGAAGTTCTTTATCTTGGTCATATCATCTCTGCCAAGGGCATCGCTGTTAATCCAGAGAGGGTGTCTGCAGTTTTGAATTGGAATCCTCCTCAGAATGTCAATCAGCTTCGTAGTTTTCTTGGACTTGCAAGCTATTGCAGAAGATTCGTTGAGAATTTCTCCAAGATTGCCAAGCCTCTTTCCAACCTCCTCCAGAAGCATGTGAAATATGTCTGGTCTCCTGAGTGTGACGTTGCTTTCAACACTCTCAAAGAGAAACTCGTCACTGCTCCAGTTCTGACTCCTCCTGACGAATCCAAGCCTTATGAAGTATTCTGTGATGCTTCTCTCCAGGGCCTCGGTGATGTGTTAATGCAAGAGAAGAAGGTTGTTGCCTATACCTCTCGCCAGTTGAAGCCCAATGAAAGGAACTACCCCACTCACGATCTTGAGTTGGCGGCAGTTGTCCACGCACTAATAACATGGAGACATCTCCTGTTGGGAAGGAAAGTGGACATCTTCACCGATCACAAGAGTCTCAAGTATATCTTCACTCAGCCTCATCTCAACCTCAGGAAAACCCGATGGGTCGAAATGATTCAAGAGTATAATCCGAGTATTGAATATACTCCAGGCAAGGCTAATGTGGTTGCAGACGCTTTGAGCAGAAAGGCCTACTGCAATAGCTTAATCCTCAAGCCATTTCAACCGGATCTCTGTGAAGCTTTCCGCAAGTTGAATCTCCAAGTTGTTCCTCAAGGTTTTCTTGCCAACCTCATCGTCTCTCCTACCTTGGAAGATCAAATTCGTGAGGCACAACTGTTGGATACCATGGTGAAGAAGGTGAAACGTGGTATTGACAAGGGCATTTCCAAATACAAGTGCTATCGAGTTGATGACAGAGATACTCTTTTCTTCGAGGACCGGATCGTGGTCCCAAAGGGTGATCTTCGTAAAGTCATTATGAACGAAGCGCACAATTCTCTTCTGTCAATTCATCCTGGAAGTTCGAAGATGTACCATGACCTCAAGCAGTCGTATTGGTGGACTCGAATGAAGCGTGAGATCGCTCAATTCGTGAATGAGTGTGATGTCTGCAGAAGGGTGAAAGCAGAACACCAACGACCAACTGGTCTTCTCCAACCTCTTGCTATTCCAGAATGGAAGTTTGATCATATCGAAATGGACTTCGTGACTGGTTTTCCTAAGTCCAAGCGTGGAAATGATGCTATCTTCGTCGTCATCGACAAGCTCACCAAAGTGGCTCATTTTCTTCCTATCAAAGAGTCTATCACAGCAGCGCAGCTGGCAGAGCTCTACACCTCTAGAATTGTCTCCTTGCACGGCATTCCACAATTGATCTCTTCAGACCGTGGCAGCATCTTTACCTCCAAGTTTTGGGATTCTTTTCAGAAGGCCATGGGCACCAACATTCGCTTCAGCACAGCTTTCCACCCTCAGACTAGTGGACAAGTCGAGCGTGTCAACCAAATTCTTGAAGATATGCTCAGAGCTTGTGTTATCTCTTTCGGCATGAAGTGGGAGGATTGTCTTCCTTATGCTGAGTTCTCTTACAACAACAGCTTTCAAGCCAGCTCGGGCAAAGCCCCATTCGAGATCCTCTATGGCAGAAAGTGCCGTACTCCTCTCAACTGGTCTGAAACCGGTGAACGTCAATTGCTCGGCAATGATTTGATCTCAGAGGCTGAGGCTATGTGCAAGGTCATTCGTGAGAACCTCAAAGCCGCGCAATCGCGCCAGAAGAGCTATTACGATAGCAAACACCGAGATGTGGCTTTCGAGATCGGAGACCATGTTTACCTCCGTGTCTCGCCAATGAAAGGAACTCGTCACTTCGGTATCAAGGGGAAACTTGCTCCCAGATACGTCGGTCCCTTCAAGATCATCGGGAAACGAGGCGATCTCGCCTATCATCTTGAACTCCCCTCCAACTTTGCAAATGTGCACGATGTCTTCCACGTGTCACAGCTTCGCAAGTGCTTCAAGACGCCTGAGCGCACCATCAACTTTGAAGAGATTGATCTTCAAGAAGATTTGCCCTATCATGAGCACCCAGTTGCCATTCTTGAGACAACTGAGCGCAAGACTCGCAACAAGTCAATCAAATTCCTCAAAGTGAAATGGTCACATCATTCAGATCGAGAGGCCACCTGGGAGCGTGAAGACCACCTACGTTCCGAGTATCCGGAGTTCTTTCAGTCCTAGATCTCGGGACGAGATCCTCTCGTAGTGGTGGTGTGTTGTAACGCCCCAGATGTACCTTGCCATAATTGTAATCCAACTCTTGCCATTTCCGGCTATGTGTTATGATATTCCCTCCGTGGTTGGGTTCTCTTCGTTTTTCATTTTGGTCATGTCATGCATTTCATATCATGTCATCATGTGCATCGCATTCGCATACGTGTTCGTCTCATAAATCCGAGCATCTTTCCCGTTGTCCGTTTTGCAATCCGGCGATCCTATGCCTCCCGGCGTCCCCTTTTACATTTCTTCGTGAGCGGGTATTAAACATTCTCGGAATGGACCGAGGTTTGACTTTTGGCCTCGGTATAGCACCGGAAGACCGCCTGTCAAGTTTCGGGTCAATCGGAGTTCGTTTGGTACTCCAACGGTTAACCAGGTAACCGTGAAGGCCTCGTGTGTGTTGCAGCCCAAAACCCCCTCATAACGGCCCAATAACCCATCTAAGTCACTCCCATGTCCTCCGCCGTTCGATCACGATCGCGTGGGCGAAAACCGCACTCCGTTTGGAGCTCCCTAGCTCCTTCTACCTATAAAAATGCCTCCCCCGTCCAAATCTAAGAGAGGCACCCCGAAACCCTAATCCCTCCCGGCCCGCGCCGCCCGCCTCCGCCTGCTCCCGCGCGCGCCGCCGCCCTCCAGCCCGCGCCGTCTCGTCCCCGCCTCAGGCCGCCGCCCGCCGCCGCCCGGCGACCTCCGCCTCCTCGCCGCGTCTGGCCGCGCGCCGCCGTGGCCCCCGCGAGCTCCGGCGACCTCCCGCGCCCAGATCCGGGCCGGCGCCGCCCAGATCCGGTCATCCCCGCCTCCTCCGGCCGCTCCCCCACCTTCTCCGGCCGAGCTCCGGCGAGCCGCGCCGGCGAGCCTCGGAATCCGCGCCGGAGCGGTTGACTCTCGTCCCCCCCCCCCCGATTTTTGCTAAGTCTCAAGATTTTATATCATCATGCCATGTTCATCATGCCGTAACTTTGCACCCGTAGCTCCGATTCGTGCGTATAATATGTCGGTTTCTTCGTCTCGAAGAGTACATCACTTTGTTCCATTGCACAATTTCAATTTGAAGACATCTTGATTCCCGAAATGCTGTTAGAAGAGGACTAGTTGATGTTAGTTTCTGATTCTTATCTGAACATGCACTTTTGTCATTTTTGCCATGATTGATGTGTGCATCCTATGAAGTTGAGTCCTACATGAGTTTTGTAATATGCCATGTTACCTTTCCATAGATTTTTGCCATGTATTTTTGTGATACTTGTGGTGACTAGCACAAGCATGCAAACTAGGTCACTTGATGTTACTGATTTCAGAGACTTGGTGATTTCACAAAGTCCCTGACTGCTGTTATTTTTATGCCATGTGTTCATGTTGTTTCCGAGATATCTATGCATAATTTGAGCATGATCAGTAAGGTAGTTTTGAACTTGAGTATTTTCTCTATCCATCCATGCCTTTGTTTGCAATTATGGTGTGCCATAGCTTGAGTCAATCGAGCTCTACTTTTGCTTCAAAATGTTGCTGGCAGATTGTTTACATGTTATTCGATTTTGCCAAGCTTGGTGTAGTTGATCCTTGCATGATATGATGTTATTCTTACCATGTATAGTTACTATGCCATGTCTTCTTGATGTATGTATGCTTAGTTTATCATGAAATGCTCTGTAGTGAGTGCATAGAGCTCACGAACATGCCTATTCGTTATTAGTTTTCTGCCATGTCCAGTTTTCTGCTAAGTCTGAAACCTGTAACGAAACTTGCTTAATTGACATGGGTGTAATCATATTTTCTGATCCTTTTTGGCTTATGGTCTGTAAGAGACTTTTGTCAAGTGCTATGAGTAGATTCATTACATGCCTTATTTTTCTATGCTCTGATCCTGTAGCATGTTGTTTCATTGCTCTGAACATGCCATCCTGATGTTAGTTTCTGCTTTGTTGATATTTTCACCAAGTCTGGGAACTTGTTATCGTTTGCACTTTTGCCATGATTGTTTGGACCTGTTATGATGTGATTGAGCCGTAGCTCAGTGTTCATCTTTTGTCGAGCATCTCGAGTAGATTACTTTCATATGCTTTGTTGCCATGTTTGGGTGCAGTAGCTTAATTATTTGTTGCTTGCTAAGTAGCATCATGCTGTTTATGGCAGATTCGTGTCATCCTTGTATTGCTTGCCATTCGCAAACCGTGCATCCGATTTCGGTGTTCTTTATATCGATTTCAACCGAAATCACCTCATCTATCCAGTGGCATGCGTGGTTTGCCAAGATTATGCCCTGTTCATCCTTGTCCTTCCGGAGCATGCATACGCATTGCATATCACCTCTCGCATATCATGCCTTGTTTTGCATCATGTTGCTTGCGCATTGCATCGTGGTTGATTTTGGTTCCTTTGCTTGTTCTCTTGTCTTGGGTAGAGCCGGGAGACGAGTACGTGACCGAGGATTCCGTTGAGAACGTTTACGAGGACCAAGCTTTCGACAACTCTGAGAACCTTGCAGGCAAGATGACCATACCCTCGAAATCACTTCTATCTTTGCTTGCTAGATTGCTCGCTCTTTTGCTATGCTTATGCTGCGATACCTACCACTTGCTATATCATGCCTCCTATATTGCCATGTCAGCCCCTAACCATCCATGTCCTAGCAAACCGTTGTTTGGCTATGTTACTGCTTTGCTCAGCCCCTCTTATAGCGTTGCTAGTTGCAGGTGAAGATGAAGTTTGTTCCTTGTTGGATCATGGACTTGTTGTTCCTTGTTGGAACACGTTTACTTGTTGGGATATCACAATACCTCTTATTTAATTAATGCATCTATATACTTGGTAAAGGGTGGAAGGCTCGGCCTTATGCCTGGTGTTTTGTTCCACTCTTGCCACCCTAGTTTCCGTCATACCGGTGTTATGTTCCCGGAGTTTGCGTTCCTTACACGGTTGGGTGATTTATGGGACCCCCTTGACAGTTCGCTTTGAATAAAACTTTTCCAGCAAGGCCCAACATTGGTTTTACCATTTGCCACCACCTACCTTTTTCCCCCGGGTTTTCGCGAGCCCGAGGGTCATCTTTATTTTAGCCCCCCCCCGGACCAGTGCTTCTCTAAGTGCTGGCCCGAACCGAGCAACCTGCGGGGCCACCTCGTGGCAACTCGAGGGCTGGTTTTACTCGTAGCTTGACTTATCCGGATGTGCCCTGAGACCGAGATATGTGCAGCTCCTATCAGGATTTGTCGGCACAATCGGGCGGTTTTGCTGGACTTGTTTTGTTGCTGCCGAAATGTCTTGTAGTCCGGGATTCCGAGATTGATCGGGTCTTCCCGGTAGAAGGAATATCCTTCGTTGACCGTGAGAGCTTATCATGGGCTAAGTTGGGACACCCCTGCAGGGTATTATCTTTCGAAAGCCGTGCTCGCGGTTATGAGGCAGATGGGATTTTGTTGATGTCCGGTTGTAGAAAACCCGAAGTTGACCTTAACTAAAACACATCAACCGCGTGTGTAACCGTGATGGTCTCTTCTCGGCGGGGTCCGGGAAGTGAACACGGTTGTTGGAGTTATGCCTGACGTAGGTTGTTTCAGGATCACTTCTTGATCACTTTTAGTTTCTCGACCGTGCTTTGCCTTCTCTTCTCGCTCTCTTTTGCGCTGTAGCCACCATATGCTAGTCGCTTGCTGCAGTTCCACCTCACAAACCCCTTTTCCCACCTTTAAGCTTAAATAGTCTTGATCCCATGGGTGTGAGATTGCTGAGTCCCCGTGACTCACAGATATTATCACCTCAGTTGCAGGTACCAACGATGTCAGTGCTGATGACACGACCGAGCTCACTTGGGAGTTCGATGAGGAACGTGGCCGTTACTATGTTTCTTTTCCAGATGATCAGTAGTGGAGCCTAGTTGGGTGATCCGGGGATCTGTTTAGCATTTGGGGTAGTCTTCTTTCATTTTGGTACCGTAGTCGGACCTTGAGTGTAATCTGTTTGATGGATGTTATTTATGTACTTGTGTGAAGTGGCGATTGTAAGCCAACTATGTATCTTTCCCCTTTATTTATTACATGGATTGTGTGAAGATTACCTCACTTGCGACATTGCTTTCAATGCGGTTATGCCTCTAAGTCGTGCCTCGACACGTGGGAGATATAACCGCATCGAGGGCGTTACACAAAGGAGCTCCATCGTGGTGACCTGATTGAGCCCTGGTACGTCGATGCAGACGCGCGGCCCACCATCCTCGCCTGGATGGGGGGCTACTGCCAGTAGACGGCGGCAACCTCTCATGATTCTTGACTCCTGTAGTTCTTGAACGGCCTTGTTGATGAACTCCTGCTGGTCTGACCTTCCTTGCCTTGCTCCTTCTTGAGGGAAGCGCGCTTCGAAACACGCCTCCACGTGGTGCCCAAGCGCCTCCCTCGTGACCTCGGCCAGGTCGGTGGCCCTCCAGGGGAGAGCCCCCGAGCCCCGCCTGAGGAGGACGTTGGGCGCGGTTTCCTATGCGATGAAAGGAGGTTCCCCTTGGGCAGATGCGGGCCCTGAGGGGACCGCCTCCTGAGGGGTCGGTCTAGACGATGCCTTCTTCTTCTTGGGGGTGTTCTCGGGAAGCCTCCTGCTTCCGCGATCTGGGTCTTCCAGTGACGCGCCCTGAAAGGCTCGCTCCAGGGAACACACTGCATCCTTCTCTTCACATGGCACCGTGATGACTCCGCCACTTCCTGGCATCTTGAGGACGTAGTAGCCATGGTGAGTTACGGCCATGAACTTGGTTAGCGCCGGATACCCGAGGATGGCGTTGTACGGAAGGCGGATGTGGGCGACGTCGAAGTCGATGAGCTCGGCGCGGTAGTTGTTGTGTGCCCCGAAGGTGACAGGGAGGCGGACCTGCCCAATCGAGACCGTGGAGCCGTCGGTGATTCCGGAGAAAGGCTTGGTTGGCTGAAGCTGGTCATAGGGCACCTAGAGATTGTTGAACGTTTCCACGGACAGGACGTTGAGCCCTGCCTCACCATCGATGAGGGTCCTGGTGACCAGCACGTTGCTGATGACTGGGGAGCAAAGCATCGGGAGGACTCCGGCTGTGGCCGCGCACTTGAGCTGATCCGCTGAGCTGAACGTGATGGCGCACGCCGACCACCTGAGAGGGCGCGTTGTTTCGAGCTTGGGGAGGACTGCATTCACTTCGCGGGCAAACTGCTTGAAGATGCGTTGGGAGGCTGGGGCTTGAGCTCCGCCCAGGATGCAGGCGATCGCGCATGGTTCCTGGAAGCCCCCAGCCCCCTCGTCTTGATGGCGGTCCTCGTTCCTCCTTGGCTGAGGCGGCAGTAGAGGGAGGCCTGCGTTGCCTTGTGGGCGACCCTCACGAGGATGATCCCGTCAGTCCCCCTCGCGAGGCAGGTCCCGCCAGCGGTCCTCACGAGGTTGATCACACCACCCTTGGCGCGGGCCGCGGTCTTCCCAGCCTCCTGTGTTTCTTCCTCCTCCTCGGCCGTAGCCCCGGTCAGCACGGTCAGGACGAAGGCCGACCCTTCCTTCTCGCACGGCACGGAGTTCCTGGCATTTGTTGGTGTTGTGGGTGTGGAGGTCGTGGTACACACAGTACCGGCTACCCCTGGAGGATTCAGGCAGATCCTTGCCTCGCTTGGTGTCCGGTTCTGCCATGAGCACGGCAGCCCCCTTGTGCTTCACGTCCTTGGCCTTGGGCTTCTTCTCTTCTGGGTCCGCGGCAGGCAGCTCGAGGAGGGAGAGACGTCCTTCCTCAGCCCTGGCGCACTTGGTCGCCAAGTTGAACAGCTCCAGGGAGGTGCACAGGTCTTCATGCATCGCCAGCTCCTCCTTCATCTTGACGTCGCGCACATCATCGGAGAAGGCTGAGATGATGGCCTCCTCAGACACCTTGGGGATCTTGAGGCGCGCACTGCTGAAGCGTTGGATGTACTTTTGTAGGGTCTCTCCGGGTTGTTGCTTGATGCGGCGCATGTCGCTCACGGCAGGTGGCCGGTCGCGAGTACCTTGGAAGTTGGCGATGAAGTGGGTGCGCATCAGGTCCCAGGAAGAGATTGTTTCCTGGAGCCAGATTTAGGAGCCAGGTGCGGGCTCCTTCCTTGAGCGCCATGGGTAACCAGTTCGCCATGACCTTTTCATCCCCGCTGGCAGCTTCGATGCCCAGCTCATAGAGCTGGAGGAACTCTGCAGGGTCGATCGTGCCGTCGTAGCGAGGAGGCAGGTCTGGCTTGAACTTGCCGGGCCACGCGATCCTAGCAACTCGGTCGTGTAGGCACGGCAGCCTGCGGTGGCCACAGGAGGCTTTGGTTGAGGGAGAGCTTGGTCTTGCGGGTCCCCATGCACTGCGGCTGGGAGCAGCGCGGGATCTTGATGCGCGGGAGCGGGAGCAGGGTCGCGAAGTGCCGGAGCAGGGAGCGCCCGGGCAGCTTCTTGTGGACGAGGGACTTCTTGGCAGCTCCGCTCTTGCTGCGCCGGCGCCTGATGGAGCGGGTTCCGGCCAGGGGCCGCGCGCCTTGGAGCCATCGCGTCTTCTTGAAGAGGAGGCGGCTGGTACGCCCCCGGAGCTTCATTGCCCGCGCGGGGCGGGGTGCGACGCATCGGAACGGACTGCGCGGGAGAGCCCCCTGCGGCGCGGATGAGCTCGGCGACGCGGTCAAGCCACTCTTCGTAGACGTCGTCGACGGGACGGTAGCGCAGGAGCTCGTTCGCCGTGATGAGTGCAGCTCGAGCCTCCAAGGGTGCGCGGAACGCGCGGGGCGAAGAACCAGCTGGTGTGAGCGATGGAGTGGCGGTGCGGCCGTCTTGTCGCACAGACGGGTGCTGAGACGATGCTTGCTGCTCATTCCCCGCCGGGCCGGTGGCGGCGTTGATGGCGGGCGACGGGGAACGACGAGGACGCCCGCCGACGGGAGCCGTCTGGGAGACACGGGAAGCGATGGCGACCTGGCGCTCGGCGCGGGCCCGACGTGCGTCGGACATGGGCGTGACGGTCGGAGGAGAGCGGAGCGGTGGAAGACAAATTCCGGCGCACCCCTACCTGGCGCGCCAAATGTCGGATTTCGGGTTCCGGGAGACCCTTGAGGTTCGAACTCTGGGGTGCGCGCGGAGACTTCGCCCTCTACCTCTTCGTCTCACAAAGATCTAAACTACAGAAAGAACAACACAAGAGACACAAGGTTTATACTAGTTCGGGCCACCATTGTGGTGTAATACCCTACTCTAGTTTGTGGTGGGTGGATTGCCTCTTGGGCTGATGATGATGAACAATACAAGGAAGAACAGCCTCACGAGGGTATGCTCTTAGCAAGGACGATGAACTGCTAGGAGGAGTTCAGCCGCCCTTCTCTCTCTCTCTCTCTCTCTCTCTCTCTCTCTCTCTCTCTCTCTCTCTTTCTTTGTTGCCTGAGCCTTTCTAACTGGTTGCCTGGTGATCCGATCCCCTTACCCTAGGGGTGGCTAGTCCTATTTATAGGCAAAGGCCCTGGGCCTCTCCCCAAATATTGAGCGGGAAGGGCGCCAACAATTGGCAATTTTGAAGGGGAACATCTAGTACACTTATCCTGACTAAAGTTGGTCCTCGCCTGCCAAAGGCTCTGTGGTGACGCCGTTCTGGGCTCCACTATGATATTCTTCCCACCGTTGGACTGGTCTTGGTCTCGTTGCACCGAAATGGATGCCTTTGCTTGATCCTCTCGCCTGCGCTTGCCCCTTTGCACCAAAGAGGAAAGGGAGACACTGCGCGGGCTGGCGCCCGCCTGGCACCCTTGGTCGTCATGGCTTGCGTCATGGGCACCTCATGAGGTACCCCGCCTTGATCTCCCCGCCTCCTTGTGAGCCAGCCTGACGAGGCCACGCCTGAGGAAGCTCCGTGTCGTCCGCCCCGCGAGGCTTGGCCCCTCGCGAGGGTCCTGAGTCTCGTGTTGATGAAGATGGGCCATGCTGGGCCCCCCTTTAAGCCACGCTGCAGGCCGCAGGCAGGCAAGTCTAGGGACCCCCATTCCCAGAACACCGACACCTTCGCTCTCCATTCCTTCAACAAGTTGTTCACCATTCGGCACACGCGGATACATCTTCGTGAATGCCTACAAAGCACAAATATCAAAGTCAGACGGTCCTCAATTCAGTTGCATATTGAAAACAATAGAGATAATACTTGACAAGTTATTTCCCTACCTCTCCTGGAAGATGCTCAACGTCGAATGGCAAGATTCATTTGGACCCACACGGGTTGTCACGGGCTCCAGTGATGCTCCTGAGCCACTGTGCCATGGTCTCCTCCTTGACTTCCTCTGGATGGGTTCGAGCGGTGTCGTATGCCCCTGAATATAACCACATGGGGTGGTCGCGTGCTTGCAGAGGCTGGATGCGTTGACTGAGGAACACTTCCAACAAATCCAAGCCTGTCACCTCACCCGGATCAACTCAACTAGAGCATCTACCAAAATCCCCACCTCAGCTTCCTCCTCCTCATCCACAGTCAATGAGAGAGGAGCGTTGAGTCTCTCCAACGTGTAAGGAGGAAGGCCAGTCGACGAACCAGGGGTCGGAACGTCGTTCCAATAGAACCAGGTCAACTGCCAAACGATAATGGATTCGGGAAAGGTCATGGAAGGGAAGGCACTTCTACCTCTCATCTGGACAGCTAAACCCCCCCCCCACACAGCTGGATCAAGTTGGTCTTTGCGTCACTCGAACTCTCCTTCTTAACCAACTGAGAGCAGCATGTGAATATGTGTTTGAACAACCCCCAGTGGGGGCTAGAACCCAAGAAATTCTCACACATTGAGACGAAGGCAGTGAGGTATGATATGGCATTCGGAGGGAGGTGGTGGATTTGGGCACCGAATATTTCCAAGAAACCATGGAAAATGGATGAGGGGGCAAGGAGAAATCTCTCTCTACATGAGTGAGGAGGAGAACTTGTTCTTCAGGTCATGGCGTAGGCTCGATCTCCCCCTCCGGCAGCCTCCGAGAACTAGGGACCAGCAGGCCGTCGGTGGCGAGCCCCTCGGGGTCCTCCGCCGTGACCGTCGAGGGGAGCCAGTCGCCCTGGATCCAGCCCGGCGGCAGAGTGGCCGGGAGCTCGACGCCTTCTTCCCCTTGGCCACCTTCTTGGCACGCTCCAGCGCCTTAGTCTTGTCCTTCTCCATCTTCGCGGTGGTTGTCGGAGCCGAACGGGGCGGCATAGAGCTAGGGCAGAAGAAGCAGAGAGGCAGGATGGAGAGGGGAAAAGAGATGAGCACTGTTGCAACCCTCGGCCGCGTCGACCTTTATATCCGCGCGTCCGAGTCACTAACTTGTGGGCCAGCAGGATCTCGGTGCATCCTACAACCGGCGCCTGCATGATACGTGGCGATAAAGGGGGTGCAAAAACTGAGGAGTTCATCCCCACTTGCCCCGCTGCAGTCGGCCCGCGCGCTTCTCCAAATTTTCGAATCCCGCGAAATCCGGACCAGCAAATCAATCGATTGCATCAAAGATATCCCTATTCGGTCGGATCACATCCAACGTTCGACGTCCTACTACTTGTTTCACTCGGGTACTCAAGAAGTCAGGATCGATCAAGGCGACTGACGGAGGATTAAACAGCTCGCATACCTTCAGACCCCAAAAAACATCTCCAAGACATTGAGTCGGGTCGAAATCAAATCCAATCCCTCCTCACTTGAACCTCAATCCATTTGGGGGCTAATGATGATGAAATGTACCTATGGTAGGGTCCTAGACCTGATCTAGATGTCCTACCCAAGGGCACTACCCAAAGAATCCAAGACCTGCAAAGTTAGAAAGGGGATACCGACTGGAATGACCGTAGTGTGGAAGTCACTCGATAGAAGATCCACTCGGTTACTCCACCCTCACTCAACCATCATAATTCACTTGGAGTACAAGTTTCACTCAAAGTTCAGAAGACCTAGAGCCACCCCAGCATGGCAATGGTCAGGTAATCAATCTGTCGCTATAATGATCATTAATTACAGCCGTTACCAGTAATGTTATCATCTTTACTCTCTCATTGAACCCCTGCATAACTGAGGGCTGCGAGGGGCCAGCAGACTCTATATAAACCGCCCCTCTCCTCCTGCACAAGGGTTCGCACCCCCTGTAACTCAACACTCCAAACAAACAAAGCTCCCGCAGCACCGAGACGTAGAGCTATTACCTCCTTCGAGAGGGACCTGAACTCATAAATCTGAGTGTACAATCTCGTCGTAGCCAGGCTCTACCCTCTCCGACGTACCCCCTACCTCTACTATCAGATTCGTTCCCACGACAGATGGTGCCGTATTTAACGTGAATGCGACTATCTCGAATGCATAACCCCAAAATGATAAAGGCAAATCAGTAAGAGACATCATAGAACGCACCATATCGAATAATGTATGGTTACGACATTTGGACACACCATTATGCTGTGGTGTTCCAGGTGGCTTTAGTTGTGAAACAATTCCACATTGTTTTAAATGAAGGTCAAACTTGTAACTCAAATATTCGCCTCTGTGATCAGATCGTAGAAACTTTATTTTCTTGTTACAATGATTCTCCACTTCACTCTGAAATTCTTTGAACTTTTCAAATGTTTCATCTTGTGTTTCATCAAGTAGATATACCCATATGTACTCAAATCATCTATGAAGGCTAGAAAATAACGATACCTGTCGCGTGCCTCAACACTCATCGGACCGCATACATTCGTATGTATTATTGTCGGCGTTCTCGGAACGGGGGTCCCCAGACTTGCCTGCCTGCGTCCTATGGCGTGGCTCAAGTGGGGGCCTAGCATGGACCATCTTCATCAACACAAGCTCAAGTGCCTCGCGAGGGGCCAAGCCTCGTGGGGCGGACGACAGAGAGCTTCCTCAGGAGCGGCCTCATCAGGTAGGCTCGTGAGGAGGCAGAGAGATCAATGCAAGGGGACCTCGCGAGGATCCAGTGACGCAAGCCATGACGATCAAGGCCAGGCGGGCGCCAGGCGGGCGTCAGCCTGCACAGAGTCCTTGTTTCCCCTTTGGTGCAAAGGAGGCAAGCTCAGGCCAAGGTATCACGCAAAGGTTACCATTCCAGTGCAATGAGACCAAGACCAGTCGGGCGGCCGGATGGAGGTCACCGTGGAGCCCAAGACGGCGTCACCACCAGAGCTTTTGGCAGTCGAAGACCACCTTTGGTCAGGATAACTTGTACTAGATGTTCCCCTTCAAAATGGCCAACTGTTGGCGCCCTTCCCACTCATTATTTTGGGGAGAGGCCCTGGGCCTCTATAAATAGAGCTAGCCACCCCAGAGTAGAGGCAAGAAGGGAAAAAGAGGGAGAAGAGCAAGGTGAAACCCAGTATAGGCTAAGTAGAACAACCGCACCAGCTCAAGAACACCTCTCGCGAGGCTGTTCTTCCCTTGTACTGTTCATCATCAGCCCCTGAGGCAATCAACCACACCACACACTGGAGTAGGGTATTACACCACAACGGTGGCCCGAACCAGTATAAACCCCGTGTCCCTTGTGTTGTTCATCGTTTTCATCTCAGTTCGCATGAGAGGATCGGACGTAGATCGGTAGGGGAGAGACCTCCGCGCGCACCCCAGTGTTCGAACCTCAAGGGTCTGCCGGAACCTGAAATCCGACATTTGGCGCGCCAGGTAGGGGTGTGCCGGAATCTTTCCTCCTCCGCATCGTGTTCCGCCGCTTCACCACCCAGATGTCAAGAAACCCGGCTGCTAACGCCGACCGCTGGGCGGCATGGCCCGCCCACGCCATATCGCCATCTCAGGGCGACCTCAACCTTGCGCCTCAGGCAGCTCGCGCTCCACAGGGCGCTGCGGGGCACGGGCGACGCAGCCAGACGCCGCCTGCCCTCATGCCACGGCAGGTGCGGGCCGCAGCAAGGGCCTCGAACCATGCCGCTGCCACAACGCCGTACACCCGATAGGAGCAGGAGAACTCCAGGGCCACGCTCATGGTGGCCCGGGAGATACTACGGTGTCGTTTGCTGGAAGGCGGCCGCGACGTGTTGCTGGAGCGAGTGGCCGAGCTCCTGGACGCCGCCGCCTCAAGAGCACCCCCTTTCTGCATCCAGCTGCTGCTCCAGGTCCAGGACGGGTCGCACGGCGGCGTTGTGCGTGCTCATGCCACTTCAAGTAGGCTCCCGGGCCAGTCCAGCGCCAACACCACCATCAGCACCGGGCAGCAGGACGCGCCGGCCTTTCCTTAGGCCGGTGAAGGGATGCGCGCCGCAGCCTTCGGCCTCAGTGGACCACTACGGCGAGGTCCACGAGGTGGTAGCCCCAAAGGATTATGTCCCCCGCATGGTGGATCAGGGACGCACACTGGAAGAAGATCACGGATCGTTCCTCGGGCCCGGCTAGGACGAGGAGGCGCCAGAAGCCAAGCTCTTTCAGGGACCCCAGGAGAGCCTCGACAACCGTGACGACAGCAGCAACTATCGGGTACCACTCATCCCTCAGGAGCAACCTTACGCTAACCATGGGTCGCAGGAGGTACAGGTCGCCGCAGTAGATGGTTGCCCCAATGCTGCAGCCTCCCATCCCTCAGGAGGAGGGCGCAGGGGGCTGCAGGAGAGGGGCCGAGATCAGGGCTCGCCCTCGTGGCGGTCGGAGCAAGGTGTTCTCAGGCGGTAGGCCCTCTGCCGAGGAGGTGCCCCATGGCCTGCCCCCGCAGAGGACACGTGGTCGTCGGGGGAACCGCTGGCGACCGCTCTACCCCATTGGCGTCGTCCTTGGTTTCCGGTCGCCACCAATGGTGGCAGAGTGTGGCGCAACGCGGGGCCCTCATCTGGCGATATGAAGCAAGGCTGGTACCTGTGAAGAAGGCCCAGTGCCTGTGAAGCTCGCCGCCCCGTGACGCTCTCACGTAATAATGAGTGGGGCTGTAGACGCCCCGGAGTCTGAGGGGTGCCGGCCTCAGGCCCTGGGGCTCCCGCCCACGCCCAGTGGCAGCACTTAGCTCTGCGCTGGTGAGAAGACGTCGAAGACTAGACTAGGTGCTGGACGCGGCCTTTTGCTTTTTTGCTTCTTCATGGTTGACGAGTTCCTTCGGTTTGGATTTAAGTTGGATTTGAATTCGAAGCTTGCGTGCGTTGGGGAAGGGGTGTTTAGTCTCGTTCGAGCAATCTCTCGCGTTCTGATTTTGGCTTTACGCCCCAAGCTAGTGTAGACTGCCTCCCCCCCCCCTCACGAGCCCCTCGTGAGCTGGGCCAGGTCGGGCACGCCCACAACCAGGACCACTGTCCCCGCTCCCTCTCCGGAGGTTCTCATCACAGGATTGGTGGGTTAATCGAAAGGCACCCAAGGCACGGCGTCCCCTTGCAGGCCCGTCCAGGGCTCACCAAGGCTGAAAGGTAAACAAATCAACAGAACCATCGCCAGGCTAGCGACTAAACTCACGCGCAACGTTGTACTCGCCAGGGTACCGATTACAAATCTTTACATGAGGGGCCTCCCCTCCCAAAATTCCCTCACCGCATCTTCTGGGACATTCCCGGAAGCGTCGCTGGCATCGCTGGCGCCGTCGCCCCTGTCACATGCGTTCCTGTCAGCACCAGGCTCGTCTACAACGCCGCCTTCGGCAGCACCCACGACTACACCGTCGTCGTCGTACGTGAAGGCCCGGACAAGGGCATCCACGTTGTTCTCCACCCATTGCACCAGGTCGCCCCGGACAGCTATGGGCACGGGTGCTGTGGCGGCATCGAAGTCGAAGTGGGGGTCCCTTTCCTGCAGATAGCTGAAGACACGGGAGAAGGCACGCTTAAGCAAGGCTCAGCTCCTCTCTTTGACGAGCCAACGGGCCCTCTCGGAGCAGTTCTCCAGAAGCGTCACCACGTCAGTGAAGAACTGAAGGTTGCCGGCGTACTTGGTCTCATGCGGTTCCTTAGCGGAGGCCTCGCAAATCTCACCTAAGGCTGAGTTGGCCTTCTCCCTGAGCGTCTGAAGCATGGGAGCGTCCTCGTGCTCCAGGAGCCTCCGCTGGCAGATCTCGTCCTCATTTTGCCGTGCGATGGCTTTAGCATCACCTACCCTCTATCGAAGAAGAAGCAGCTCAGCCCGGGAAGAGGATAACTCCGCCCGTGCCGCGTCAAGGGCGGCTGCGGAAGAATCTGCACGCCGCATCTCTTCAACCAACTTGGCCTTGATGGCTGATGTCCTGCCCTCGGCCTCGGCCCTGATCAGCATCAACTTCGCCTCGTGTTCACGCTCGAGGGCCGAGTGAGCACCCGCCACGCGGCGGTCGACCTCTTCCTGGATCCGGGCCTCGCGCGCCGCCACGTCGTCCTCCGCCTGGGCCGCCACACGCTCCCTCATCTCCAACCGCTCCAAGTCAAGGCTGCACTCGGCAGCCTCGAGCGTAAGCGCCTCCTCGCGCCTCTGGAGCTCCCCCCGGTCGACGGCGGCCTCCTGCATCAACCCAAGGGCCGCGTGGTGCAGCTCCACTTGTTGTTCCAGGGAGTTCCTCCGGGCTTGAAGCTCCCGTACGTGCTCCTCCGCATCCCTGTGCCGCCGGTCTGCCTCCCGAGCCTCCTCGACGGTCTGGGAGCAGGCCTTCCGCGACGCCGCTAGCAACGCTTCGGCCTCCGTGTTGTCACGATCACGTTGGTGGCGCGCGAGGGCGATGGCAACCTTCAACTTGTGCCTCTCTTCAGCGAGGCGCAGGCCTTCGGCCACAAGGCGCGCATCTTCGGCGGAAAGCTCTGCCCCGACACGGTCCATCGCATCCGCTGCCCCATGGAGGAGCCCCTCGGAAGGGCGCGACGCTCCCGAGCGCGCCTGAGCACATCTTCAGCATCGCCTTCTTCCACCGAGGCATGCGAAGGACCCCGAGGTGGCGAGCCCCCTCCCGGTGTGGGGCTGGGGACTGCCGCCCCAGCCATCACCGAACAAACCCCTCTGAGAGTCCGGCCTGGCATCAGTTCGTCCGTGGAGGAGGAGCCAAGGGCGGACTTCAACCACTCACCGTCTATGATCAAAGGAGGAGCGTAGGGCAAACTCAACGTACCCCAAGAAGACTCGTAAAGAGAGGGCATTGGACAAGCCGTCTCGGAGTGTCCTATGCAGCGGATCACTCCCTCAACCGGTCCAGCAGCCAGAGTGCGACCCGAGCTTGGCAGGCCCGGAGCCAGCAAAAGGGGCAAAGCTGTGAGGGCTGGCTCCCGGGTCGACTCGGCGGATCCAGCAAGATGGGACCTGAAGAGCCACAATCAGCAACAAGGGCAACAGAGCAAATGAGCAGCGAAAGAAGGAGGCTTACTCATCCATGGCAAAGTACTTCCTGCGCTTCAACAAGCGACAAGGGCAGTCGCTGCCACCTGATGCCTCCTTCCTCTTGCGAAGGGCCTCGAAGTCTATGCGAAACCGACCCAAGCGCCTGGGACGGGGGTCGGCCCGGGGCAAAGGAGAAGCCTCGGGATTGTCAGTGCCGGAGGAGTCAGCTTTGGGGGCATCTTGGGGCCTCACCTCGCGAGGAACGGCTGGGGGCTCGGAAGCCCCAGCCTTGGGAGCCGAAGACCTGGACCCTGCATCAAACGCCGCTCCGGGGCGGGCCTCAGGAGGCGTCGCTTCCGAAGCGTCACGCGGTGCCACCACCTCGACATCAGCCACCTCAGCTCCAGTTGGCTCTCTCCCTGCCCGGTCACCTGAGGAAGAACCGCTGTGGGTGACGGGGGGAACAACCACGGCAACTGGGTTCTCGCGTGGCCCCGTGAGGCCAGCTGGGCGCAACCCCCACTCGTCGAAGCTGGGCATTTGCCTCACGAAATCAGCCCTGCCGGAACAAAGGTATAGAAGGACGCCACCGCTCCGTAGGCTGCCTGGGGAAGGATCACCAGCCAAGACCCGGAGCACCGTCCGAAGCACTTCGGGCGTTAAGTCCTCCTCCTGAAGCCGCATGCGGTCTCCGCGCCCAGCAAAGTCCCACATCCGGCGAGAGTGGCGCTGGAGAGGAGCAACGCGGCACAGAAGGAACTCCCTCACCACCTTGGGCGCTGTCACATTGTGCGCCCTCAAACCTTCGAAGCGACGCCAGACGAAAGCGAGCCGGGGGCTCGCGAGCGGTTCGTGACCCCAGCCTGGGTTGGGAACAGCAGGCAAGGTTGGGTGCGAGAGCAGGGGGCTGGGCACCCCGATGTCCACGTACAACCATCGCTCTCTGAACCCAGTCTGAGAAGGCGGAAAGCCAAAGTCAATCCCTAAAGCAGCCGTCTCAGGCACGGCGAAGAAGCTTACGCACCCTGAGCATTGAGTAGGGTCGCTCAGGCACAAAGAAAAGAAGTGGCGCGACAGGGCAATGGAAGGAGGGATGCCTATCATCGCCTCGCACACGAAAGCAAAGATAGCCAAAAGGGTAATGGACTCTGGCCCGAGATGCATCATGTGGATCTGATAATGGGAGAGCACAGCATTGAAGAAAGCAGAGAAGGGGGAACCAGACCCGCTCACAGGGCATCAGCGAAGAATCGGACCTCCGTGACGGTCCTAGCAAGAAAGGTGCGAGATGCGGGCCAAACTGTGGTCCGGCCACACTCGTTGAAGATGGAAGCAAGGGCGGAGTGGACCTTGTCCAAGGCTTCCAGGCTGAGTATGATTGACCGATCAACGGCGGGAACCGCCGCTGGAGGCGCGCAGGGCGAAGGCACGGGTTTTTTTCCCTTTCCTTTCTACGCCGGCGCCATGGCGTTGGGGAGGGGGAGGAGCTCGGGCCGGATTGGCAGCGGAGGTTGGAGCTCGGAGAAGAAGGAAAGGTAGGAGGCGAGTGGGCAGCCAAAGGAGGAACAACTGTGTGTGCAACTATGGGTCCGCTTAGCCGGGCGTATGACAAGGCGTCGTGGGGAAGCGTAGACGCCCATGTCCAATCAACCGCCACGCGGCACCCAAGGCCGCAGGCTGTTAGGGTCCGCGGCGCTTCACGCTTGCCCCTTCGCTTCTTTGCTAAGCCAAGCCCGCGCGCGCCTTGGGCCCGGGGGCTACTGTCGGCGTTCTGGGAACGGGGGTCCACAGATTTGCCTGCCTGCGTCCTGCGGCGTGGCTCAAGTGGGGGCCCAGCGTGGCCCATATTCATCAACACAAGTTCAAGACCCTCGCGAGGGGCCAAGCCTCGCGGGGCGGACGACAGAGAGCTTCCTCAGGAGCGGCCTCATCAGGCAGGCTCGCGAGGAGGCGGAGAGACCAATGCAAGGGGACCTCGCGAGGATCAACTGACACAAGCCATGACGATCAAGGCCAGGCGGGTGCCGGCCTGCGCAGAGTCCTTGTTTCCCCTTTGGTGCAAAGGAGGCAAGCTCAGGCCAAGGTATCAGGCAAAGGTTACCATTCCAGTGTAACGAGACCAAGACCAGCCGGGCGGCCGGACGGAGGTCACCGTGGATCCCAAGATGGCGTCACCACCAGAGCTTTTGGCAGTCGAAGACCACCTTTGGTCAGGATAACTTGTACTAGATGTTCCCCTTCAAAATGGCCAATTGTTGGCACCCTTCCCGCTCATTATTTCGGGAGAGGCCCAGGGCCTCTATAAATAGAGCTAGCCACACCAGAGTAGAGGCAAGAAGGGAAAAAGAGGGAGAAGAGCAAGGTGAAACCCAGTACAGGCTAAGTAGAACAACCGCACCAGCTCAAGAACACCTCTCGCGAGGCTGTTCTTCCCTTGTACTGTTCATCATCAGCCCCTGAGGCAATCCACCACACCACACACTGGAGTAGGGTATTACACCACAACGGTGGCCCGAACCAGTATAAACCCCGTGTCCCTTGTGTTGTTCATCGTTTTCATCTCAGTTCGCACGAGAGGATCAGACGTAGATCCGTAGGGGAGAGATCTCCACTCGCACCCTAGTGTTCGAACCTCAAGGGTTTGCCGGAACCCGAAATCCGATAATTATTTCCAATAAGTCATTAGCTCGCTCCATTGTTTCGGAGAATAGAGTTTTAGTCATCTTACCCATGAGACATGGTTCGCAAGTATCAAATGATTCATAATCAAGTGATTCCAAAAGTCCATCCGCATGGAGTTTCTTCACGCGCTTTACACCAATATGACCTAAACAGCAATGCCAGAAGTATGTTGCAATATCATTATCAACTTTGCATCTTTTGGCATCAATATAATGAATATGTGTATCACTACGATTGATACTCAACAAGAATAGAGCATTCATCAAAGCTGCATGACCATAAAAGATATAACTCATATAAGTAGAACAATCATTACTCTCTGACTTAAATGAATAACCATCTCGCAATAAACAAGGTCCTGATATAATGTTCATGCTCAATGCTGGTGCTGATACATCTCCAACGTATCTATAATTTATGAAGTATGCATGATGTTATTTTATCATTCTTGGATGTTTTACAATCATTTTATAGCAACTTTATATCAGTTTTTGGGACTAACCTATTGACCCAGTGCCTAGTGCCAGTTGCTATTTTTTGCTTGTTTTTCACATCGCGGGAAATCAATATCAAACGGAGTCCAAACAACGCGAAACTTTTTGTGGATTTTTTATGGACCAGAAGACCACCAGTGGGCCAGGCCAGCACCTGGGGGGTGCCTCGAGGGGGGCACAACCCGGAGGCCACCACAATGAGGAGGGAGTAGTCCACCCTCGGCGCCGAGGGTTTGTACGAGTAGCTATGTGTTCAATCTTTCTCTCTCTCTCTCTCTCTCTCTCTCTCTCTCTCTCTCTCTCTCTCTCGTGTTCTTGAGATGTCATGATCATGATTTATCGCGGGCTTTGTTAATATAGTCAGTTCATATGGTGTTTTCCCCTCTCTATCTTGTTGTGATGAATTGACTTTTCCCTTTGAGATTTCGTTGTTATCGGATTGAATACTTTTATGGATTTTAGAACACTTGATATATGTCTTGCAATTGAATACTCGTGGTGACAATGGGGTATCGTATTGATTCACTTGATATATGTTTTTGCACTCAACTCGCGGATTCCTGAGGTGACATTGGGGTAATCTATGCAGAGGGGTTGATGCACATTCCTGTCTTTATTTCTCTGGTAGAAATCTTGGTGCACTCTTTGAAATTCTTTGTGTTGGATTGAGTATTATGAATATGAATTTTCTTTGGTGTTATTTTAGTATGAAATCTAGGATAGATCGAATGGAAAGAATAGCTTTGTGTTATTTTAGTACGAACTCTTGAATAGGCGAACGGAAAGAATAGCTTTGAGGTAGTTTCGTGCCCTACAAACAATTTATTCTTATGTTCTCCGCTAGATAGGAACTTTGGAGTGATTCTTCATCACACTTTGGGGGATGGTTATATGATCTAATTATATTAGCATTGCTGAGAGATTGCACTAGCGAAAGTACGGACCCTAGGCCTCATTTTCAAGCATTGCAATACCGTTTTTGTGCCCATTTACTATTTGCTACCTTGCTGTTTTTATTTATTCAGATTATAAAAATATATTTCTACCATCAAGCTCTTTTCGGACGCCGTTGCCGGGGAGGTGAGTGCATGAATGTATATCTTTAGATCTTGCAATTGAATCTTTTATTTTCTTGTTTTATGACTAGTTTGGTTTATAAAAGAAAACTACAAAAAATGGAATTGAGGTTGCATCATATTATTGATCATCTTTATAATATCTTTCTTGAAAACGATGGTTCGGAAAATTGTGCTCAGTTGTTAGAAGAATTCAATAAAATGTTTGGCACAAAATATTTGAATGATGAGCATGATTGCAATGTCGTTAGTATGAATTCTTTTAATATCCATGATGCTAATGATATGCAAAGCCACAAGCTTGGGGATGCTATATTTGATGAATATGTTATTTTTAGTCCCCCAAGTTTTGATGAGAAAATTAATTATGATGATTGCATGCCTCCTATTTATGATGATTATATTGATGAAAGTGGATTTGGAGAGGTCGTGACTTTATTTAATGATGAATCTACTATTTTGGAAGAGGTTGCAATTGATTATGACAACAAAGTTGCTATCTATGATGATTATGGTGATGACATGTATGCTATATTGAATAATGATAACCATGAAACTTGTCATCATGATTTTAATTTTCAATCCCATGATAGTTATTTTCCTGAGTTTGCTCCCACTACTATTCATGAGAATAAATTTGGTTATGTGGAGAGTAATAAAATTTCTATGATTGTGGGTCATGAAAAGACTGCACTGTTTTGGCAGATTGCTGTTATGTTTGCATATGTTTGCTTGTTTAATGATTCTATTTGAGGATAGGAGTATTAAATATGAGAGGCATTTAGTATGCAATGTTGAATAATATTTTTTGTGATTTTCTATAGTAGATAATGATAAAGTTTTTGCATTGGTTTATACTAACTTATCTCATGAGTTCTTGTTGAGTTTCGTGTGGATGAAGCTTTTGAGATTTAGGAACACCGTGATATGAGAGGAATTAAGGAGACACAAAAGCTCCAGCTTGGGGATGCCCAAGGCACCCCAAGATAATATTTCAAGAAGTCTCAACCATCTAAGCTTGGGGATGCCCCGGTAGGCATCCCACCTTTCTTCTTCAACAATTATCGCTTAGTATCTGTTGAGCCTAAGTTTTTGCTTCTTCACATGATGTGAGCTATTCTTGGAATTGCATTTTGTTTTGTTTTTTCTTGTTGTTTTAATAAAATACTTAGATCCGAAAGTTTTAAAATAAAATATAGTCCTCAAATAGTTGCCCGGGAGGCTAGGTAAGCGGCATTCACATTCCGTCAACGAAGCTCTTTTCTATGGAATTGCTCTAGTGCTTTACTTATACCTTTTTTAGCATGGTGTGCTTTAGTATTTTTGAAGAAATTCTATCTTGCTTCACTTAAATTAATTGAGAGAAAGAAATATTATGCCCATGACCTTCACTTATATCTTTTTGGAGTAGCTGGTCATTTACTCTTGTGCTTCACTCATATCCTATGAGTAAATTTGTGAATGAATTGAATATCATGAAGTTGAAATTATATCATGCCTAGTGATAGGTTCACATTGGGTTTAGAAAGTGAAATATTTTGAAGCTTGACAATCACAATATTGGTCATACAAGCAATTCTCGAATAATTAGTATAAGGAAGAGAACTTTCACATGCAAATACACTATCCTGGAAATCTTTTGTGATTGTGAGCCCGCATCAAAATATTATATGCCAAAATTGTTGACATTGGACAAGGAAGACAACATAATGATTTATGTTTGTTCATATTCACATAGAAGTTATATTGTCATAGATCCTTCAACATGTGGTGCTTGCCCCCCATCTTTGCTAGCCAAAAATTCCACACCAAGTAGAGATACTACTTGTTCATCCAAAAACCCTTAAACCCAAATCTTATTTTCAAGAGTCCACCATACCTACATAAGGATTGAGCAGTATCCTTCAAGTAAGTTGTCATCGGTGCAATAAGGCAATAAAAATTGCTTCTAAAAATGTTAGATCATTTAGTGTAAGAAAAAATTGAGCGTTATACGAACTTGTGATGGCAAAGAATAAAAGCGACAGACTGCATAATAAAGGTGGCTATCATAAGGGGAATATAATGTGGCATTCTTTTGCACTAAGGGGTTGAGCATACAAACAAATAAGCGCATGGCAACCTCTGCTTCCCTCTACAAAGGGCCTATATTTTACTTTTCAGTATTTCCTTTTATGCAAAGAGTCAAAGCTTTTCTCTCTATTACTTTTTATTTTTCTCATTTGGCAAGCATCATGTGGTCAGGAAAGATCTAGGCACATATGTCTAGTTGAATATGGGTAGCATGAGTTATTATTGTTGACATCACCCTCGAGGTGAATACGTTGGGAGGCAAAACAATAAGCCCCTATCTTTCTATGTGTCCGGTTGAAACGTTTTGCTCATGTGTAGACCGTGAGTGTTAGCAATCATAGAAGACTATATGATGGTTGAGTATGTGGAGCTCTTACATAAACCTTGTTGAATAAGTTGAATTAAAATTGCTTGGTGACTGAGAACATAGGTTGCTGAGTTTCAAGAGAATTCATTGTTTGAACCTTAACATGTGAATTGGTTGCTACTTTAACATGAGAAATTTTATGAGAAATAATTGTTGTTATGATGCTAGGAAAAGTGATTGAAATTGTCATTGATCAAACTTGTACACTTTGCTAGCATTCACACATCATAAATTATTTCTTTTATCATTTACCTACTCGAGGACGATTAGGAATTAAGCTTGGGGATGCTTATACATCTCCAACGTATCTATAATTTATGAAGTATTCATGTTGTTATTTTATCATTCTTGGATGTTTTACAATCATTTTCTAGCAACTTTATATCATTTTTTGGGACTAACCTATTGACCCAGTGCCAGTTGCTGTTTTTTGCTTGTTTTTTACATCGCAGCAAATCAATATCAAATGGAGTCCAAACACCACGAAACCTTTTGCAGATTTTTTATGGACCAGAAGACCACCAATGGGCTAGAGCAGCACCTGGGGGGTGACCCGAGGGGCACAACCCAACAGGGCACGCCTGGGGCCCAAAGCGTGCCCAGGTGGGTTGTGCACACCTCGGTGGCCTCCCGCACCCCTCTTTACCCTATAAATTCAAGAATGTTCCAAAAACCCTCGGGGTTAACCTAGATCAGAAGTTCCACCACCGCAGGCCTCTGTAGCCACCAAAAACCAATCTAGACCCCGTTTTGGCACCCTGCCGAAGGGGGCATCATCTCCGGCGGCCATCTTCATCATCCTGGCGGCCACCATGATGAGGGTTTGTACCAGTAGCTATGTGTTCAATCTCTCTCTCTCTCTCGTGTTCTTGAGATGTCAAGATCTTGATGTATCACGGGCTTTGTTAATGTAGTCAGATCATAAGGTGTTTTCCCCTCTCTATCTTGTTGTGATGAATTGAGTTTTCCCTTTGAGATTTCGTTGTTAGTGGATTGAATACTTTTATGGATTTGAGAACACTTGATATACGTCTTGCAATTGAATACTCATGGTGACAATGGGGTATCGTATTGATTCACTTGATATATGTTTTGGCAGTCAACTCGTGGATTCCCGACGTGAGATTGGGGTAATCTATGCATAGGGGTTGATGCAAGTTCTTGTCTTTGTTTCTTCGGTAGAGATCTTGCGGCACTCTTTGAAATTCTTTGTGTTAGATTGAGTATTATGAATATGAATTTTCTTTGTGTTATTTTAGTACAAACTCTAGGATAGATCGAACGGAAAGAATAGCTTTGTGTTATTTTAGTACGAACTCTTGAATAGATCGAACGAAAAGAATAGCTTTGAGGTGGTTTTGTACCCTACAAACAATTTATTCTTATGTTCTCCGCTAGATAGGAACTTTGGAGTGATTCTTCATCGCACTTTGAGGGATGGTTATATGATCTAATTATATTAGCATTGTTGAGAGATTGCATTAGCGAATGTACGGACCCTAGCCTCATTTTCAAGCATTGCAATACCATTTTTGTGCCCGTTTTCTATTTGCTACCTTGCTGTTTTATTTATTCATATTATAAAAGTATATTTCTACCATCCATATTACACTTGTATCACCATCTCTTCGCCGAACTAGTGCACCTATACAAATTTCCATTGTAATAGGTGTGCTGGGGACACAAGAGATTTCTTGTATTTGATTGCAGGGTTGTTTGAGAGAGACCATCTTCATCCTACGCCTCCCACAGATTGATAAACCTTAGCTCATCCACTTGACGGAAAATTGCTACTGTCCTACAAAACTCTGCGCTTGGAGGCCCAACACGAGTCTAAAAAAATAAAGTTGCGTAGTAGACATCAGGTACCAAATAACAATTACTGAGGTCTAAAACTAATCCCAAAGGTAGATGTAGAGGTAGCCTGCCGACGGCGATCACATCGACCTTGGAACTATTCCCGACGCGCATCGTCACCTCGTCCTTAGCCAATCTTCGTTTATTCCATAGCTCTTGTTTCGAGTTACAAATATGAGCAACCGAACTCGTATCAAATACCCAGGTGCTAATACGAGCATTATTAAGTAACACAACAATAACGTGTATATCAAATATACCTTCGTTCACTTTGCCATCGTCCTTATTTGCCAAGTATTTGTGGCAGTCCCGCTTCCAGTGACCATTTCCCTTGCAGCAGAAGCACTCAATTTCAGGCTTGGGTTCAGCTTTGGGTTTCTTCACGGAAGTGGCAACTTGCTTGCCATTCTTCTTGAAGTTCCCTTTCTTTCCCTTGCCCTTTTTTGAAACTAGTGGTCCTGTTAACCATCAACACTTGATGCTCCTTCTTGATTTCTACCTCCTCCAATTTCAGCATTGCAAAGAGCTCGGGAATCGTTTTTTTCACCCCTTTCATATTATTGTTCATCATGAAGCCTTTGTGGCTTGGTGGCAGTGACTGAAGAACTCTGTCAATAAAACTCTCAACTGGAAGATCAATTCCCAGCTGAGTCAAGTGGTTATGATACCCAGACATTTTGAGTATGTGTTCACTGACAGAACTATTCTCCTCTATCTTGCAGCTATAGAACTTGTTGGAGACTTCATATCTCTCAACCCGGGCATTCTCTTGAAATATCAACTTCAGCTCTTGGAACATCTCTTATGCTCCATAGCGTACAAAACGTCTTTGGAGACCTGGTTCTAAGCCGTAAAGCATGGCACACTGAACTATTGATAAGTCATCAAATCGAGTCTGCCAGACATTCATAACATCTGCAGTAGCTCCTGTAGTAGGTCTATCAACTAGAGGTGCATCAAGGACATAATTCTTCTATGCAGCAATGAGGATAGTCCTGAAGTTACGGACCCAGTCCGTGTAGTTGCTACCATCATCTTTCAACTTAGCTTTCTCTAGGAACGCATTAAATTCAAGGGAATGGTAGCACAGGCTATTGATCTACAACATAGATTTGCAAAAAATATTAAGACTAAGTTCACGATAAATTTTAGTTCAAATAATCAAATTACTAATGAACTCCCACTTAAATCAACATCCCTCAAGTTGTCTAAGTGATACATGATCCAAATCAACTAACCCATGTCCGATCATCACGTGAGATGGGGTAGTCAACAACGGTGAACATCTCTATGTTGATCATATCTACTATATGACTCACGTTCGACCTTTCGGTCTCAAGTGTTTCGAGACCATGTCTATACATGCTAGGCTCACCATGTTTAACCCAAGTATTCTGCATGTGCAAAACTGGCTTACACCCATTGTATGTGAACGTAGAGTCTGTCACACCCGATAATCACGAGGTGCTTCGAAACGATGAACTTTAGCAATGTTGCATACTCAGGGAGAACACTTATAATGTTACCGTCATTCTAGGCAAAGTAAGATGCATAAAGGATAAACATCACATGCAATCAAAATATGTGATATGATATGGCCATCATCATCTTGTGCTTTTGATCTCCATATCTAAAACATCGGCATGATCTCCATCGTCATCGGCACGACACCTTGATCTCCATGGTAGCGTCAGGGTCGTCTCGCCAACTATTGCTTCTACAACTATTGCTAATGCATAGCGATAAAGTAAAGCAATTACATGGCGCTTAATGATTGACACGCAGGTCATCTAATAATTAAAGACAACCCTAAGGCTCCTACCGGTTGTCTCGCACTCATCGACATGCAAGTCGTGAACTTATTACAAAATATGGTCATCTCATACATCAACATATCTCACATCATATCTTGACCATATCACATCACAACATGCCCTGCAAAAATAAGTTAGACGTCCTCTACTTTGTTGTTGCATGTTTTACGTGGCTGCTACGGGCAACTAGCAAGAATCGTTCTTACCTATGCATAACCACAACGGTAATTATCAAGTTTGTTGTTTTAACCTTCTTCAAGGACCGGCCGTAGTCAAATTCGATTCGACTAAAGTAGGAGAAACAAACACCCCTCAGCAACATTTATGCAAAACAAGTTGCATGTCAGCCGGTAGAACCGGCCTCATGTGCGTGGACATGTAAGGTTGGTCAAGGCCGCTTCATCCCACAATGCCGCCGAATCAAAATAAGACGTTGGTGGTAAGAAGTATGAACATCACCACCCACAACTCCTTTGTTTTCTACTTGTGCATATCATCTACGCATAGACCTGGCTCATGATGCCACTGTTGGGGAATGTTGCATGGAAAACAAAAAAAATCTACGCACACGCAAGATCTATCCATGGAAAAGCATAGCTACGAGAGGGGAGAGTATGTCTACATACCCTCGTAAACCGTTAAGCAGAAGCGTTATCAACGCGGTTGATGTAGTCGTACATAATCCACAATCCGTCCCGACCAAGTACCGTACGTACGGTACCTCCGCGTTTAGCACACATTCAGCTCAATGATGTCATCGCCTTCTTGATCCAGCAAGAGAGGAAAAGTAGTAGATTAGTTCAGGCAGCACGACGACGTGGTGATGGTGGTGGTGAAACTGTCTGCAGGACTTCGCAGAGCACAGCGGACGTGGACGGAGGAGGAACTAGAACTAGAGGGAGACGGGGCGCCGCACATGGCTTGGTGATGACCCACAAGTATAGGGGATCAATCATAGTCCTTTCGATAAGTAAGAGTGTCAAACCCAATGAGGAGCAGAAGGAAATGACAAGTGGTTTTCAGGAAGGTATTCTCTGCAAGCAATGAAATTATAAGTAACGAGTAGTTTGATAGCAAGATAATTTGTAGCGAGCAAGTAACGGTAACGACAAGTAATATGTAGCAAGGTTTCCCAATCCTTTTGTGGCAAAGGACAAGCCAAAATGGTCTCTTATGATAAGCAAAGTGTTCTTGAGGGTACACGGGAATTTCATCTAGTCACTTTCATCATGTTGGTTTGATTCGTGTTCGCCACTTTGTTAATTTGATATGTGGGTGGACCAGTGCTTAGGTGTTGTTTCTTACTTGAACAAACCTCCTACTTATGATTAACCCCCTCGCAAGCATCCAACACTACCAGAAAAGTATTAAGATAAAACCTAACCATAGCATTAAACTTTTGGATCCAAACCAGACCCTTATGAAGTAACCCACAAACTAGGGTTTAAGCTTCTGTCACTCTCGCAACCCATCATCTAATAACTACTCCACAATGCATTCCCTTAGGCCCTAATATGGTGAAGTTACATGTAGTCGACGTTCACATGACACCACTAAGGGACTCACAACATACATACCATCAAAATATCGAACACATATCAAACTCACATGATTACTTGCAACAAGATTTCTCCCGCGACATCAAGAAAAAAAGTAACTACTCATAAATGATAATCATGCTCAAGATCAGAGGGGTATTAAATAGCATGATGGATCTGAACATATAATCTTCCACCAAATAAACCATATAGTAATCAACTACAAGATGTAATCAACACTACTAGCCACCCGCAAGCACCAATGTAAGGTTCTGGTAGAAAGATTGAACACAAGAGATGAACTAGGGTTTGAGAGAATATGGTGTTGTTGACGATGTTGATGGAGATTGACCTCCCCAAGAAGGGAGAGTTGTTGGTGATGATGATGATGATGATTTCCCCCTCTGGGAGGGAAGTTCCCCCAGTGGAATCGCTCCGCCGGAGGGCAAAAGTGCTCCTACCCAAGTTCCGGCTCAAGACGGCGGTGCTTCATCCCAAAAGTCCTCCCCTTATTTTTTTTCTAGGTCAAAATGACTTATATACCAGAACAGGTGCACCGGAGGTGGGCCGAGGACGGCACAACCTACCAAGGCGCGCCTGGGGGCCCTGACGTGCCTAGGTGGATTGTGCCCACCTGGTGGGCCACCTCTAGTAGTTATTTGCTCCAATAATTCTTAAATATTCCATAAACATTCTCTGTGAACTTTCAGCTCATTTGGAGTTGTGCAGAATATGTGGCCTGACATAGCCTTTTTAGGTCCAGAATTCCTATCGGATTACGGGTTCCGGCAAACCCTTGAGGTTCGAACACTTGGGTGCGCACGAAGATCTCTTTCTCCCTAGCTCGCTCTCGCAACAATCTCTAGGCCTAGCCCGACAGGAAAGAACAAGAGACACGAGGGTTTATACTAGTTCGGGCCACCGTTGCGGTGTAATACCCTACTCTAGTGTGGTGTGGTGGATTGCCTTGTAGGCTGAGGATGAACAAGTACAAGGGTGAACGGCCGCTTGAGGAGAGGTGTTCTTGAGCCCGGTGAGCTTGTGTGTGCGAGGATGGCCTGAATGATCCGTCCCCTTGCTAGGGTGGTGGCTAGTCCTATTTATAGAGGCTCTGGTCCTCTTCCCAAATGTTAGGCGGGAAGGGATCCCACAGCGGCCACTTTTGAAGGGAGACAACTAGTACAAGTTATCCTGACAAAAGGTGGTCTTCTCCTACCAAAGGCTCTGGTGGTGACGCCGCCTTGGGCTCCGTGGTGACCTCCATCCTGCCGTCCTGCTAGTCTTGGTCTCGTTGCACCGATATGGAAACCTTTGCCTGATGCCTCAGGACTCCTCGCCTGCGCTTGCCCCTTTAGCACCAAAGAGGAAACTTGTACTCTGTGCCCACTAGCGCTCGCCTGTCCTTGATCATCACGGCTCACGTCACGCGCACATCGCGAGGTGCCCCTTGCATAGATATCTCCGCTCCTCGGGAGCCAGCCTAGTGAGGCTCCCTCTGAGGAGGTCTTGTGTCGTCCGTCTTGCGAGGCTTAGCCCCTCGTGAGGGTCTTGAGTGGTTGCTTGTTGAAGATGGGCCATACCAGGCCGTTGGTGGAGCCACGCCCTGGGCCGCAGGCAGGAAAGTCTGGGTACCCCCGTTCCCAGGACGCCGACAGTAGCCCCCGGGCCCAAGGCGCGCTCGTACTTGGCTTCGAGGCGAAGCCAAAGGGCAAGTGCGGAGCACCGCGGGACCCAATAGCCTGCAGCCTTGATTGACGCGTGGCGATTGACAGGATGTGGGCGTCTCTGCTTCCCCACATTGCCTCGATAACTGCTCGACTTGACGAGAGGCTCGCGCGTGCTGCGGAGCCTTCGTTGCCTCCCTTCGTCTTGCTCCAGATCCCCTTTCCTACTCCTTGCTCCAGATCCCCTTCCCTGCTCTTTGCTCCCAAAGACTTCAGATCCGCATCCACCCCCCTTCGAGCCTCCAGCCGGTGGCGTGCGGCAAGGCAAAGGCCGCTCTCCCGCTCTCCTGGTACGAGCCAGCCTTCAGCGCGCCTAGTGTTTCGGAGAAGAACCTTGCCACCACACTCCTGATGATGGCGGAGAGCAGCAACGAGAAAGGGAAGACCACGCTCTGGGCAGGCTCCGCCGAGCCAGAGGCCTCAGGCAGCACCTTCTACCCCTTCTTTGTGAGTAGTGTCGTCGCAGGGCTGGTCCCCCCCTCTCTGATTTCTTCTATGTCGTCCTTAGACACTACAAGATGCATGCCCTTCATCTACATCCCAAATCCGTCCTCCTCCTGTCGATCTTCGCCTTCTATTGCAAAGCATTCGTGGGGATGATGTCGTCCGTGGCGCTGCTTCGCCACTTCTTCTACCTCCGAAACAAGGACGACCATTGCTCGGGGTGTGCCAATTTCGTCACGGCCAATGGGTCCAATGTGATCTCGAAGGCCGGGAAGAAGGCCGAGGGCTTCAGGAGCAAGTGGGTTCTTATGGACACCAAGTGGTCCCACCCTCGGATGGCGCTCCCAATGGAGATGCCCTCGCCTCATGACAGGTGGCTCAGCGCAAAGCTCACCAACATCCGGGCGTAGCAGGTGTTGGAGAAGATGACTGCTGACCTGAAGCCTGATGACCCAAAGGCGGCGAAGTTGATGGGGGCCATGATCGTCAAGGAATTCCTGGCACAATGTGTAGCTCCACTCCAGGTGTGCTCACGCCCCTTGTGGAAGCTCGGGGACGAGGAGGACGACCTCCACCTACGCCCAGGTGCCTTGTCGGATGAGGAGCTGGGCACGGCTCTCCGCCTCTTGGTCGGGGATGATCAGGGGTATCCGCCGGATACCCATGTTCCCTTGTACCGCCGCCTAGATGGGGCGAAGGTAGCCGCTGCCATGCCTGTCTTTGATGGGCGTGGGCTCATGCCACCAGCGCCTTCTGAGGCCACGGGGGTGGTAGCCCCAGTACTAGTGTCTTCTGGCGATACTGGCAAGGAGGAGAGGCCCGATTCGGAGGCAGCCCTGGAGGGGGAGGGAGAGACCTCTCCTCCTACAGCGGACCTCCTCTTCGCCCTTCTTGACGATTACGCGGCCGGCGACCATCTGGTGGGGGAGTCCCAGGCCCCTGCTGGGGTCACCACGAGGTCCAGGGGCACCACCCGAAGAAGTCGTCGACCGGGGTTCCGACGAAGAGCAGGTTGGCGTTGGTCTCCCGAGGTGGCACCCCTATTCTGACGTTGACCGGTGCTGCCGCTGGGCCGGCTGCCGCAGCGTCATCTGCGCCTGGAACTCGCAAGCCGGCACCCCAGTCTGTGAGGCCTCCGGGCTCTACGCTTCTGAAGAGGCCGCGAGACTACGCCGCCATGGACCAGTAAGCACCTTGTCCTGATTTTGTTCTTGCTCCTACTTATGTCGCTACTTCCTGACGTTCTTTCCTTGCACCGCCAGGCTGACGCTGGCGGTGAAGAAGAAGAGAGAGGGAGCGGCCGCACCCTCGAGGGCCCAGCAGCCTGGCATGGCCGCACCTCCTCCGACACAGAAGACCGGAAACAGCCCTCGTGCCTCTCCGGCCCGGTCATCCTCACGAGGCCCGGAGGACCGTCCCTAGGAGAAGTCGACCCCCACAGCCAAGCCGGCCCCGAAGGCGCCCATTCTCTACTCGCCAGCCGAGGTCCCACAGGCTTCGGAGCTCCCAGCTTCTTCTACTGCCATCAACTCGCAGATCTTGGCGATGATGCTGCCTCCTCCTTCCATCACACCGCTAGCTCGTGATCCTTCTACTTCGCTCGATGCTTTGGAGAAGGCTCTTTCTACGCTGACCCGGCTCTGGGATGACCTTCAAGGCGCTGACCGTCACCAGGTGGCGGGGCGCCTAGATCTGATCTCAGGTTGGCTGCACTCCGACGTGTCTGTCAGTGCGGCATTGGGCCAGGCCGTGGCAGCTTCCGAGGAGGACAAGCGGGCCACCGACCAAGCCGCAGCCGCCCGTGAGGTGGTGCTGAAGGACGCCAAGGAGTGTTGCAGGGTGGCGGAGGTCGAGCTGGAGAACCTGTGCAAGGAACGGGTTGTCGTGGCTCGCCAGCTTGAGGTGCGGGAGGAGAAGGTGGAGGCTCAAGAAGAGGCGGTGACCGGCCATGATGCTGAGCTGGAGCAGTTGGCGCAGGCGCAGGCCGCGAAACATGACCGCCTGAAGAAGCTGGAGAAGGAGGTGGAAGCGGAGAGGGTTCAGATGGAAATCAAGGCGAAGGTTCTTGCCGAGGATCGCGAGGCCTTCAAGTCCCTTGAGGAGAGATCCCGCGAGGCGCTGCGGGAACTCTACGAAAAGGGCTCGGAGAAGCCATTGGTGGCTGATTGATGGCCCCGCCCAGCTACTTCCTCAGCTCCTCATGGCGCTCGAGGACGTCGTCGGCCGAATCAGCCCCATGGTGGAGGGGGAAGCGTGCGCTCTTTCCTGATCGTCCTTGACGCGCGTCCTTAGCCATCTTCACCTTCACGATCCCAATGCCAACCTTGGTGTCCTGCTCGAGCCTGTGCATGAGGAGCGCTGTGCAGCTGCTGCCAAGGCCGTGAAGGGCCAAGTGGAGGCCTTGCTGATGAAGTTCCTTGTATCGACCCTGCACCTCCAGTCGATGGTGCTGCCAATCCCGCGACCAAGGCCAATGACACGACCGACGGCGACGCTGCCGACAGGAAGGCGCTCCCTGACGACGGTGCCCAAGGCTGAAGAAGAAGCTTGCTGGTGAACGATGGCGCTTGTAACACCCCGAGACCAACGCTCCAGACGCCTTTGATGTTTTTCAAGTTTCGTCATGTGATTTGTTTTGTGTGTTGCATTCATCATCGCATTGCATCCGCTTGGTTTCATGAAACTTGTAGTTGCTCGTAGTTGCCGCGCTCCCCTTGTCTTCGTTGACCGTTCCGAGACCAACCAGATTTTGTTTCCCTCTTGCCTGGCTTCCTAACCTCTCTGCACATCTCGCAGACCCCTTGTGGGCGCGTCCGAAACTTACCCGAACCCGACCCGAGCGGTCACTACCGATGGATCCGGATCATCTCCAAACCTTATTCTAATATCTTCGGTTTATTTTTTTAATCTCTCTTAACCTTTTTATCTCGACCGTCCGATGTGAATCAAAGGGTCCAAACCTAGACCCACTTTGCTATATATAGACCAACCTCTATCTAGACAAACAACCTAATTTCTAGGGATCCTACCCTAGCGCCGCCACCTTCTCCCTCGGGATCCCTCCAGATCCCCTCGATCCACCCAACCAGCCAACCACCTCCTCCCGTTGATCCACCCAATCCCGCAACCGAGGCCCCGAGCTCCTTCGCTCGATCCCTCCCCGAGCACCTCGTGCCCGACTGCCACTGCTCCCGTGTGCTTCCAGCAGCCCCGAGCTCTCGAGCGAGACCGAGCTCCCCCATCTTCGTGCAGCGCCGACGACCACGAGCACAGCCTCACCGGAGCCCCAGCAGGAACTGCTCGTCGCCCCTCTCCTTCCTCCTGTTCTTCTTCTCTCTCTGCTCTAATCTCCCTCTCTTCTTCGTGTTCCCCTGCAGGAGCACCAGATCATGACCACTGTCCCGTGCCGTCGGACCTCGATGAGAACCTCGCCTTGCCGTGCCTGCACCATTGTGCCTCGTCGTTGCCGCCTCTCCGTTCACGCCGCCGCACCCAAGCTCCACCGCGCTAATCCGCCAGGCCAGCCACACCTCCGCCTCGGATCTGCTGGCTTCGTCCCGTTCTTGGTCTTCCCCGCCTCAAGCTGTGTCGCCCTCGCCGGAGAACGCGCCAAGTCCACCGTCGTCGTCCTGCTTCACGAGGACGAGCCCCTGCCTCCTCGCCCGCTTCGTCCAGCCACCGCTGACCTCCTCGCCTCCTCTGCTTCGCCCTTGCGCGAGGAGGACGACCCAGCGCCAAGTTCCTCTTCGACCCCCCTGCGAACCCCGACGCCACCTCATCCTGCCGCCGTCGGCGACCAACAGGTCATGTCGCCGTGCCCTGCCTCCTCTTCTTCGCGTTCTGCTTCTTCCCGCCGTCTTCTCTCTGCTTCTCTCGCTCAACTCTCTCTGTCGTTCTGTGTTGTTTTTCTTCAGGTAACAGCAACAGCCACCGCCCTCCTTGGAGCTCCCATGGCCGACGCCTCAAGCTTGTCCCCGTCGGATCCGCGCCCGCGCCCTGTTCCTGGTCGCCTCCACCTGGATCCGCCCCATCCTCGCTTGTCGGAGCCTTCGCTAGTCCCAGCGCCGCCGGCCTCTGCTCGCTCTGCATCGAGCAGAGAGGCTCCGCTCGTCCCGCTCGCCCGCGTCGTTGACCCGTCGCCCTGCAGCGTGGGCCAGCGCCTCCTCAAGGCCCAGCGTCCCGGCCTGCCTCCTCCTCTCCACAGTTCCGGGCCAAGGCCCATGGTGAGCGCCCAGCCGCCCCCTGTTTCGGCCCAGTTCCTGTTTTTTTTAGATCTGCGATTTTAGTATTTTTTCCAGAGAGTGCAGTTATGTAGAAAAACCCCTAGAGTTCATGCATTAATAACTCACAAGTGGTGCATCATATGTAAATAATTTATATATGTAAAATGCTTATAATTTCATCTAGTTTCACATATGGAACTTTCATCCATGTTTGAAATGTTTAAAATGATGTTTGATTAAATTTGCTCAAATGCCATGCTAAAATGATTTATTTCATAACTAAATAACCGTAGCTCGGTTTTAAATAAACTTTATATGTAAATGGGGTGGAAAAATGCCTAGTCTAACATGGTGCACTTTATTTTCCTGTTTAACAACAATAAAATATGGTTTAGGGCAGAACAGTACCAAATTCAAATATGCACATGAGGATTTTCCGGAATTGTTGTTTGTTGTTTCTGGCCTCATTTAAACTTGAATAAATAGTTAGTTTACTTATGCTTCACCTCTTGCCATGTTTAACAACATTTAATATTGTTGGTAGCTTAAACGAGATTAAACTAAATATGTCAATGTGGTGTTTTGTCAATATGCAACTTATTGCATATTGAGCTCCACTTAATTTGTAGTATTGTTTGTTGCACTTTGCCATGCCATGCCTCTTTAAACCGGACATGCATCATACTTGATTGTGCATCATGCCATGATTATGTGAGGGTTGTTTACCATGTTTGCTTCTTTCCGGTTTGCTTCTCTCGTTAGCTTCGGTTTCGTTCCTGAGTTGTGAGGATTCGTTCGACTACGTCCGTTCATCTTCTTCATGGACTCATTCTTCTTTCTAGCGGGATTTCAGGCAAGATGACCGTCACCTTGGATCTCACTACTATCATTGCTATGCTAGTTGCTTCGTTCTGCCGCTTTGTTGCGTTACCTACCACTTGCTGCTCAAGCCTCCCAAATTGCCATGAACCCCTAACCTTTGTCACCCTTCCTAGCAAACCGTTGGTTGGCTATGTCACCGCTTTTGCTCAGCCCCTCTTATAGCGTTGCTAGTTGTAGGTGAAGATGAAGTTTGCTCCATGTTGGATTATGTTTATGTTGGGATATCACAATATCTCTTATATTATTAATGCATCTATATACTTGGTAAAGGGTGGAAGGCTCGGCCTTATGCCTGGTGTTTTGTTCCACTCTTGCCGCCCTAGTTTCCATCATATCGGTATTATGTTCCTGGATTTTGCGTCCCTAACGTGGTTGGGTGATTTATGGGACCCCCTTGACAGTTCGCTTTGAATAAGACTCCTCCAATAAGGCCCAACCTTGGTTTTACATTTGCCTCACCTAGCCCTTTTTCCCTTGGGAGTCGCACTCTCGAGGGTCATCTTATTTTACCCCCCCCCCCCCGGGCCAGTGCTCGTCGTGAGTGCTGGTCCAAACCGTCAACCGCCGGTGGCCACCAGGGGCAACTCTGGGCTCGCCTACCGGTAGTTTGGACAATCCAGTGTGCCCTGAGAACGAGATATGTGCAGCTCCTATCAGGATTTGCCAGCACATTCGGGCGGCTTTGCTGGTCTTGTTTTACCATTGTCGAAATGTCTTATAAACGGGATTCCGAGACTGATCGGGTCTTCTCGGGAGAAGGAGTATCCTTCGTTGATCGCGAGAGCTTATAATGGGCTAAGTTGGGACACCCCTACAGGGTTTGAACTTTCGAAAGTCGTGCCCACGGTTATGTGGCAGAAGGGAATTTGTTAATATCCGGTTGTAGTAAACTTGAAGTAAACTCTTCTAAAATACACCAACCGTGTGCGTAACCGTGAGTGTCTCTTTTCGCGGTTGATCGAGAGGAGAACACGGTTTCTGGGTTATGTCTGACGTAAGTAGGAGTTCAGGATCACTTCTTGATCATTACTAGTAGACGACCGCTTGCTTTGCCTCTCTTCTCGCTCTTATTTGCGTATGTTAGCCACCATAGATGCTTAGTCGCTGCTGCAACCTCACCACTTTACCCCTTCCTTGCCCATTAAGCTTTGCTAGTCTTGATACCCATGGTAATGGGATTGTTGAGTCCTCGTGGCTCACAGATTACTACACCAACAGTTGCAGGTACAGGTTATGCGATGATCATGACGTGAGAGCGATGTTTACTTGTGTTGGAGTTCTTCTTCTTCTTCGTCGATCTTCGGTTAGGTTCCTGGTCGGCAGCCTGGGCTAGTAGGGTGGATATTGTTTGAGTTTTTGTTTATGTTTCATTCGTAGCCGGATGGTGATCTTGTATATGATATTGTTGTATTCATGTGACTTTGTATGTATTGGATGTATCCCCACTATTATGTAATGTTGATGTAATGTATATCCACCTTGCAAAAGCGTCTTCAAGATGCGCTTCTATCCTCGGTGGGACCTTCGAGTTCCTTTAGGATAGGGTCGCATCTTGGGCGTGACAGCGCTCCTTCCCGTTTTACTTTCCTGCGACATGCGGTGTGCCTCGTGGAGGCGTTAAAACTTATTTTTGTTGCTAAAGGAACAATATGTTTTGTAACGTTTTATTGAGATTCCGCGACTTCCTTCTCGTTTGCTTGATGTTCTACGTCGGCAGGGCCCAACCCCACGCATACCTCAGCCGCCGTTGGGTCGTCTGGATCACAAGGACGGGACCAAGGGGTGAGGGGCTACGTGGCTAGTTAGGCTCCTGAGTCGCGATGCTCAGGAGTCCCCCTTGGCGCGCAAACGGCTTGTGGGAAGGAGATGCGAAGGTAGGGCTTAGTGTTCTATGTCGGCAGGGCCCGACCCCACGCATACCTCAGCCGCCGTTGGACCGTCCAGATCACCAAGACAGAACCAAGGGGTGAGGGGCTACGTGGCCAGTTAGGCTCCTGAGTCACGATGCTTAGGAGTCCCCCTTGACACTCAAACGGACCTTCATAACTGTCCTCATCGAGGTCCCGCTCAGGAGGGGTGCGCGACAACCAGGTCCGAGGGACGTGTCAGGGCGGCGTACACTAGGCTTGACCTGAGCGTAGCCCTCGTGCCCAGCCCCCTCGCGCGACTCTCCTAAGGGGAAAGCATTGCGGTGAGGCCGGACACTGAGCCGGGTGGCTCCCTGAGGTTGACGCGGCCGTGGGGCCGCCTCAGTTGTTTATCACCAGCGCGGAGCATAGAGCTTCCACACGTGCATGGGCATAGCTGCTCCTCGACCGTGTCGACTGCCAGTGCGGAGCATGGTGCTTCCACTGGTGCGTGGGCGAGGGTTCCCTCTGAGTGGAGCCCCCGGGGCATGTACAACCCCGCCCTAACACGTGGCTTGCACGACAGGTCTAGACGAGGTGTGTCTGGGCACTCATGAGCCAGCACGGGACTCACGAGGCCCTACCTCAAGGCGGGTTGTGCTTGGTCTTGATTCTTGATAGCTGTTGCGATCCTGTGAGATGGTTAGGCATCCTGCACCGGATGAATCTCCTGAGGTGATTACATGAGGAGGCCATACACCAATGACCCCAGGAGGTGACGTGAACGGGCCCGGCCCGCCAGACAGAGCTCATTCATTGGGTTTATCGACGCTGCAGGGACGGACCCGAGCACAAACGCCGTGCCTATCCTTCACATGCAAAAAATCCTAAAGAAAGACAACCGACATGCGGCTTCCCCGATGGTGAGGGCGGTTGTGGGTGGGCTTGCAAGGGCGCACGCCGTTCATGGTATCGAAGTACCAGACAGGCAGGCGACAATCGTAAGGCAAATCATGCGAGGGAGCAAGCTAGTTCAGATAGATGGAAGAGCGATACACGCCATTGGGACGGACCCAAGCGACCTGGGGATAATGCAGCCCGAGAGGCGCTCCCAACAGAGTAAGCTAAAGATGCAAAAGGATACACGTCGCAGGGACAGGCCCATGCGACTTGGGGATAATGCTGCCCGAAGGGTGCCCCCAACTGAATGAACTGGAAAGAGTCACCTGATACCGTAGCTGGAGTGATGTTGGAGTAGCCGAAGATGTGTGCCGAAGAAGTTGCTCCTCACGAGCCGCCAGGGTCCTGAACCTCAGGAGGCTCCGGAGGCCCAGGTGGCTCCTGAAGAACTGTCTCCATCTCCGCCAGGATGGCATGATGCTTGGCCTCCTGAGCCGCCAAAATGCTCTACAAGTGGCACTGGAAGGTGACAGCCGCGTACGGCAAGCCGAAAGGCATGCAAACATAGCTGTGAGGTGGACCCTCGCACCGTCCAACATGCGAAGGCCAGAAACGTCCCTGAGACGCGGCCCTGTTGAGCCCTGGAATGTCAATGCAGACGCGCAGCCCGCCGGCCTCGCCATGATGGGGGGCTGCGTCGGGTGGTGGGCGGCGGTCGCTGCGTATGGTCCTTGCCTCTTGAAGCTCCTGGGTCCCCTTGGTGATGAACTCCTTAGCATTGGGCGCTCCATGCCTTGTGCTCCCTTGAGGGAAACGTGTGGAGAAGCACGCCTCCACATGGTGCCCGAGCGCCTCCCTCGTGACGTTTGCTAGATCTGAGACCCTCCAGAAGAGAGCCCCCAAGCCCAGCCTGAGGAGGGCGCCGGGCGCGCCTTCCTATGGGAGGGAGGGAGGCGCCCCGGTTGCGGGCGCAAATCCTGAGGTAGTGCCGCTGGAAATGCTGCTCTCCTGAGGCCCTTGACGGAGTAGTTGCTTCTTCTTCTTGGGGATGGCCTCAGGAGGGTACAGGGCGCCTTCGTTGTCGGGGTCTTCGGCCGCTGCAGCCTGGTAAGCGCGCTCGAGGGAGCACACCGCATCTCGTTCTTCAGAGGGAACCGTGATGATGCCGCTGCTCCCTGGCATCTTGAGGACGTTGTAGCCATGATGGGTTACTACCATAAACTTGGCCAAGGATGGATACCCAAGGATGGCGTTGTACGGCAGGCGGATTTGGGCGATGTCGAAGTTGATGGGCTCAGTGCGATAGTTGTCACGCTGGTCGAATGTGACAGGGAGGCGTACCTGCCCTATCGGGGTAGTGGAGCCGTCAGTCACTCCTGAGAAGGGCTTGGTAGGCTGTAGTTGATTGTATGGCACTTGGAGGTTGTCGAATGTCTCGACGGACAGGACGTTGAGCCCTGCGCCACCATCAATGAGTGTCTTGGTGACTTGGACGTTGCTGATGACGGGTGAGAAGAGCATCGGGAGGTCTAGGATCGGAAGTATGTCTAGAGGAGGGTGATTAGACTACTTGACCAAATAAAAACTTAACCTTTTCCCAATTTTAGTTCTTGGCAGATTTTAGCAACTTTTAGGACAAGTCAAGCAATCATCACACAATTCGAGCAAGCATGCAAAGAGTATATGAGCAGCGGAAAGTAAAGCATGTAACTTTTTTTTTGAATATTTACTGTGAGGCAAAGCCCCACAGCCCTTTACTAAATGGTAAAACTGTACAAAAGAACAGAAAAAAATGTATAAAAGCTAGACTAGATTACAAAGCTATAAAGCTAAATAACAACAACCTACCTGGACTAATTAAACTAAAGTGTTAATCCAAGCTTTAAGCTTAATGTTGCTATCCTTCTTGAGCCTATGAGAAAGAAGTGAGATATCATGTACAAAATTAGACCTCCAAGCAGCAAAGGTAGCCCTTTCCCCTCTAAAAGTTCTGCCATTCCTGAGGATCCAGATGTTCCAGGCAGCTGTCAGCATTACTTCAAAGAAAAAGGGATGTCTGAAACTTGATCTAGCAGACTGAATGCATTGCACCATATCTGACCCTCCTGACCAATCAATAGAGAGATAGTTCCAAACTCTCCGACTGAAATTACAGTTAAAGAACAAATGCATCATGTCCTCAAAGGAAAGTTCCTAACAAATGATGTAGAGATTGTCATCCAGAGGGGATCTCCAGTGTCTTCGGATTAGCATATCCTTGGTGTTAAGCCTGTCAAAAAAGAGCAACCAGCCAAAGCCTTTAATCTTCATGGTGCACCTGCTTGCCCACAACCATTTACATGGCTGGATTGTGGGCAAATGTGAATGCATGAGGATGTAAAAACTCTTGGCAGAATAGGCACCAGACTTTCCTGGCCAAACCCAAACATCTGGTATGCTGGTGTCCCTTTCCAGGGCCATTAACCAATCCTCAAGCACATGCAATTCCTGAGCAGCCTCATGAGACAATGGCAAGTAAAACATTGAGAATATATCCTGTGAGATGAGGAATTCATGCACTGAAACCTTGTCATTGTTAGCAAAGGAAAATAACCTTGGTAGCCTCCAACATAAAGGTCTAGAAGAACCACCAATATGCCATGCATCAGTCCAGAACAGAGCTGAATCACCCATATTTATGTGCACTGAGGCAATGGGTGTATAGACATCATGAAGTTTGAGGATATCCCTCCACCAGAAAGAGCCTACTGGAGTTGTAGCATGTGGGACACCATCAGCATAGTAACTATTCCAGATGAGGGACACTCAAGGTATATCAGCCTTATTATAAAATTTATGCAGATGCTTGAGTAGAAGCCCTTTGTTTTGGATGTTCAAGTTAATCACTCCAAGTCCTCCCTTTTCTCTGGGTCTGCAAACCAGGTCCCAAGCAGCCAAAGATTGTTTAGGAGCATCCGAACTCCCCCTCCAGAGGCATTGCCTGAATATTCTGTCCAACTGTTTGATAATACCAGGTGGAATCTGCAAACTGCAGAGGAAGTAGATTGGCATAGAGGTTAGGACTGAAGTTAGGAGCTGCAAACGTGAGCCTTGATTGAGCATGCAAGAACTAGCAGTCAGGCGTCTCTCCAAAGAGTCCACTAGTGGCATGAGATCAATAATTCTGGGTCTTGTGGTTCCAAGGGGCAGACCTAGATATGTAAAAGGGAGTTGGCCAAGCTTACAGCCCAACAGGGCAGCTAACCGAGTGGCTTCCCCTTCCTCAATGTTGAGAGGGATCATTGACGATTTTGAAAAGTTGACCTTGAGACTAGTAGATTGTTGAAAGGTGAGCAGCATGTTCTTAAGAGCTACCAGCTCCTCATCTCTGGCTGATAGGAAGATGACCGTATCATCTGCATACTGTATAATGGGGAATTCCTGGTCATGAGTAGGGATTGGGAGTGTAAAGCATGTAACTTGCAAGAATGTAAAGGGAAGGGTTTGGAGAATTCAAACGCAATTGAAGACACAGATGATTTTCCCGTGGTTCGGATAGGTGGTGCTATCCTACATCCACGTTGATGGAGACTTCAACCCACGAAGGGTAACGGTTGCGTGAGTCCACGGAGGGCTCCACCCACGAAGGGTCCATGAAGAAGCAACCTTGTCTATCCCACCATGGCCATCGCCCACGAAGGACTTGCCTCACTAGCGGTAGATCTTCACGAAGTAGGCGATCTCCTTGCCCTTACAAACTCCTTGGTTCAACTCCACAATCTTGTCGGAGGCTCCCAAGTGACACCTAGCCAATCTAGGAGACACCACTCTCCAAGAAGTAACAAATGGTGTGTTGATGATGAACTCCTTGCTCTTGTGCTTCAAATGATAGTCTCCCCAACACTCAACTCTCTCTCACAGGATTTGGATTTGGTGGAAATAAGATTTGAGTGGAAAGCAACTTGGGGAAGGCTAGAGATCAAGATTCATATGGTAGGAATGGAATATCTTAGCCTCAACACAAGGGTAGGTGGTTCTCTCTCAGAACATATGAGTTGGAAGTGTAGATGTGTTCTGATGGCTCTCTCCACGAATGAAGAGGAGGTGGAGGGGTATATATAGCCTCCACACAAAATCCAACCGCTACACACAATTTACCAATCTCGGTGGGACCGAATCAACAAACTCGGTCGGACCGAAATAGTAAACCTAGTGACCGTTAGAGATTTTTGGTGGGACTGAAATGCAACTCGGTAGGACCGATATGGTTAGGGTTAGGGCATAACGTAATCTCGGTGAGACCGATTACACAAACTCGGTGAGACCGATTTGGTAATAGGCTAACCAGAGAGTTGGTCAGGTAAACTCGGTGGGACCGATTTGCTCTTTCGGTGAGACCAAAAAGTTACAAAAGGGAAACAGAGAGTTTACATTGCAATCTCGGTGGGACCGATCCGCTCTTTTGGTGAGACCAAAAATTTACAAAAAGGAAACAGAGAAATTGCAATCCCATCTCGGTAAGACCGGGATCCCTATCGGTAGAACCGATTTGCTAGGGTTTGGCAGTGTCTTATGACATGTGAAACTCGGTGGCGCCGGATAGAAAGAATCGGTAGGACCGAGTTTGGCTTAGGGTTTAGGTCATTTGTGGATATGGGAAAGTAAATGAGGATTTTGGATCATATCATTAAGCACATGAGGCAAAAGGCTCATTAAGCAACACCTCATCCCTCCTTGATAGTATTGGCTTTTCCTATGGACTCAATGTGATCTTGGATCACTAAAATGTAAAATGAAGAGTCTTGAGCTTTTGAGCTTGAGCCAATCCTTTGTCCTTAGCATTTTGAGGGTTCCACTTTCACCATCCATGCCATGCCAATCATTGAGCTTTCCTGAAATAATTGTCTTGGAATAGCATTAGCTCAATGAGCTATATGTTGTTATGAATTACCAAAACCACCTAGGGATAGTTGCACTTTCAATCTCCCCCTTTTTGGTAATTGATGACAACATATAGATCAAAGCTTCGACAAATGATAATAACAATGAATTATATCATCGCTTTGAGAAGTATGTGATAAGTAAGAGCTCCCCCTAAATTTGTGCATATTTAAAATTTGCTTTGGACTGCAAATGCACAAAGAGTTAGAATTATGGGTTACTCTTCCATGTCACATACATCTTGGTGGAGCGCTCAAAATGATAATAATGAAATGCATGCACTCATCACCAAGGAAAAGTGAATGATCACATAAGATAGATAAGATATATCAAGCATGCATAAGTGTAGCTTATGATCAAACACATGATCATCAATGTCTCACAAGCATATCAAAGTGTCTCGACCAAAAACAAACAATGTTTGAAAAACCACCAAATAAAGCAAGAGAGAAAAACAACACACTCTCTCTCGAAGCCTATGATCTATACATTTTTCTCCCCCTTTGGCAACAAGTTACCAAAAAGTTCCTAGAAAATGCATAGTGCTAAATCGACACTCAGGCTTGATCTTCTGGTGGTGGTGGAGTCTGGATCACTCTGTAGACGTGGTTGGAGTTGGAGCTGAAGTAGATGCTGGAGCTGGTTGGGCTGGTGCTGTGGCTGGAGCTGAAGCGGTGGCTCTTGTGTCAGGAACTGGCACTGCACTGGACCTCTGAGCTCGTGGCACTCTGGCAAATGCATCAGTGGTAGTCTTCCCTTTCCTCTCCTGCATATCATCTTGAAGTTGCTCCACTTCAGACTGAATCTCTGTCACTTTGACATCCAATCATAGAACTTTTGTTCTACGATTCTCTCTAAGCTCTCCTGATTCTGATTGAGGGTGGCCAGTCCTTTCTCTATCCTCAGGGTGGATGCAATCAAGTAACTGAGCTACTCTTGCTTGGTTTTCAAGAAATATTCAGATGCCTCCTATTGAGTTGACATCCTTGCAGCTTTCTCCTTCCTTGCCTTCTCCTTCTGTGCTTGTGCATGGGCTGAAGATGGCTCATCCTTGTTCATCACAACTTCATTATCTTCAAAATCAGGATGAATAGGAAAATGTTCCTTGTCCAAGAGGTATATGCCTGTGCCCATCTTGGAGTTAATCAGCTCCTGGATCTGAGGGGCATATCCACAGCTCCTCTTCTGGTCTGCTGCAGTCCTCTTGATTGTTTCTACCATGAGTCTCATGACTTTGAATTTTTGTGGCACATCAAATATATGAAGCAAGTTGATTGCATGGCCTCTGATCATCTTGTGATCACGTGACTTGGGCAACAAGGTGTGCCTCAGTATCCAATTGATGGTTGGCAATCCTAACAGAAGATAATGTACTGATCCAAACTTGAAAGTGTCAAGTGCCTTGTTTGGGATCTCTTTGTACATATTTGACATAGATTTGTGGTCCATCTTCTTCTTGGCATAAATATCTAGGTCATCCTCATGCTCCTCTGGAGCATTGATGAGCTGTGCCCACTCAGCAACTGTTGATTGGTACCTCATACCTTCAGACATCCATACAATTTTGCCATCTGGATAAAAATGTGCTGTGGAGTAGAACTGCATGATCAGCTCTTCATTCCACTTTGTGAGCTTCTGCCCAACAAAGTCAGCTACTCCACATGCCATGAAGCTGTCTTGCACTCCAGGGTAGTGCTCTTCATTGTCCTTGATGTACTCCCAGTCGACCCATCTCATATCACACACAATGGGCTTCTTGTCCAATAAGACTGTCTCATAGAAGTCCTGTTGTTCCTTAGTGTGGAACCTGTAGTCAACAGCAGTCCTCCTCCTGGTAGCATATGGATCCTCTGCTCTCCACTTTCTCAGTCCTGAGTCTCTTCTGATCTTCATATCCTCAGCCACAGGATGAGCATCATTGTGGTCTGGGATCTTGGGCTTCAACTTTCTGAGAACTTGGCCTTCCTCTTCTTCTGCAGTGTTAGGCATTGGGGCCTTGTTCTTCTCAGCTGATGGGATGCTCCTTGTATTTCTCTTTGGAGCTGTCTTGGCCTTTGATGCTGCCTTGGGTGCTTCCTTGGGCTTAGATGCAGTAGCCCCTGATTTGATAGCATCACCCATTAGCTTGGGTGCCTTAGGTGCTGGTGCAGCAACCTCTTCTTCTTCTTCCTCATCAGAATCTTTCCTCATAGAAGGCTTGCCAATAATTCTGGCAGTGGTAGTTCTAGCTCTCTTCTTTTTCTTGTCCTGGCCAATTTCTTCCTCTTCAGATTCCATAGTGAATTTTATAGTTTCCTCAGGAACAACCTTCCTAGGCTTGGAGGTATGAACTCTCCTAGCAGGTGCCTTTTTGTGCATTCCTGTCTTGATGGCTGCAGCTGAGCCATACTCCTTCTTAAGCACAACTCTCTTGGAAGTGGCTTCCTCTTCTGCCACATAGTCCTCATCCTCTGATTCTGAGGTTTTCTTCTTCCTTTGTCTTGTGGCAACTTTTGGCAGGTTGCTAGGGGTGCTCCTGCTGCCTTCATCTGAAGAAATGGAGGGACTAGTGCCCTCACTCATCTGCACTGGCTGTTCTGACATGTTCTGGCTATCACTCTGGTCTGACATGATGAACAAGCTGACTGCTGACCCTGTGAATAGTTTATGGATGAGGTAGAGTGGATGAGCATCACAAAATGCAGAGATTTTTGCAAAAGAATGATTCAAAAACTTAGTTTTAGTTTCCCACAGAAATCATTTCGGATCTACCGATTTTTAAACTCGGTGATACCGAAGCAGTTTTTGGAACCTAAACTGGTGAACTCGGTCAGACCAAGTCACAGTTCGGTGGCACCGAGACTGCTAGGGTTTCACAAAGTTCCAAAGTCGGTCACACCGATTAGCAATACTCGGTCAGACCGAGTCTCACTTGTGCAATGGCATAAGCCAAATCGGTGGGACCGAGTTTTTCAACTCGGTGGGTCCGAGATGGTTTCGGCGGAAACCTAGCCCTAAAATTTACGAATCAAACCTAATCTACGAATTCATTTACTGGATAGGAGTTTATCAAACGTGGCTAGAATCAATATGATCACAATGTGCTAGGAATCGGATTGGGGAATAGCACAAAGATCGAGTCCATACCCTAGTTCGGCGGAGACTCGCTACGGCGGCAACGGCGGGGTTGAATCCCGTTGACGGTAACGGAGACCAGCGACTGGAGGCGGCTGACGGCGAGGAGACGATCCGGAGACCACGTAGGCAGAGCGAGCTATCGCGCGGGCGAAAGGGTTCGGAGAAATTTCCAAATTTTTGCCCGTGTCTATATATAGCCCGACCCTGTCGGTGTGACCGAGTGGAACAACTCGGTGGCACCGAGATGCAAAACTGTATACAGTTATTGCAACTCGGTGTGACTGAATGGTTCAAATCGGTTGCACCAAGATCGAAAACATAGATCAACTTAATGATCTCGGTAAGACCGAAAGTGGAGTATCGGTCAGACTAAGAATCACAAAGAGGTTTTTGGAAGTTTAAGTCTATGACGAATCGGGGACTCCGAGTGCTCCTCACACAGAGTGGTTCGAATCTTACTTGATCAATTTTGTGATGTAGCATGAATAGAGTTTGAGACGAGAAAAGCATAGATAGCTAGAGAAGGTTCTTAGGCATTCTTGTCCATCCACTTGGCAAAAGAAAAATAAAGCCAAACAATCAAAACAACAAGTGGATGTCCTCGAATGAATAAAATATGCAACCAACATGCTCACACAATAAAATGGCAATTGAAATATGTGACAAAGCATGCACAACCAATTCTAGCATCTATCAAGCAATTGGCGATGACTAGGTCATCTATATATGAGTATATTGACTTGGGAGTCAAATGAGAACACTTGATCATAGGTCATACTCATCGTTTAAGCTCAAGTGGGGTTACCACTTTTACATAAAGCATTGTTGTGTTCACATCATTAGAGTTGCTTTAACTCAAGTCTTAGAGTAAAGCTCCCCCTAGATGTGATATCCCCCCTAAGAGGGACGAACTAACCTTGGGTTTTGTCGATGATGACTTCATGTAGATGTTGAAGATGTGGATGCTCAATGTTGATGTAGATCACTTGGAGCTATCCTTTTAAGTGAATTGCACTTTCAATACCTACATGGGTTAGTCCCACAAGGAACAAACAAGGATATCCATAGACATAGAGTGATGCACACACAAGATGATGTCTATGAAAGCTTTTAGGTTACCTTGTCCCTTGACTTACCAACAAGAGGGTTTGTGACTCCTTGAACTAGTGCAAGATGTGGAAGTTGATTGCACTTGTTCTTGCCAAAATGATAAGAGTGGAGTATGTTGGCGGAGTCACCCTCAAGAACTCTCTAGTTCTTCTTCTTTGGGATCCACACCATGTTGATGGGAATCCTTGGAGTTTTTGACTGGTAACTGTAGGGAAACCCCCCCCCCACAGCATTCAGAATTTATTAATAGCACAAGTGACAATACAATACATGGATTACAAGAGGTAATCTATACAGTAATAGAGAGAAAAGAACTACACTAAGAGACTAGATTACAAAACCTCAAGGAGGCAGGAAGGAAATCCATCTAAGCAGCTCCTCCTTATATCTTTGCTTGATTCTATGTTGCATGAGTGTAATATCATGGATGAAGGCACATCTCCATCTATTAAAACTTTGCCTCTCATGCCTGAACACTCTAGCATTTCTCATTATCCAAATATTCCAGCAAGCAACAAAAACAACCTCAGTAAAGAAAGGTTTAGCAAAGTCTTGCTTAGCTTGCATGACAATTGTGGACATATCCTCTCCAGGTGGCCATAGTATTTGGAGGTAATTCCATATTCTCACACTGAAATTACACTCAAAAAATAAGTGGTTTCTGGTCTCACGTGTCCCCAGAGGACAGAGAACACAGTTGACCCCATCCTCTAGATGCCAGTGCCTTCTTTCAACCATATCTTTGGTATTCAGTCTATCCATGATTAACATCCAAGCAAACACCTTGATTTTCATTGTGCATGAAGATCTCCAAATCCATAAAAGGAGAGGATTGAAAGACATTTGGGAATGCACAAATGAGTAGAACAGTTTGGGCTTAAAAGGTTGGCTGGATCCCTGCCAGAACCAGATGTCATTTGCTTCCACTTCCCTATTACAATTGGCCATCATGTTTTGCACAGTCATATACTCCTGGTAAGCCTGTGCAGACAAAGGTAAATGGAACAACTCTGTGAGACTCTGTGAATGGAAAGCCTCAGAGACAGTAATCCAGGGATCTTTGACATATGAAAATAACCTTGGAAATCTGGTTTGCAAGGTGATTGATGTTTCATCTATCTTCCACTTATCTGACCAAAATAAAGCAGAAGTCCCAGAGTTGATCTGAACCCAAGTTGTGCACCTAAAATGATCCAGCAATTTACATATATCCTTCCACCAATAGGAACCACAACTGTCAGTCCCCTGTGGTACAGAACAGTGGTAATATGTATCCCATATAAGTGAAACCCATGGCAAGTCCAACCTGTTCAGGAATTTGTGCAGATGTTTCAGCAAGAGAGCCATATTTTGCACACCCAGATTTAAAATTCCCAGCCCTCCTTTGCTTTTGGGCCTACAAATTAGGTCCCAGGCTGCCAGGGATGGTGAGGGATCATCTCTGTGTTTTCTCCACAAGCATTGCCTTTGTATTCTCTCCAATTGCTTTAATATCCCTGCAGGAACAAGGAGGCTGCCAAGATAGAATATGGGCATGGAAGACAGTGCAGAGTTTAAGAACTGTAGCCTTTCCCCCTGGTTTAAGAAAGAAGAACTAGCTGACATTCTTCTCTCCATACAATCCACAAGGGGCATAAAATCCACCATTTTTGGTCTGGTAGTACCCACAGGTAGCCCAAGATATGTGAAGGGCATCTTGCCCACCTGACAACCAAAGGCTGCAGCCAAACTGGTGGTAGTGTTCTCATCCACATTAATGGGAACCATGGAAGATTTGTGGTAGTTCACCACTAGCCCTGTAGAGGTGGAAAACACATGTAGCATGTCCTTGAGAGCCAAAATTTGAGCTTTGTCTGCTGGTAGAATGATTAGGGTATCATCAGCATACTGAACTATAGGATAATCTTGGTCATGGCATGGGATTGGCAGCTTTAATATTCCCCTTTTGAACATATCATTTACTACTGATTGCAAGAGGTCAGCAGCAATTACAAAAAGCAATGGTGAAAGGCAGTCTCCTTGCCTAACTCCCTTTTTACAAAGGAATTGTCTACCAGGTACTCCATTTAAAAGGACAGATGAAGTTCCAGTTGATAGCAGTTGCTTGACCCAAGAAATCCATTTTTGATTAAATCCCTTGTGCTTGAGAATTAACAGTATAGCTTCATGCTCAATGGAGTCAAAGGCTTTCTCAAAATCCAATTTAAGAATAACAATAGGTCTCTTTGACTGATGGCATTGGTGCAGATATTCAAGTGTCCAGCCAATACAATCCTGAATTGTCCTACTTTTAATAAAACCATATTGATTCTTATGTATACATTCCATAATGATCCTCTGAAACCTGTTAGCAGCCATTTTGGACAGAAATTTGAGGCCCATCCCAGTCAAAGAGATTGGCCTATAATCTCCAACACCTTCAGGGGCCAGTTTTTTGGGTATGAGTGTAATGAAAGAGCCATTTATATTCTCCAGGTTTGCAGTACCATTGTGGAAAGCTTCCGCTAGCTCATAAAAGTCCTGACAAATAATGTGCCAACATTTCTTGAAGAATAACCCATTAAAACCATCTGGGCCAGGGGCCTTATCAGTGGGCATTTGCTTGACAGTATCATCCATTTCCTCTTTTGTAAATGGTTCTGTTAAGAAATCTAGCCCATCTACTGGCTTGAGCAAAACATTCAGGTCAAAACCCATTACTATACCTGCAGAAACTCCCATTCTATTTTTGAAACAATTCCATATGATGCCCTCCATCTGTGCATGACTAGAGACCACAGTCCCATCAATATCTGTTAGAGAAGCAATGGAATTTCTTCTATGCCTCTCAGTGGCCATAGCATGGAAGAATTTGGTATTTTCCCCACCAAGTTTAATATACCTGATTGTACACCTCTTCTTCCAGTATATAAACTGAATATGTAGGAGTTTTTCCACATGAAGTTTCACCACCTGCCTGAAGTTAAATTCAGGTATATATAAAGGTCTAACCTCTTCAAGGCCATCTAAACACAGAATGACTTCATTGCATTTTGAGATCAACACTTTTATCTTAGAGATACTCATCTGCCATCTCTTAAGGGCCCCTCTCAGGGTTTTGAACTTGTCTGCAATTCTAGCTGTGATATGAGATTTGTGGGATGGCTTCTGCCAAGCCTGTTGGACACATTGCATAAACCCCTCAAGCTCAACCCAATAGTTCTCAAACCTAAATATAGAAGATTTAGGAATAGAAGTCTTAATAGTGACCACACATGGCACATGGTCAGATGCAGTTCTGGCCAGGGGTAACACTTCAGTCATGGGATATGAAGAGATCCAATCAGCAGAAGTAAAAAACCAATCTAACTGTTCTAGCAAGGGATTATCCTGCATATTGGACCATGTGTAAGATCTCCCCTTAAGGGGAAGCTCCAGCAGGCCAAGGTGTGCAATTATTTCATTGAAAATGAAAATATCATTCAGATCACCACCAGGTAGATTTCTATTCTCTAGAGATCTCATGAAGTTAAAATCGCCCACCAAGAGCCAGTTATCTCCCATTGGAATTTGTAGGTTATATAACCAGTTGACAAAATTGACCCTGGCTTCCCCTTGGCATGGACCATACACAGAAACAAGGGACCAGTGTTCATTATTTTGCTTGGAGACAAACTGAATTACCATCGCAAACTGTTGAATTTCCACTACAGTCCCCCAGAAGACAGAAGAATTCCACACTATCAAAATGCCCCCAGAAGCACCCACAGAAGGGGAGAAAGCAAATCTATCAAATCTTTTAGGGCAAAAGGATCTAATAGATCTGAAATCGAAAGAATCACATTTGGTTTCTTGGAAGCAGGCAATAACACACTGACTTTCCTCCAACTTTTGTCTGACAGCTCTTTGCCTAGCTTCAGAGTTTAGACCCCTAACATTCCAGCATAAAACACTCCAGTTCTTACAGGAATTACTCATTTACACCAAAAGTATCAAATAGAATAGTTTGATGGCACCTAATGCCACCACCCTCAACAAGCACACATGTCCAGCATGATTCTTTTAAATTATTACAAACAGTACCAAAAGAGAAGAACCATAATAAACAGAATAACTGCCACCTCCAACTAGCCATTTGACAGCTAAACATTTGCAGTACTGGTCTTTGGAGTTGAGGGATCAGCCATAAGCTGCTCCACTGTAATCAGATCATCAGCAATTCCCAGCTCCTGGCCAATCTGCTGCAGTTTGGATATTGGAGTAGGTGGTGGAAGATCTTCAACTTGTTCATCCTGCATGTTCTGAGTCACTGTAGCTGAGAAGGGCTTGGCCTTGGGTTTCCTCCTTTTTGGCTGCATTGGGAGCTCCTGAAAAGTTATCTTGAAGCCATCTCTCTGCAAAGATCCTCGAGTGCACCTTCTTACTGAGGTTTCTACCACTGGAGTGGGGGCCATGGTTTTCCTGGGCCTTCTAACCTTTCTCTGCTCTTCAGGTTGCTCAGGTGGCTCATTAAACTACACTGCCTCCCCAATAGCAGATGACTCAGCCTGCCGAGCTGGAAAAAGAACCCTAGACACAGGCCTGTGCTCCAGATTTGTATTGTAATAGGTCAGTCTTGGCACCTCAAAGGCCAAGTCCCAGCTTCTTTTAGAGAGCAGGTCAGACTGCAAAGGCAACACCTGTATTGGCTTAGGGATTTCATAGCAGATATCTGAATGCAAGATGGCCTCAAAGTTCCTTTTGAAGATCATCTCAGGTGGCAACTCAGGTCGAAGCATAGCTTTAGCAGCAGTGACAGTCATGACCATCTCTAACTCAGGAGATTCCTCCATAGAAGTATTATTATCAGGACAGTGTGCAGGTGGCTTATAGACCACTAGAGCCCAGTCGGCAGGATTATAAACTTGAACAACATTGTTTCCCATAACAACTGGCTGCTCCAGTCCCACTTCTGGCTCCACAGGTTGATCCAGATCATGAATGAGCACAAAATTTGGTTGAATATGTTGTTCCACTGACAGAGAATGATCTTCAGAGTTATCAAGAACCATAGACTCTTGCTCCATTTGCACATCATTCTGCACTTGCTCATCATCCCCCCAAACTGCATTGCCCCAATTGTTGTCACCCATGTCAGGTTGCTCTGGGGGAGGTGGTGGCACTTCATTCCAACCTAAAGCAGGGTAATTAGGCAGTATAAACTGGGGAAGATCAGGAAAGGGCACCCCAGGAAGGGGGTGAGGATTTCCATTTATTGGCATCCAATCCTCATCTTGTGGCATCTGCTCTGCAAAGTTGGCCCCAAGAATGTATATGGGCGCTGTCCAAGACACTCTTGCCCCACCCCATGCAGCATAGTCATTGAAAACAACATCACGAGGCACCAGAACGTCCTCAGGAAAAGAAGCAAACACCAGGGATCTGACTAAATATGGATCCTCGCTGTTCCAATGATGGAATTTGCCAAAAGTATTCACTGCAGCTCTAATGTTATCAGTATTGCGAAGATCCAGAGGGATGCCCAACATCATAATCAAACCCTGACGAAAGCCCTGAGCTCCACGAAAACCCTCCCCCTCATCATGTTTCATAAAGCGGACAAACCGATCATTGCCAAGGTGTTGCGGAGGGAGATGTATAAGAGAGTAACGCACCGCAGGATCCCTGACTCGAAACAGCCCGACAGCATTGATCCATGGCTGAAAAGAACGAACCTGATATCCATGAGCTTCCAGCCATTCAGCAACCTCCTCTCGAGCAGCACCAATCTCATTGGCAGGAGGCATGGGCATGACTTCAGCAAGCATGTAGTCTTCGTGGCGGCGCACGATGGGGACATGCGGCGTGACAAAGGTACGCGGCCATCTTGCATCCCCCGCATCAATGATGTGATGCCCTGCCGGGACATACTGCATTGGGTCAATGGGGAAGTTGGCCATGGCCGGCGTTGGCGAGGGTGGCTCAGAAGGCGGCGGTGGTGGTGCTTGCGGAGAGCCTGGAGGCGTCCTTGGACCTAGCTGAACAGAGTTGGTCGATGGGGACGGTGCAATCAAAACCGAGGAGTCCAAGTTAGGTAAAAATCCTGTCAGAGAGATATTCTCGCTTCTTGTAGCTATTGCCTCGGAAACTGAATCGTTAGCGGGCTTGGGTTTCCAAACCAGACCCAATCTCCTAGCAAAACGGGTGCAATCGCGCCTAGTATGGCCAACCCGAGAACAACCCAAGCACATTAGAGTTGACGTGCAAGAAGAAGAAAAATGCCCATGCTTAAAACAAGTCTGACATGTAACAATTTCATCGACCATGTCATTTATCATTTGATCAAAAGAGGCCTCAGCCTGGGATGGGCTCGGTACGGTAGTGGAGCTAGATGGGCCAGCAGCTAAAGGGCCCAAAAGAGGCAAATTTTGAGATCCCGAAATCCCGCCCGAGTCTACCGGCACAAGATCCGAGGTTGAACCCCTTGACGCGATACGCTGTTGGATCTCCGACGAGCTCACCGTGCCAAAGATGATCGGTGGCGAAGCAACAGTCCAGTTAAGAATTTCAGGCTGGGGCGGAGCAATGACCTGGCGCTCCCTCTCAGAAATCCCATAGCCAGCACTCTCAGATGCCGCAATACATTCAGCCGTTGCATGATATCTATACCCTTTGCATGCATCATACGTTTGAAACGTAGCAAAAGATAATTTTTTCTGAAGAGAAGGCCTGGATTTAAAGGCTGACTTTGCTGGAGGATTATGCATTGTAAGAAGGCCCAAGGCTGCCCTACGCTTAGAAGGACTGACCAGGATCCACTCAGCATCACACTCTTTCTTCCAGATATTGAATTCACGTAACCAATTTGGACCCCCATTTCCCCACAAATGAAAATAGCATTTGAATTGAGGGCAAGAGTACGATCTAGTGTCCACAATATGAAAACCAACAGCCTTGCATGAAACATTGAAGCTAAATACCTTATCAGTAATATATGAGACCCAGAGATCAATGGCCGATCCTCCCAGCGCCGACTCGAGGGCGGCGGCCACAGAATTCACATCAAGCCGAAATTCATGCCTGCTAAAGGAGACAACTAGGGTAAATGCCCCTCTACCATCCATGGGATGGACAGTGAGGCCAGACGCCCTATAGATCGCATCAGCAAAAACTCTACCCTTGGAGAAGTCCAGATCAAGGGTAGATCCCGAAGAAAAATCCATCACCGAGGACATCAGCAGAAAGATCTCGAGACGCCGAGCAAGATGAATGGATCAGTCCACCAATTTAGTGGATAGGAGTGGAGATCGCCGGTGGGCTAGGGTTTGGGTGGGGGTGGGAAGGTGGGGGCGCCATCCTTCCGTGGTTATGTCTCTTTCTCCCGGGAATCCTTGGAGTTGTAGTCATACTTGATGAAGTGGAACTTGAAGTAGTCTTGGGAATCCACTTGACTAAGGTCTTAGGAGCTTCTTCAAATGCATCAATTTCCTCTTGAAGCTTGTCCTTGCCTTTTTGCTTGTAGTCTTGTGGTGGAAGATCATCTTGAGTTTGTGTCCCCTTGAAAGAAGTAGGAACATACTTCTCTTGTTGTGGAACAAGCTTTGTCTTGGGGTATTGATCTTCTTCCCACTCAACTCCATTGGCATTGAACTTTTGTTCAAAGCCAACACCTTGATTCTTCCGGTGCCTTCCTTGCTTGCGTACAATTTCCTCGAATTGCTTACTACCGGCAAGGCTTCTGTACACTCTTTTCTCTATGATTCCCTTCAATAAGCTATTTTCTTGCTCAAGTGTAACTTGGCTAAGAGAATCATTAGTGGAATCAAGAGAACTACTAGAAGCAACAATATTGGATTTAACGTAATCATTGTCACTACTAGAGGAAGAATCTTTCTTGTTCTTGTTACTAGACTTGACTTGAGGCATGTATGTGGATAAGAGTAAACGCTTGGCAATGTAAGAAGAACTTTTCTTGCGGAGATCATCATTGATTGCCTTTAAAAACTCATGCTCTTGCTCAAGATTGAGCTTTTCAAAACGTAACTTCTCATGAGCTCTTAAAAGTTCTCGATGATCTTCGAAGATAGTTTCATGAGCTAACTTAAGAGTGTTTAGTTCTTTAGTTAGAGCCTCAATTTTCTCCTTATCATTGTCATTCGTTTTATCTTGATTAGCATGATTAATTGACGTTTCATCATAGTATTCATCACTAGAGTTGTCAACAAGTAAATCATCATCACCTAACAAGTCATCTTCATCACCATTAAAATCAACATACTCAGGGTGAGTTACCTTAGGACCTTTGGCCATGAAGCATCTTCCAATTCCTTCATTTGGTGAGTCAAATATGTCGTAGGAGTTGGTTGACACAAGTGCTAGACCGACAACTCCTTCATCTTGAGTATATTCGGAATCGGAGTGATAACTTCTCTCGGAGTGGTTGTCGGAGTCGGAGCCGGATACCCATTCACCAACATGAGCTTGATGTCTTCATTTTGTGTATCTCCTTGATGATTTTTCCTTTCTTTCCGAATCCTTGCTTCTCCATGAGTATCTTCGTTCATAACGATCATCTCTACTCCTTCTCTCTCTTGATGGTGATTCTTCTCTTTCGCTTCTTCTTTTTGGAGAATCCTCTCTTCTTTTGTAGGGAGCCGTACACTCATTGGAATAGTGTCCGGGTCTTCCACAATTGTAGCAGTTTCGCTCTCGACTAGAAGATCTTTTGTCATTGTTGGACCTTGACTTGGAGCTTCTATATTTGCTTCTACTCTTGTAGAACTTGTTGAAATTCTTCACCATTAAGCTCAATTCTTCATTGAAGTTTTGTTTCTCACTTGATGATCTGGGGGCTTCACATGAGGCTTTGTAGGCACCACTTGATTTGTTGTGAAGTTCCTCTTTATCCTTGAGCGACATCTCATGAGCAACAATTCTTCCAATGACCTCCGTTGGCTTGAGATCTTTGTAATTTGGCATCATTTGGATCAATGTGCACACGGTATCATATTTTCCATCCAAGGCTCTTAGGATCTTCTTAATGATGAATCTATCGGTCATCTCTTCACTCCCTAAGTCGGCAATCTCGTTTGTGATGAGAGCAAGCCTAGAGTACATTTCAGCGACACCTTCACCATCCTTCATTTTGAACTTGTCAAGTTGACTTTGAAGCACATCCAATTTGGATTCCTTGACGGAGTCGGTACCTTCATGCATATCAATCAAAGTATCCCAAATTTCCTTTGCATTCTCAAGACGGCTGATTTTGTTGAATTCTTCAGGGCACAATCCGTTGAAGAGAATATCACAAGCTTGAGCGTTGTATTGTAGCATCTTCAACTCATCCGCGGTAGCTTCACGGTTTGGTTCTTTCCCATCAAAGAAGTCACCTTGCAAACCAACACACACAATAGCCCAAACGGCGGGGTTATGTCCAAGAATATGCATTTTCATTTTATGCTTCCAACTAGCAGAATTAGTACCATCAAAGTAAGGACCTCTACGGTGATAATTTCCCTCGCTAGATGCCATACTCTCCTAGGTTGTGAAACCAAGGCTATGACCACCAAAAGCTATGGAAATCAAATCAAATGGAGACCAAAGCTCTGATACCACTTGTAGGATCGGAAGTATGTCTAGAGGGGGGTGATTAGACTACTTGACCAAATAAAAACTTAACCTTTTCCCAATTTTAGTTCTTGGCAGATTTTAGCAACTCTTAGGACAAGTCAAGCAATCATCACACAATTCGAGAAAGCATGCAAAGAGTATATGAGCAGCGGAAAATAAAGCATGTAACTTGCAAGAATGTAAAGGGAAGGGTTTGGAGAATTCATACGCAATTGGAGACACGGATGTTTTTCCCATGGTTCGGATAGGTGGTGCTATCCTACATCCATGATGATGGAGACTTCAACCCACGAAGGGTAACAGTTGCGCGAGTCCACGGAGGGCTCCACTCACGAAGGGTCCACGAAGAAGCAACCTTGTCTATCCCACCATGGCCATCGCCCACGAAGGACTTGCCTCACTAGCGGTAGATCTTCACGAAGTAGGCGATCTCCTTGCCCTTACAAACTCCTTGGTTCAACTCCACAATCTTGTCGGAGGCTCCCAAGTGACACCTAGCCAATCTAGGAGACACCACTCTCCAAGAAGTAACAAATGGTGTGTTGATGATGAACTCCTTGCTCTTGTGCTTCAAATGATAGTCTCCCCAACACTCAACTCTCTCTCACAGGATTTGGATTTGGTGGAAAGAAGATTTGAGTGGAAAGCAACTTGGGGAAGGCTAGAGATCAAGATTCATATGGTAGGAATGGAATATCTTGGCCTCAACACAAGGGTAGGTGGTTCTCTCTCAGAACATATGAGTTGGAAGTGTAGATGTGTTCTGATGGCTCTCTCCACGAATAAAGAGGAGGTGGAGGGGTATATATAGCCTCCACACAAAATCCAACCGCTACACACAATTTACCAATCTCGGTGGGACCGAATCAACAAACTCGGTCGGACCGAAATAGTAAACCTAGTGACCGTTAGAGATTTTTGGTGGGACTGACATGCAACTCGGTAGGACCGATATGGTTAGGGTTAGGGCATAACGTAATCTCGGTGAGACCGATTACACAAACTCGGTGAGACCGATTTGGTAATAGGCTAACCAGAGAGTTGGTCAGGTAAACTCGGTGGGACCGATTTGCTCTTTCGGTGAGACCAAAAAGTTACAAAAGGGAAACAGAGAGTTTACATTGCAATCTCGGTGGGACCGATCCGCTCTTTTGGTGAGACCAAAAATTTACAAAAAGGAAACAGAGAAATTGCAATCCCATCTCGGTAACACCGGGATCCCTATCGGTAGAACCGATTTGCTAGGGTTTGGCAGTGTCTTATGACATGTGAAACTCGGTGGCGCCGGATAGAAAGAATCGGTAGGACCGAGTTTGGCTTAGGGTTTAGGTCATTTGTGGATATGGGAGAGTAGCTGAGGATTTTGGAGCATATCATTAAGCACATGAAGCAAAAGGCTCATTAAGCAACACCTCATCCCTCCTTGATATTATTGGCTTTTCCTATGGACTCAATGTGATCTTGGATCACTAAAATGTAAAATGAAGAGTCTTGAGCTTTTGAGCTTGAGCCAATCCTTTGTCCTTAGCATTTTGAGGGTTCCACTTTCACCATCCATGCCATGCCAATCATTGAGCTTACCTGAAATAATTGTCTTGGAATAGCATTAGCTCAATGAGCTATATGTTGTTATGAATTACCAAAACCACCTAGGGATAGTTGCACTTTCAGGAGGGCGCCGGCGGTTGCTGCGCACTTGAGCTGGTCTGACGAGCTGAAGGTGATGGCGCACTTGGCCCACCTGAGCAGGCGCGTGGCTTCAAGCCTGGGAAGGGCCGTGTTCACCTCACAAGCAAACTGCTTGAAGATACACTGAGAGGCTGGGGCGTGAGCACCACCCAAGATGCAGGCGATGGCACGAGGCTCTTGGAAGCCCTGTGACGCCAGGATAATCAAGCTGTAGTAATCCCCTACTAATAATGCCAAGTCACCACGATTACTATTGATAATCTCGCTTACATTAAAATTGCTTCGGATTCAGATTTAAAATAAAGTCAAACTATAAAAAGTCTTCAAATGTCAAACTAAAATGTTCAAAAGCTGGTAAATAATCCGTAGGCAATTATGGTGGTGAAATCATCTTTTTGTAAAGTAATTAAGTGGCCTAAAATAATTAAAACATGGGTCAATTACTTATTAAAATGCATTTTCAAAATGGTAGAAATCTCCAAACTATTTTATTTGCCCCCGAACCTTTTTGTGACAGTAGCCTATATTACTATACTAATTGTGGAGCAACTTTTGTTTTTTATTAAGACTAAAATGGCTTAAAACTAAAAAGAAAGAGAAGTTGAAATAAAAATAAAACAAAGAAAAGGGGAAGAAACAAAAACCCTGGGCCTTCCCCCTCCCCTTCTGTCGTTTGGCCCAACTGGGCATCCAACCCACCAGCCCACAGACCCAGCCGCCCACATCGCTCCCTTATCCCCCTGGGTGACCGAAACCCTAGCGGTTCCCTCCCCACTCGTCCCCACTTTCCCTTCCCATGATCCCCTCGTCCCCATCCCCTCTCCCTCTCCGCTCGTTCTAGATCGGGGCACGAACTCGCCGCGCCCGACGTGCACGTCGCCGCCCTCGTCGGCTCCGTCGTCGCCCTCACCGGCTCTGTCGCCCGCCACCTCGCGCTAGCATCTCCATATCCCTCACGGATCTGCTCGTGCCCGAGGACGCCGTCCCCATCGCCGGAGCATGCCGCCGTCAAGCCCTCCCCGAGCTTGCTGTTGCACGCCTACAGGGCCCGGTGAGGCCTCCCATCCTTCGTCTTCCCCCTCTCGTTTACCCCGTAGAGATCACCGCACCCGCACCTCCAGTGCCTTCCGCTCGCTCTCTGCAGGCCGTTCGGGGCCGAGGCCCGCCCCGGGCCATTCCCTTCCGCTCTGGCCATCGGCCCCCGCTCGCGCGACCGCGCCCTCGCGCAGTGCAGCCGCCGCCCTGCTCCCCTCGCCGCCCGCGACCGCGCAGGCATCGTCGTGCCGCCGTTGCCTCGCCGCGGCTCCGAAGCCCGTCCCCTCCTGCCGGCCCAAGCATGTGGCCTCGTCCTGCCACTACTCCCTCTCCCCTGCAGCTGCGGCCGCTCGTCGCGGTGGCCATCGGTGCCCCGCTGCCGCCCTGTTTGCCTCGCCCCATCATGCGCCCGGGTCCAGGCGCCCAACGCCCGTCCCAGCTCGCTTCCGGCCGACTGCGGCCGCCCCGCCGTGGTCACCGGCGCTCGGAGCGCCCAACCGGGTGCGCCCCCATGGCCAGTGCCCGTTTGGGCTTCACCCGCTAACGCACCGCCCCACTATGGCCTTTGTGCCACTTGACAACGTGGCCCACGCCTCTTAGAACAAAAAAAGGAAATATATATATATATATATATATATATATATATATATATATATATATATATATATATATATAAATTTATTAAAGAATTAATTAACTTAATTAATTGTGTTTAATTAACCTAATCAATTAACTGAACTAATTAAACCTGTTAAGTTAGTCTAAGGCAATGACATGTGGACCCATTTCATTTAAAAACCTGTTTAAAAATACCTAAGTCAATGACATGTGGCCCCCACCTAATCTGTTAAAATTAATTAAACTATTAATTTACACTGTCTCTATGACAACTGGGTCCCACCAGCCAGTTTGACCAGTCAACATTGACCCAGTCAACTACTGACTAGACTGTTGACCTTGACCCTGACCCCACCTGTCATACACAGGGGCTGGCTACTGCTATGTATAAAATGTATTTTCAGTTTATTTTTCAATTAAATTAATTCTAGAAAATCATTAAAACTCTAAAAGAATCATATAAAATAAACCGTAGCTTGGATGGAAAAACTTTGTACATGAAGGTTGCCCAGAATGACGAGACGAATCCGGATACACAGCCCGTTTGTTCGCCACACATCCCTAGCATAGCAAACACGCAACTTTCCCCCTCCGGTTCATTTGTCTGAAAACGTCAAACACCGGGAATACTTTCCCGGATGTTGCCCCCCTTCACCGATATCACTTGCCAGGGCGTTAGGGCACACCTAGCACCGCTACTTGTCATGTCATGCATCGTTATGCATCTGTTTGCCTTATATTCATTGTTTCTTCCCCCTCTTCTCTCGGGTAGACAACGAGACCGCCGCCGCTGCTGCCCTGATCGACTACGGTGTTGACGACCCCTTTCTTGCTTTCGGTTAATCCTATTCTGCTGCATAGCCTGTCATTGTTGCTACAATTGTTGATACCTTTACTTGCTATCCTAATGCTTAGTATAGGATTCTAGTGTTTCATTAGTGGCCCTACACTCTTGTCCGTCTTCCATGCTATACTACTGGGCCGTGATCACTGCGGGAGGTGATCACGGGCATATGCTATATACTTTATAATGTCACATTACTTATGATACTGTTCGGAGATGGGGGCTGAAGGGGCAGGTGGCTCCATCCCGGTAGAGGTGGGCCTGGGTTCCCGACGGCCCCCGACTGTTACTCTATGGCGGAGCGACAAGGCAGGTTGAGACCACCTAGGCGAGAGGTGGGCCTGGCCCTGGTCGGCGTTCGCGGTTACTTTAAAATAACACGCTTAACGAGATCTTGGTATTTGATCTGAGTCTGGCCACTGGCCTATACGCACTAACCAACTACGCGGGAACAGTTATGGGCTCTCGACGTCGTGGTATCTGATACGTCTCCAACGTATCTATAATTTTTGATTGCTCCATGCTACTTTATCTACTGTTTTAGGCAATATTGGGCTTTATTATCCACTTTTATATTATTTTTGGGACTAACCTATTAACTGGAGGCCCAGCCCAGAGTTGTTGTTTTATGCCTATTTCAGTATTTCGAGGAAAATGAATATCACACGGAGTCAAAACGGAACGAAATCAACTGGAGAAGTTATTTTTGGAAGGAAACCCACCTGATGGACTTGGACCCCACGTCAGAAGAGCCACGAGGCGGTCACGAGGGTGGAGGGCGCGCCCTCCCCCCTGGGCGCGCCCCCCTGCCTCGTGGGGCCCCCGTAGCTCCACCGATGTTCTCCTTTCACCCATATATACCGTCGTACCCTAAAACTTCCAGAACCGAAGATAGATCGGGAGTTCCGCCGCCGCAAGCCTCCAGAACCACCAAAAACCAATCGGGACCCCTTTCCGGTACCCTGCCGGAGGGGGGATCCATCTCCGGTGGCCATCTTCATCATCCCGGCGCTCTCCATGACGAGGAAGGAGTAGTTCACCCTCGGGGATGAGGGTATGTACTAGTAGCTATGTGTTTGATCTCTCTCTCTCGTGTTCTCTCTCGTGTTCCTCTATGGCACGATCTTGATGTATCTCGAGCTTTGCTATTGTAGTTGGATCTTATGATGTTTCTCCCGCTCTACTCCTTTGTGATGAATTGAGTTTCCCCTTTTGAAGTAATCTTATCGGATTGAGTCTTTATGAGAACACTTGATGTATGTCTTGGTGATCAACTTGCGGGTTTCGTGACATTGGGAACCTATGCATAGGGGTTGGCACACGTTCTTGATTCTCTGGTAGAAACTTTGGGGCACTCTTTGAAGTACTTTTATGTTGGTTGGATGAATCTGAGATTGTGTGATGCATATCGTATAATCATGCCCACGGATACTTGAGGTGACAATGGAGTATCTAGGTGACATTAGGGTTTTGGTTGATTTGTATCTTAAGGTGTTATTCTAGTAAAAACTCCAGGGTTGTTTGTGACACTTATAGGAATAGCCCAATGGATTGATTTGAAAGAATAACTTTGTGGTGGTTTCATACCCGACCATAATCTCTACGTTTGTTCTCCGCTATTAGTTGCTTTGGAGTGACTCTTTGTTGCATGTTGAGGGCTTGTCATATGTTCTATCTATGTTATTATTGTTGAGAGAACTTGCACTAGCGAAAGTATGAACCCTAGGCCTTGTTTCCTATCATTGCAATACCGTTTATGCTCACTTTTACCACTTGTTACCTTGCTGTTTTTATATTTTCAGTTTACAAAAACCTATATCTTCTATCCATATTGCACTTGTATCACCATCTCTTCGCCGAACTAGTGCACCTATACAATTTACCATTGTATTGGGTGTGTTGGGGACACAAGAGACTCTTTGTTATTTGGTTGCAGGGTTGCTTGAGAGAGACCATCTTCATCCTCACGCCTCCTACGGATTGATAAACCTTAGGTCATCCACTTGAGGGAAATTTGCTACTGTCATACAAACCTGTGCACTTGCAGGCCCAACAACGTCTACAAGAAGAAGGTTGTGTAGTAGACATCAAGCTCTTTTCTGGCGCCGTTGCTGGGGAGGATAGGTAAGTGAAGGTATATCTTTAGATCTTGCAATCGAATATTTTTGTTTCTTGTTTTAGCACTAGTTTAGTTTATAAAATAAAACTACAAAAAAAAATGGAATTGAGTTTGTCTCATACGCTTCACCTTTTTAATATCTTTCGTGAGTATGATGGAAAGGAAGATTGTGCCAAAGTGCTAGAAGAAGAAATCTATAAAATGTTTGGCACTAAATATGTGAATGATGAGCATGATTGCAATGTTGTTAGTATGAATTCCTTGAATATCCATGATGCTAATGATATGCAAAGCCACAAGCTTGGGGAAGCTATGTTTGATGAAGATGATATTTTTTGTCCCCTAAGCTTGGATGAGCAAATTTACTATCATGAAAGCATGCCTCCTATCTATGATGATTATTGTGATGACACGTATGCTTTAAAGAATAATGATAACCATGAAACTTGTCATCTTGATCTTAATTGTCAATCATATGATAGTTATTTTGTTGAGTTTGCTCCCACTACTATTCCGAATGAGAAGAATTTTGCTTATGTGGAGAGTAATAAAATTTCTATGCAAGTAGATCGTGAAAATAATGCTTTAGGTGCTAGTTATATTGTTTAATTCATTCATGATATTACTGAAAATTATTATGAGGGAGGAACATATGCTTGGAATTGCAATAATATCAAGTTTCCTCTCTATGTGCTTAAATTTTTGAAGTTATGCCTGTTTTACCTTCCTATGCAAGTTGATTATTTTTCCCATAAGTTGTTTGTTCACAAAATCCCTATGCATAGGAAGTGGGTTAGACTTAAATGTGCTATTCATATTCTTCATGATGCTCTCTTTATGTTTCAATTCTTATCTTTTATGTGAGCATCATTGTCATCATCATGCCTAGCTAAAAGGCATTAAGAAAAGCGCTTGTTGGGAGACAACCCAATACTTATCCTTACTGTTTTTGTGTGTTCACATGGTTATGCTACTGTATTAATCATGTTTTATAGATTTTGTTTCAATAAAGTGCCAAGTAGAACCTTTGGGAAGACTTGGGTGAAGTTTATGTGATCTTGCTGTGAAAAACAGAAACTTTAGCGCTCACAAGAATAGCTGCCATTGTTTACTGGAGAGTGCTTTTAGGTTGATTCTTTTTGCAGATGATTAATAGACAAATTGATCATGTCCAGCAATTTATTTCATAATTTTTGGGGTTCCATAAGTATACGTTTGATACAGATTACTACAGACTGTTCTGTTTTTGACAGATTCTGTTTTCTATGTGTTGTTTGCTTATTTTGATGCATCTATGGCTAGTATTAAGTGGTATGAACCATAGAGAAGTTATAATACAGTATATATTACACCAATATGAATTTAGAATGAGTTCATTACAGTACCTAAGTGGTGGTTTTATTTTCTTATACTAACGGAGCTTACGAGTTTTGTGTGGTTGAAGTTTTCAAGTTTTGGGTAAAGATTCGATGGACTATGGAATAAGGAGTGGCAAGAGCCTAAGCTTGGGGATGCCCAAGGCACCCCAAGGTAATATTCAAGCACAACCAAGAGCCTAAGCTTGGGGATGCCCCGGAAGGCATCCCCTCTTTCGTCTACGTTCATCGGTAACTTTACTTGGAGCTATATTTTTATTCACCACATGATATGTGTTTTGCTTGGAGCGTCATTTTCTTTTGTTAGTATTTTCTTTATGTAGTTACAATAATGTTTTGCCTCTTTAGTTTCAATAAAAAATCAAGGATAGCCTTTGCCATGCTTATTTTGCTAGTTTGCATGTTGCTGTTTGAAAACAAAAAGTTTACCGTTGTTGCAAAAATTACCTAGAAAAGTCAGAGCATGGTATAACGTTGAATCTTTTTGCATATTGAGATCTGATAAATTTATTACAGTGGGAATTTTAGTTCATAATTTTTAGAGTCAGGGAAGTATTGATACTCTTGCATTCTTTACAGACTGTACTGTTTTGACAGATTGCTGTTATGTTTGCGTTGTTTGGATATGTTTGCTTGTTTAATGATTATATTTGATGATAGGAGTATTAAATATGCAGAGGCATTTAGTATTCAATGTTGAATAATAATTTAAGTGATTTGTTACAGTATAATATGATAAGGTTTTGCATTGGTTTATACTAACCTATCTCACGAGTTCTTGTTGAGTTTGTTGTGAATGAAGATTTTGATAAAAAGAGAAACCATGATATGAGAGGAATTAAGGAGACACAAAAGTTCAAGCTTGGGTATGCCCAAGGAACCCCAAGATAATATTTCAATAAGTCTCAAGCATCTAAGCTTGGGGATGCCCCGGTAGGCATCCCACCTTTCTTCTTCAACAACTATCGGTTAGTATCGGTTGAGCCTAAGTTTTTTGCTTCTTCACGTGAGTTGTGCTATCCTTGAAATATAGTTTTCTTTAGATTTGCTTGCTGTTTGAATAAAGTATCAAGATTTGAAATTCCTAAATGGGAGAGTCTTCGCATAGTTACATAATTATTTAGCTACTCATTGATCTTCACTTATATCTTTCGGAGTAGCTTGTTGTTTGCTCTAGTGCTTTACTTATATCTTTTAGAGCATGGTGGGGGATTTGTTTTAAATAAACTTGATCTTTCATGCTTCACTTATATTATTTTGAGAGTCGTTAATAGCATGGTAATTTTCTTAATGTTAATATACTTAGTGTTCAAGATATGTGAAACTTTCTTTTGAGTGAATTGAATACTAAGATAAATTTAATGCTTGATAATTGTTTTGAGATATGGAGGTAATAATATCAAAGTCGTGCTAGTTGATAATTGTGAATTTGAGAAATACTTGTGTTGAAGTTTGCAAGTCCCGTAGCATGCACATATGGGTAAAGTTGTGCAACAAATTTGAAACATGAAGTGTACCTAGCTTGTGCATCCTTATGAGTGGCGGTCGGGGACGAGCGATGGTCTTTTCCTACCAATCTATCCCCCTAGGAGCATGCGTAGTAGTACTTTGCTTCGAGGGCTAATAAACTTTTGCAATAAGTATATGAGTTCTTTATGACTAATGTGAGTCCATGGATTATACGCACTTTTACCTTTCCGCCATTGCTAGCCTCTTCGGTACCGTGCATTGCCCTTTCTCACCTTGAGAGTTGGTGCAAACTTCGCCGGTGCATCCAAACCCCGTGATACAATACGCTCTTTCACACATAAACCTCCTTATATCTTCCTCAAAACAGCCACCATACCTACCTATTATGGCATTTTCATAGCCATTCCGAGATATATTGCCATGCAACTTTCCACCGTTCCGTTCTTCATCATCATGACATACTTTACTTCTGTCATATTGCCATTGCATGATCATGTAGTTGACATCGTATTTGTGGAAAAGCCACCATGCATTATTTTCCATACATGTCACTCTTGATTCATTGCACCATCCCGGTACACCGCCGGAGGCATTCATATAGAGTCATATTTTGTTCTAAGTTTCGAGTTGTAATTGTTGAGTTGTAAGAAAAATAAAAGTGTGATGATCATCATTATTAGAGCATTGTCCCAAGTGAGGAAAGGATGATGGAGACTATGATTCCCCCATAAGTCGGGATGAGACTCCGGACGAAAAAAAAGAGAAAGGCCTAAAAAAAGAAAGGCCCAGAAAAAATGAGAGAAAAAGAGAGAAGGGACAATGCTACTATCCTTTTACCACACCTGTGCTTCAAAGTAGCACCTTGTTCTTCATGTAGTGAGTCTCATATATTGTGCTTCAAAGTAGCACTGAGATCTTCATGATAGAGAGTCTCTCATTTTGTCACTTTCATACTAGTGGGAATTTTTCATTATAGAACTTGGCTTGTATATTCCTACGATGGGCTTCCTCAAATGCCCTAGGTCTTCATGAGCAAGCAAGTTGGATGCACCCCCACTAGTTTTCTTTTGTAGAGCTTTCATATACTTATAGCTCTAGTGCATCCATTGCATGGCAATCCCTACTCCTCGCATTGACATCAATTGATGGGCATCTCCATAGCCCATTGATTAGCCTCGTCAATGTGAGACTTTCTCCTTTTTTTGTCTCCTCCACACAATCCCCATCATCATATTCTATTCCACCCATAGTGCTATATCCATGGCTTGCGCTCATGTATTGCATGAGGGTTGAAAAAGCTGAAGCGCGTCAAAAAGTATGAAACAATTGCTTGGCTTGTCACCGAGGGTATAGAAGTTGGAAACATCTTTGTGTGACGAAAATGAAGCATAGCTTAACCATATGATTTTGTAGGGATGAACTTCCTTTGGCCATGTTACTTTGAGATGACATAATTGTTTGATTAGTATGCCTGAAGTATTATCATTTTTATGTCAATATGAACTTTTGTCTTGAACCTTTCGGATCTGAATATTCCTACCATGATTAAGAAGATTTACATTGAAATTATGCCAAAGTATCACTCCGCATAAAAAATTCTCTTTTTATCATTTACCTACTCGAGGACGAGCAGGAATTAAGCTTGGGGATGCCTGATACGTCTCCAACGTATCTATAATTTTTTATTGCTCCATGCTACTTTATCTACTGTTTTAGGCAATATTGGGCTTTATTATCCACTTTTATATTATTTTTGGGAATAACCTATTAACCGGAGGCCCAGCCCAGATTTGTTGTTTTATGCCTATTTCAGTATTTCGAGGAAAAGGAATATCAGACGGAGTCAAAACGGAACGAAATCAACTAGAGAAGTTATTTTTGGAAGGAAACCCACCTGATGGACTTGGACCCCATGTTAGAAGAGCCACGAGGCGGTCACGAGGGTGGAGGGCGCGCCCCCCTGCCTCGTGGGGCCCCCGTAGCTCCACCGACGTTCTCCTTTCACCCATATATACCGTTGTACCCTAAAACTTCCAGAACAGAAGATAGATCGGGAGTTCCGCCGCCGCAAGCCTCCAGAACCACCAAAAACCAATCGGGGCCCCTTTCCGGTACCCTGCCGGAGGGGGGATCCATCTCCGGTGGCCATCTTCATCGTCCCGGCGCTCTCCATGACGAGGAAGGAGTAGTTCACCCTCGGGGCTGAGGGTATGTACTAGTAGCTATGTGTTTGATCTCTCTCTCTCTCTCTCTCTCTCTCTCTCTCTCTCTCTCTCGTGTTCTCTCTCGTGTTCCTCTATGGCACGATCTTGATGTATCCCGAGCTTTGCTATTGTAGTTGGATCTTATGATGTTTCTCCCCCTCTACTCCTTTGTGATGAATTGAGTTTCCCCTTTTGAAGTAATCTTATCGGATTGAGTCTTTATGAGAACACTTGATGTATGTCTTGGTGATCAACTTGCGGGTTTCGTGACATTGGGAACCTATGCATAGGGGTTGGCACACGTTCTTGATTCTCCGGTAGAAACTTTGAGGCACTCTTTGAAGTACTTTTATGTTTGTTGGATGAATCTGAGATTGTGTGATGCATATCGTATAATCATGCCCACGGATACTTGAGGTGACAATAGAGTATCTAGGTGACATTAGGGTTTTGGTTGATTTGTATCTTAAGGTGTTATTCTAGTAAAAACTCCAGGGTTGTTTGTGACACTTATAGGAATAGCCCAACAGATTGATTTGAAAAAATAACTTTGTGGTGGTTTCGTACCCGACCATAATCTCTACGTTTGTTCTCCACTATTAGTGGCTTTGGAGTGACTCTTTGTTGCATGTTGAGGCCTAGTCATATGTTCTATTTATGTTATTATTGTTGAGAGAACTTGCACTAGCGAAAGTATGAACCCTAGGCCTTGTTTCCTATCATTGCAATACCGTTTACGCTCACTTTTACCACTTGTTACCTTGCTGTTTTTATATTTTCAGTTTACAAAAACCTATATCTTCTATCCATATTGCACTTGTATCACCATCTCTTCGCCGAACTAGTGCACTTATACAATTTACCATTGTATTGGGTGTGTTGGGGACACAAGAGACTCTTTGTTATTTGGTTGCAGGGTTGCTTGAGAGAGACCATCTTCATCCTCACGCCTCCTACGGATTGATAAACCTTAGGTCATCCACTTGAGGGAAATTTGCTACTGTCCTACAAACCTGTGCACTTGCAGGCCCAACAACGTCTACAAGAAGAAGGTTGTCTAGTAGACATCAGTATCAGCCAAAGCCTTCTTGACGTCGGCGACTGAGAGGCGCGCGTCGGATTGGACCGTAAGCCTGCGCTTGTATTAAGGGTCTAGGTCTGCTTCCGGCCGCCCTCGCAACGTGCAGTTGTGCAATGGGCGATGGGCCCAGACCCTTGCGCCATAGGATTTAGACCGGCATGCTGACCTCTCTGTTGTGCCTAGGTAGGGTTGCGACGTGTTGATCTTCCGAGGCCGGGCATGACCCAGGAAAGTGTGTCCGGCCAAAGGGGATCGAGCGTGTTGGGTTATGTGGTGCACCCCTGCAGGGAAGTTTATCTATTCGAATAGCCGTGATCATTGGTAACAGGACGACCCGGAGTTGTACCTTGACCTTATGACAACTAGAACCGGATACTTAATAAAACACACCCTTTCAAGTGCCAGATATAACCCGGTGATCGCTCTCTAACAGGGCAACGAGGAGAGGATCGCCGGGTAGGTTTATGCTATGCGATGCTACTTGGTGAACTTACCATCTACTCTCTTCTACATGTTGCAAGATGGTGGCTGCCAGAAGCATAGTCTTCGTCAGGACGAGCTATCCCCCTTTTATTCTGGCATTCTGCAGTTTAGTCCACTGATATTGCCCCTTTACACAGATACCCATGCATATGTAGTGTAGATCCTTGCTTGCGAGTACTTTGGATGAGTACTCACGGTTGCTTTTCTCTCTCTTTTCCCCCTTTCCATTCTACGTGGTTGTCGTAACCAGATGCTGGAGCCCAGGAGCTCGACGCCACCGTCAACGACGACTCTTACTACACCGGAGGTGCCTACTACTACATGCAGGCCGCTGACGACGACCAGGAGTAGTTTAGGAGGATCCCAGGTAGGAGGCATGCGCCTCTTTCGATCTGTATCCCAGTTTGTGCTAGCCATCTTATGGCAACTTGTTTAACTTATGTCTATACTCAAATATTGTTGCTTCCGCTGACTCTTCTATGATTGAGCACTTGTATTCGAGCCCTCGAGGCCCCTGGCTTGTATGACTTATTTTATTTTTAGAGTTGTGTTGTGATATCTTCCCGTGAGTCCCTGATCTTGATCGTACACGTTTGCGTTTATGATTAGTGTACGATAGAATCGGGGGCGTCACAAGTTGGTATCAGAGCCGACTGCCTGTAGGAATCCCCTTTCCAACTCCTTGGCCGAAGCCGAGTTTAGTCATTGAAAAACTTTTACTAACATGGCTGTGCGGCTTACGGGCCCACCTCGCCATTGGGTGGTAGTAGGATCTTTTATTCCTCAACCTTTACTCTAGGACTCTGAACTCTCTTCTATTTGGGTTAAATGATTTTGCTAACATCTAACTTTAGGTTCTAGAAAATACTTCCTCCCGGAGAGCCTGTTCAGGCCAGATGATCTCCTGCTGCACCAGAAGATTCTGAAGACACTCTCTGATGCTTTCCCGAGACCCTTGTGCCCTTCGCCGTTGCGATCCCTACCACCGATAAATCTTTATGGATAACTACATACTTTTGTCGTTGATACCTTCATCCCCAGTTTCCCTTGTTATTACAAGGTGCCCTCAAATACTCTCCGATGTTCCAAGCATCCTTTATGCTTACTACCCAGCAGTTCCTTGCCGCATGAATAGCCCTACGAATAATTCTTCACCCTTATTGAGGAACTGTTCATTACTAGTTGATCATATGATCCACAAGGTACATTGATATACTATCCGGTCTTCCAGTAATTCTCTGCAAGCTGTTGCTGTGCAAATACTTGTTTGCATGCATTATGGTTGCGTTCCATATGTCTATCAATATTCATTAGTATCCCTTGTCATCGTCATTTTCAGCCTTTGATTTGATATGTGGTGAATGCTCGCAATCCTCAGTCGAAATCCTGGAATTTATCCTTCTGGATCAGACATCATTTTAAACATGAACTGGTTCTCGACCAACCGAATTGCCGTCGGTTGTACCCCTAAGTCTACTCAACTTATCCATCCTTAATCAGAGCGTTTGCTTCTGATCCCTTGATTTGGAAATCGCAAATCCTTTGCATTTGAGATTTGAATTAGTTAGTTATTCCCATAATTTGATGCCTTTGCATTCTTTCTTCCTCTGATTGAGTACCGATACTCACGTCAGCTCCGTTATGGACCGCCAAACCCATTGGTGGGTTGTTATCCGATGGTATCATTCACATTCAAATCTTGTGAGTTCTTTCCCAAATACATAATGCTTTGACAACCATGCTCTACTTTCGACCTTGTGTTAGTTACTCCTAGAAATTTGTGGTATATGTTCCTAAGATGCCTCGATGGGTTGAACCAATGCCTTACCTAATCTATGTGAGCCCGAAAGATTTCACGGGCCATACTCATCTGGTATTTCACCAGGTAAAACTTTCAACAACTAATGTCGTTTTCGAAATACGAGAGGTGAATGGAAGGTTATGCATTGAGGAAGTGGGAGTCGACCTTGAACCTTTGTGTTCATGCCCATGGACACGATGTAGATCCTATCATGGAAGCTTCTTGTAATAATAACTATTTCCTTGATATAATATCCTTTGGTATCGGTGAATTGATCCTTTGCACTCGTGGTTCCGACCATTTGTTCTTCTTTGATCCCATTTCTCGGGCAAGTTTAAGCACTTGTCTTATGTGGATCAATACACCTGTCCAACCTTTACTTTGATCTTTCGTCGAGTATTACACCCTGGTATCTCGAGATTATCGTGGAACTTCATAACTTCTTATGAGTTCTCCATCAAGTACTACATTCTCACTGATTCTAAATTTTTCACGGCCTCTGAGTCATTAAACACTCAAGGACACCGATAACTGAATCGAGTCCGCATCGTGATTAAGCAACTATTGGTAATCTTCTTTACTTACGAGTTTGTACTCGATCACATCATTTCTAGCTTGATCTGCTATATCATTTTGTGCTAAATTTTAACTGTGCTACTTGGTCCTTACTCCCAGAGCACAACTTTCGACAATGAGCTAAGCTTATTTCGTTTTCCTCGTCTTATCATTTTACTTCGAACAACAAACTTGATTTCGAGTTTGTGTCGTATCTGTGGTTCCAATAATCTTTCGTTGCATCATTCCTTTTTTTCTTGATGCAGTCGTTGTTCGGTTCCTTCTTCGTGGAGCCCCTCGACAAAATTGTAGTGATCTTCTTTAACAATTGGACTCTTTCCAGGATATCAATCGAATTCATGATGATAAGTGCCATCCTCGTTCCTTGGTAATTTGAGTTACCATCGACAACATCCTTATCTTCCTTTCATCACAAACTTGTTCATGCTATGGGTGCAAGTTGCTATCCAGTTTGTATTATGTTCTACCGTAAAGTATTACCGTCTTTTATGCCAAGAATGTGGCGATAATTTCACCACCTACTAAGAATTCTTGATACAAGTGATACTCCTCACCATCTCCATTCATTTCTTGGTCCCCGTGTTGTTTCTAACCGGAATACCGACAATTGAACTATGATGTGTGAATTCAAAACTTCTAGCAGCCCCATTTGCTCTGTAGTGAATGGTCGATAGTTTCATTCTTTGTGTATTGGTTATCAAATCACCATACTAACATTGATCATGCAACCTAAAGCCCATATTTAGGTGCACCTTCCAACCAGTGTTTGCTCGTGGATGTTCTCCTCGAGCAGACATCATTATATCAGTTGATATGACAAATGTTATCTCCTTGTTCACATAATTGTGGAACTCCATCTTCTTGGAAATTTCGAGGATTTGTCACTGAGTCAATCAGCCACCTCCTCACCTCTCCTTGATTTAATGATGAACTCTTGTTTCAGAACTCACTTTCATAGTTCAATTCCCGAGAATATTACAATGTCATCTCGACAATTTGCGTTGCACCTTTCTTCTCAGGCATCCTGAGTCTGAGTTATCCTGATACCAACCAGATCTGAATCTCGGTCAGATATGATGGTTGGAACATATTTTCAAGAGTTATAACATTGGTCGTTATATGACCCGGTAAGGTGGTGTCATGCCTAGTACACCTGGCCAGAGGACCTATTGTTATAGTTTCCTTGTTAGCAAGGCTATCCATTCTTCCATGAGGAAATTGTAAGACTTATTCTACAAGTTATTCCTGATGAATCCATTGAGTATCCAAAGTCCAACCTTTGCTTGAAGACCATGTCAATGCTATCTCGAAGCATGTCTGTGGTACTCCGATTTTCGACAAGAACATTTGAAGCCCAATGCTAAATGTTTTCTTGCTCAATTATCTAAACACCGTTGTATGGGTAATTTCATGAAATTTCTCTCCCCTTACCTAAAGAGTTTTCTACATTATATATTGTCATGGTTATCATGCTCTTCTTGTCCTTGGGAAGGATATACCCTTGAAATATGTGTTTAAACACATTTTCCTTTCCATTGTTCTGCTTAAACCTGATAATCATATTTTCGTTTCCATTGTTCTGCTTAAACCTGATAATCATATTTTCCTTTCCATTGTTTGGTTTAACCTTTCTTATGATCTATATGATCTAAGCAGTAATATTCTCCTGCTTTTGTAAACACCTCGGTGTACAATTCTGTCAGAAAGACCCTGTTACTTTTGTTGATGACATGCCGGTAACCACCGATGGACGAGAACTTTGCCTATTGGCCCGCCTCGTTCAACGAGCAGGAAAATGGTTCTCTTCGTCCCTCGCCCTTGGTACCGACATTGTTGCTGACATATCTGACAGGCTACCCTCTGACAAGCCTTGCTTGCATGATCACGCAAGACGTCTCCGCCCTTCCTAATTTTAACCCACATGGTGGGCCCATAACCCACAGTTCCACAGGATTGAAACCTGACTCTCTTGTACAACCTATTTCCAAACTTATTCCTCGTGCTTGGCTTCGTATTTAATTCACGGGCCACCTTCCTAGTGCTCTATTCCGGTATCAGACGCAATACTTACTCTCCCTGCTCTGAACCCGTTTCTCACTCTGGTTCAGACTTCGAGCAACTATCTATCCGCTTGGAACCTCTTATTGTACCTTCGTACCTTACTCTTGATGTATTTTATATGTTCAACTCGAGAGTTAATCTTATGCTCATTCATGGGTTAGCCCCAGATTGTTTCCCTCATAAGCATTCCGCCGTAGCCAAGTTGTCCCTTACCTATTCGTAAGTACGTTGGAGTTCCCGAAGAAAAGAACGACTTCACCAAGATGTCCTGAAGCAGAGAAATGAAGACGTCAAGGTAAGGGATCGACCTCTTCGAGAAGAGCAACCAAGACCGAGAAGATCCGTTACAATTTCGTAACTAGATCTCCCCCCCCCCCTTCTCTACCTCTTAAATCTCGGGACGAGATTTCTTGTAGTGGAGGAGAATTATGACGCCCGGATAATCAAGCTACAGTAATCCCCAACTAATGATGACAAGTCACCACGACTACTGTTGATAATCTCGCTCAGATTCAAAATTGCTTCGGATTCAAATTTAAAATAAAGTCAAACTATAAAAAGTTTTCAAATGTCAAACTAAAATGTTCAAAAGGTGGTAAATAATCCGTAGGTAATTATGGTGGTGAAATCAACTTTTTGTAAGGTAATTAAGTGGCCTAAAATAATTAAAAACATGAGTTAATTATTTATTAAAATGCATTTTCAAAATGGTAGAAATCTCCAAACTATTTTATTTTTCCCCGAACCGTTGTGTGACAGTAGCCTATATTACTATACTAACTGTGGAACAACTTTTGTTTTTATTAAGACTAAAATGGCCTAGAAACTAAAAATAAAGAGAAGTTGAAATAAAAAGAAAACAAAGAAAGGGAAAAGAAAGAAAAACCCCGGGCCTTCCCCCTCCCCTTCTACCGTTTGGCCCAACTGGGCATCCAACCCACCAGCCCACAGGACCAGCCGCCCCCATCGCTCCCTTATCCCCCTGGGTGACCGGAACCCTAGCGGTTCCCTCCCCACTTTTCCCCACGATCCCCTCGCCCCGATCCCCACTCCCTCTCCGCTTGTTCTGGATAGGGGCACGAACTCGCCGTGCCCGACGTGCACGTCGCCGCCCTCGTCGGCTCCGTCGTCGCCCTCGTCGGCTCCGTCGTCGCCCTCGCCGGCTCCGTCGTCGCCCTCGCCGGAGCCGTCGTCGCCCTCGCTGTCTCTGTCGCCCGCCACCTCGCGCTCCCATCTCCATCTCCCTCACGGATCTGCTCGCGCCCGAGGACGCCGTCCCCATCGCCGGAGCATGCCGCCGTCGAGCCCTCCGCGAGCTCGCTGTTGCACACCTATAGGGGCCGATGGGCCTCCCATCCTTCGTCTTCCCCCTCTCGTTTACCCCGTAGAGCTCACCGCACCCGCACCTCCAGCGCCTCCCGCTCGCTCTCTGCACGCCGTTGGGGGCCGAGGCCCGCCCCAGGCCATTCCCTTCCGCCCTGGCCATCGGCTCCCGCTCGCGCGACCGCGCCCTCGCGCCGTCCAGCCGCCGCCCTGCTCCCCTCGCCGCCCGCGACCGCGCAGGCATCGCCGTGCCGCCGCTGCCTCGCCACGGCTCCGAAGCCCGTCCCCTGCTGCCGTCCCAAGCATGTGGCCTCGCCCTGCCACTACTCCCTCTCCCCTGCAGCTACAGCCGCTCGTCGCGGTGGCCGTCGGCGCCCCGCTGCCGCCCTGTTTGCCTCGCCCCGTCGGGCGCCCGGGTCCAGGAGCCCAACGCCCGTCCTAGCTTGCTTCCGGCCGACTGCGCCGCCCCATCGTGGTCACCGGCGCTCGAAGCGCCCAACCGGGTGCGCCCCCATGGCCAGCGCCCGTTTGGGCTTCCCCCTGCTAACGCACCGCCCCACTATGGCCTTTGTGCCACTGGACAACGTGGCCCATGCCTCTTAGAAAAAAAGGAATTTTAAATATATATATTAATTAAATAATTAAAGAATTAATTAACTTAATTAATTGTGTTTAATTAACCTAATCAATTAACCGAACTAATTAAACCTGTTAAGTTAGTATAAGGCAATGACATGTGGACCCATTTCATTTAAAAGCCTTTTAAAAGTACCTAAGTCAATGACATGTGGCCCCCCACCTAACTGTTAAAATTAATTAAACTATTAATTTACACTGTCTCAATGACAACTGGGTCCCACCAGCCAGTTTGACCAGTCAACTTTGACCCAGTCAACTGCTGACTGGACTGTTGACCTTGACCCTGACCCCACCTGTCATACACAGGGGCTGGCTACTGCTATGTATAAATTGTATTTTCAGTTTATTTTCGAATGAAAGTAATTCTAGAAAATCATTAAAACTTTAAAAGAATCATATAAAATAAGCCGTAGCTCGGATGGAAAAACTTTGTACATGAAAGTTGCTCAGAACGACGAGACGAATCCGGATACGCAGCCCATTCGTCCGCCACACATCTCTAGCATAACAAACACACAACTTTCCTCCTCCGGTTCATTTGTCTAAAAACGTCAAACACCGCGAATCCTTTCCCGGATGTTCCACCCCTTCACCGATATCACTTACCACCGCGTTAGGGCACACCTAGCACCGCTACTTGTCATGTCATGCATTGCTATGCATCTGTTTGCCTTATATTCATTGTTTCTTCCCCCTCTTCTCTCCGGTAGACAACGAGACCGCCGCTGCTGCTGCCCCGATCGACTACGGTGTTGACGACCCCTCTTTCTTGCCAGAGCAACCTGGCAAGCCCCCCCCCCCTTGATCACCAGATATCGCCTATTCCTTCTCTCTACTGTTTCATTAGAGTAGTGTAGCATGTTACTGCTTTCGGTTAATCCTATTCTGCTGCATAGCCTGTCATTGTTGCTACAATTGTTGATACCTTTACTTGCTGTCCTAATGCTTAGTATAGGATGCTAGTGTTTCATCAGTGGCCCTACACTCTTGTTCGTCCGCCATGCTATACTACTGGGCCATGATCACTTCGGGAGGTGATCACGGGCATATGCTATATACTTTATACTGTTACATTTCGGAGATGGGGGCTGAAGGGGCAGGTGGCTCCATCCCGGTAGAGGTGGGCCTGGGTTCCTAACGGCCCCGACTGTTACTTTGTGGCGGAGCGACAGGGCAGGTTGGGACCACCTAGGCGAGAGGTGGGCGTGGCCCTGGTCGGCGTTCACGGTTACTTTAAAATAACACGCTTAATGAGATCTTGGTATTTGATCTGAGTCTGGCCACTGGCCTATACGCACTAACCAACTACGCGGGAATAGTTATGGGCACTCGACATCGTGGTATCAGCCGAAGCCTTCTTGACGTCAGCGACTGAGCGGCGCACGCCGGATTGGACCGTAAGCATGCGCTTGTATTAAGGGGGCTAGGTCTGCTTCCGGCCGCCCTCGCAACATGCAGGTGTCCAATGGGAGATGGGCCCAACCCCTGCGCCATAGGATTTAGACCGGCGTGCTGACCTCTCTGTTGTGCCTAGGTAGGGCTGCGACGTGTTGATCTTCCGAGGCCGGGCATGACCGAGGAAAGTGTGTCCGGCTAAAGGGGATTGAGCGTGTTGGGTTATGTGGTGCAGCCATGCAGGGAAGTTTATCTATTCGAATAGCCGCGATCCTCGGTAACTGGACAACCCAGAGTTGTACCTTGACATTATGACAACTAGAACCGGATATATAATAAAACACACCCTTTCAAGTGCCAGATATAACCCGGTGATCGCTCCCTAACAGGGCAATGAGGAGAGGATCGCCGGGTAGGTTTATGCTATGCGATGCTACTTGGTGAACTTACCATCTACTCTCTTCTACATGCTGCAAGATGGTGGCTGCCAGAAGTGTAGTCTTCGACAGGACTAGCTATCCCCCTTTTATTTTGGCATTCTGCAGTTCAGTCCACTGATATTGCCCCTTTACACAGATACCCATGCATATGTAGTGTAGATCTTTGCTTGCGAGTACTTTGGATGAGTACTCACGGTTGCTTTTCTCCCTCTTTTCCCCCTTTCCATTCTACCTGGTTGTCGCAACCAGATGCTGGAACCCAGGAGCTTGACGCCACCGTCGACGATGACTCTTACTACACCGGAGGTGCCTACTACTACGTGCAGGCCGCTGACGACGACCAGGAGTAGTTTAGGAGGATCCCAGGCAGGAAGCATGCACCTCTTTCGATCTGTATCCCAGTTTGTGCTTGCCATCTTATGGCAACTTGTTTAACTTATGTCTGTACTCAGATATGTTGCTTCCGCTAACTCGTCTATGATCGAGCACTTGTATTCGATCCCTCGAGGCCCCTGGCTTGTATTATGATGCTTGTATGACTTATTTTTTTTGAGTTGTGTTGTGATATCTTCCCGTGAGTCCCTGGTCTTGATCGTACACGTGTGTGTGTATGATTAGTGTACGATTGAATCGGGGGCGTCACAAGCCCCCAGCCCCCTCATCCTGATGATGGTCATCATTCCTCCTTGGTGGCACCGGCAGCGGAGGGAGGCCGGCGTTGCCCTGAGGGCGGTCCTCATGAGGCTTGTCTCTCCAGGCACCCTCATGAGGTTGGTCTTGCCAGCGGTCCTCACGAGACCGGTCGTGCCACTCCTGGCGGGTGCCGCGGTCGTCCCAGCATCCCCCACTTCGTCCTCCTTCTCGGTCGTAGCCTCGGTCGTTACGCTCGGGGCGTCGACTGAAGAGCCCATCGCAGATGGCCCTGAGCTCCTGACAGTCGTTGGTGTTGTGGCTGTGAACATTGTGGAAGGCGCAGAATGGGCGGTTGGCCTTGGAAGACTAGGGGTGGTCATGGCCGCGCTTCATCTCTGGCTCTGCCACGAGCACGACAGCCCCCTTGCGCTGCACGTCCTTGATCTTAGCCTTCTTGTCCTCCCAATAGGCAGTTGGGAGCTCGAGGTGGGAAAGGCGCCCTTCCTTAGCCCTTGCGCACTTGGTCGCCATGTTGAACATCTTCAGGGCCGTGCATAGCTCCTCGTGGATGGTGAGCTCCTCCTTCATCTTGACGTCGCGGACGCCATCGGAGAACGCGGAGATGATGGCCTCGTCCGTCACCTTGGGGACCTTGAGGCGGACGTGTTTGAAGCGCTGGATGTACTTCTGCAGAGTTTCCCCCGGTTGCTGCTTGATGCGCCGCAGGTCACCCGCGGCCGGCGGGCGGTTGCGCGTGCCCTGGAAATTGGCAACAAAGCGCTCGCCCATTTCGCCCCAAGAGGAGATCGATCCCGCGGGCAGGTTCAGGAGCCACGAGCGCGCGCCATCCTTGAGGGCCATGGGGAACTAGTTCGCCATGACCTTCTCATCGCCGTTGGCTGCCTTGATGCTCAGCTCATAGAGCTGAAAGAACTCCGCGGGGTCGGGGGTGCCGTCGTAGCACGGAGGCAGATCTGGCTTGAACTTGGCAGGCCAGACGATGCTGCACAGTTCGGGAGTGAAGGCACGGCAACTTGTTATGGTCACCGGAGCCCGTCGCGGAGGAGGAGCCTAATCTTGATACCCACGCGTCGCCGCCGCAGGCGGCACGCGGTCTTGACGCAGTGGCGCTGGGAGCGCAGGAGCGTTTTCTTACGGCCAAGCAACTTCTTGGCAACTTCCTTCTTCATGCGCGGTCGCCCTGCACGGCGGGTCGCACCGCGGTGCTGCGCGTCTTGGCACGAGGGCGGCGTCTTGATGTGGAGGTGGTGGAGGTGCTCCATGGGCTACGTCGCCCGCTGCTGGAGCTGGTCAAGGTAGCGAGAGGGACGGTGCAGGAGCACCCCCAGCGGCGCTGACGAGCTCGGCGATGCGGTCCAGCTAGTCGTCGTAGAGGTCATCGACCGGGCGGTAACGCAGTAGCTCGTGTGCCATGAGCAGCGCGGCCTGCGCATCCGTGGGTGCGCGATGAGCATGGGACGACGAGCCAAACGAAGTGAGCGACGGGGTGGCGGTGCGTCCATCCCGCCGCACAGAAGGGTGCATCGACAAAGCTTGCTGCTCGTTCCCGGCCGGGCTGGTGGCAGCATTGGCAGCAGGCGATGGAGAACGGCGGGGAGGTCCACCAACGGGCACCGTCTGAGCAACGCGGGCGGCATGTGCGGCCCGGCGCTCAGCACGGTCTCGGCGGGCGTCAGCTGTCGGAGTAATGGGCCACAGGTAGGCTAACCCTAAGACCAGAACCTTTCAAGACATCGGGGCAGGCTGCGCCCCTCTAGAAGCCGGCCGGAAGCACGACCGACTCCCCCTCGCAGCCGAGTCCTGAGGGCGAGCTCAAGACACGCCGACTCCAGTCTGGTGGCTTCTAGAGAAGCCGTCCACCAGGAGTCGGCCCACGGCACCAACGAATACCCGAGCCCTCATTAAGAGGGATGACATAGGGAGTGGCTACAGTAAAGCCCACTCCCTCCTCTTTCCAGGGGCAGGTATGGCCACAATGCGCCATACCCGCGGAGATCTCCGTCCAGCGCGGCACTGTCGCCATGCCGGCCCTAACATCAGCACCCATAGGCAGAGTCCTACGCCCACGACGGCCTGTCTGTACGACCCTGGGACGACGGGCCCCACCGGTCAGCGAGGATCCAGAAGACGGCGAGATCACCACCAGTCGGACCCGTTGGGAGTCGGCCTCCAGGAGTCGGCTCGCCCCTCCCACGGGTCCCATGCGCCATTAACCAGACGAGACGGCGGCCCCGGCAGTCAGCGGAGAAGACGGCAGCCCAAGAGACTAACGGATGGGCCCTGCACCCAGCCGGATTACCATTGTACCCCAGTGGGGTAGGCCTATATAAACCCCCCGGGACACCCATGCAAAGGGTTCGAATCCTGCAACACTAGACCAGATCATATAGGAAGGAGAGAGCTAGCCTTGCCTTCTCCTACCTCCAGGAAACAGCTCGAGGAGCAACCTTGTATTCACTTTGCCATAGTGACCATGCGGAGACCACGCAGAGCAGCAGTAGGGGTGTTATCTCCATGGAGAGCCCTGAAGCTGGGTAAGATTCGCCGGCGTACATGTCTACGCCTCATCCCGCTTCCACGCACCGGCGATGTTCTACTCGCTCCCGCCATGATAAGCCATCCTTTGGCATATGTCGCACCCAACCCCCGACATTTGGCGCCCACCGTGGGGCGAGGTGCACCGTCGTTCAGAGATCTACTCTGGACGGGAACCCTTTTCCTCCCAGGCGAGCGCAGCCAGCCTGGCACACCAGACGGGGTCTGTGCTGGCGCGCTGTATGGCGCTGAGATTGCCTGCGCGGCCAGCTGCCTCGCCGATCTCGTTGGTGAGGTCCGCCTCTCCGATGAGCCCGCGTCCGACGCGGGCACAGGTGGCCCCGAGAGCCTCCTCGCGGGCCTCCTCGATCAACTTCACGTCGCCAGCGAGCTAGCTGTGGACTTGGAGTCCGTAAGATCCACCGACCCGATGTTGGTCGATTCCGACACCACGTCGCTCGATGCATTCCCCACCAACGTGGTGATCTACGACGAGCCGCTCCCCCCTGCGGAAAGCGACGAGAGTGCCGTCACGGAGGTGTTTGTCATCAGTCACGACGAGCACTCCGGCGGAGGAGCTCACGACCTGCTTGATGCGGCGCTACAAGATCTAAGCGCGCCCATTCCCGAAGATGCCGATGCCGAGACGCTGGAGGCACGCCGCCTTCAGCTCGTCGAAGGCGCGAAGAAGCTGGCCAGCATGAAATGCCTGTCAGAGGCCAACCAGCGCGAGATGGATTGCGCTGTGGGTGGCTCGCCGGCTCCAGCTGGGCCTAGCAGCCTTGGCGCAGTCCAGCAGCGCGGCGTAGCCATCGCCAACCTGTTCGGGGTGAATCACCCCGTTTACGCCACGCCTGCGGAGAACATCCGAGCCGCCCAGGAGGCGGCTGACGAGCTGGACAATTTCGAGTGCGAAGAGCGTCACCTGATGACGGAGCGCGTCCAGCGACTCCTCGACGCGGCTGCCGAGCAGAACGAGGCTGGCTGCCGCACTGATGCGCCGCAACGGCAAAATGACGACCCGCCTCCCCGCCGAGATCAAGGGGCGACGTCTCGGACGCCGACTGGCGTGGTCCGCGGAAGAAAAGACAAGGAGCTGGCTGCCAGCCACAGTCGGACCCGCGTCACCATTGAGCGCGACCAAGACGGCCGCCCAAGTGCAGTGGAACGACGGGACGACTGTCTGCCTCCTCCCCCTCGGAGGGAAAGGCTAGTCTCCCCACCGCCTGTTGAACACCCGACTCTCGGCGACCGCCTTGGCCGCCGGGAAGGAGTCGGAGAAAATGACGCTCGCCACCGGATCGACTGACTCCACCGATCCCTGGCGCTCAAAGAAGAGGACGAGCTGGGCCCGCCGTATTTTGGTCCCCGCATCCTAGATGAGCCCTTTCCCAGGGGGTTCACGCTCCGAAGAGATACGCCCAAATACACCGGCTCCGTGAAGCCGGAGGACTGGCTAGTTGACTACTCCACCGCCGTCAACATCGCGAACGGCAACAAGCGTGTTGCCGTGAAGTACGTTCCGCTCATGCTTCAGGGCACGGCCTGGACCTGGCTGAACAGCCTGAAGCCCCGCAGCATCAACAGCTGGGTCGACTTCACCGACGCCTTCGTCCGCAACTTCACCAGCACGTACAAGCGACCTCCCAAGCCTCGCCAGCTTTCCTTGTGCATGCAAGGTCCCGACGAGTCAACTCGCGACTACCTCGAGCGTTGGGCCGAGCTCCGGAACTCTTGCGAGGGCGTGTACGAGGAGCAGGCTATCGAGTACTTCACCGCCGGGTGCAGAGAAGGCACCCTCCTCAAGCACAAGCTCCTCTGCGACAAGCCAGAGACCCTCGACGAGCTGCTGATCATAGCAGACAAGTACACCACGGCCGACTCCTCCATGAAGGCGGAGATTCAAGTTAGTGCGACTGGCAAAGTGGCTCCTCAGGCTCCTAGAACCCCGGCTGGAGACGCCAGTCGGCGACAGCAGTAGAGCGACCACAAGCGCAAGGCCCCACAGCCGGCTTCCAGCAGCCGGCAGGTGGCGACAGTCGAAGACCAGTAGCCGGAGGGGCAGCCTCCGCCCAAACGTCAGAAGGGCGGCAAGCCCAACTAGTTGCCGGCTTTCTCCTACGAGCAGACTTTGGACGGACCCTACAAGTTCCATAGTGGTGCGAAGCAGTCCAACCACACCACTCGGAAATGCCACTGGCTCACCAGGATCGCCAAGGGAGACGGCCTCTTGCCTCCCCCGCCTGCTGGGCAGCCGCCTCCTCCTCCGCCCCAGCAGCCAGCGGTTAGGCCGGTCGGCGCAGTACAAGACGAGTACCCAGAAGAGCATGGAGCCTATGTGGTGTTCACCAGTGTGGCCGATGACCGACGCAGCAGGCGACAGCAGCGGCAAGAGGTGAATGCAGTAGCGTCAGAAGCACCGGAGTTTATGCATTGGTCGGAGAAGCCTATCAGCTGGAGCAGGGTGGATCACCCAGAGGTGATGCCAAGTCCGGGCTCCTACGCCATGGTATTGGATGCCACCTTTGCTACAGACAAGCGGGCAGCTCGCTTCTCCCGAGTCCTGATAGACGGCGGCAGCAGCATCAACATCCTGTATAAGGACACCATGGAGAAGTTAGGAATCAAGCAAAGACAACTTCAGAACAGCCGGACTGTATTCCATGGCATAGTCCCTGGCCTTTCCTGCTCACCAATCGGCAAGATCCTGATAGATGTCCTCTTCGGAGACAAAGATCACTTCCGCCGAGAGTCAGTTTGGTTTGAAGTGGTGGACCTCGAAAGCCCATACCATGCATTCCTTGGCCGACCTGCTTTGGCCAAGTTCATGGCGGTCCCCCACTACGCCTACCTCAAGATGAAGATGCCGAGTTCCAAGGGGATTCTGACCATAGCCGGCGACTACAGAAAGTCGTCCGCCTGTGCGGCTGAGAGCAGTCGGCTGGCCGAGTCCCTGGTGATCGCGGCTGAGAAGCGGCTCCTTGACCGGGCTGTGGCAATGGCCGGCAAGCAGCCGGAGATGTCGCCCAACCCCAAGGAGTCGGAAGCTGAAGGTTCGTTCAAGCCGGCTAAAGAGACGAAGAAGATACCCTTGGACCTGGAGCACCCAGAAAGGTACGATGTCGTAGGTGCGAACCTCGACAGCAAATAGGAAGGCGAGCTCGTCAATTTCCTCCGTGAGAATCGGGACATCTTCGCATGGTCCCCTAAAGACATGCCCGGTGTTCTGACGGAACTTGCCGAGCACAAGTTACACGTTCGATCTGATGTGAAGCCCGTCAGGCAGCCCTTGCGCTGCCTGTCAGAAGAGAAGAGAAGAGTTGTTGGAGAGGAGATAGCCCGGCTTCTAGCAGCTAGCTTCATCATGGAAGTATTTTGTCTAGAATGGTTAGCCAACTCAGTCCTAGTATTGAAGAAGAACAAGCAGTGGCGAATGTGTATTGACTACACAAGCCTCAACAAAGCTTGCCCCAAGGATCCATTTGCTTTGCCAAGGATTGATCAGGTGATAGACTCCACAGCCGGATGCGAGCTGCTGAGTTTCTTAGATCTATTCGGGATATCACCAGATCAAGCTGAACCCGGCTGACAGACTGAAGACTGCCTTCATCACGCCGTTTGGAGCCTTCTGCTACTTGACCATGACGTTCGGCTTGAGGAATGTCGGCGCCACCTTTCAACGTTGCATGCAGAAGTGCTTCCTCAAGCAACTCGGTAGAAATGCCCACATTTACGTGGACGATGTGGTGGTGAAGACGGAAAAGCATGGAACACTGCTGGAAGACCTCAAGGAGACCTTTGAGAACCTGCTCCGATTTCAGATCAAACTCAACCCTGAGAAGTGTGTATTCAGAGTACCGGCCGGCCAACTTCTTGGCTTCCTGGTCTCCGAACGCGGCATAGAGTGCAATCCCATGAAGATCAAGGCCATCGAGAGGATGGAGGTGCCCAGCCGACTGCTGGACGTGCAAAAGTTCACTGGCTGCTTCGCGTCCATCAGCCGATTCATCAGTCGGCTGGGCGAGAAGGCTCTCCCCTTATACCAACTCATGAAGAAGACCACTTTTTTCGAGTGGAACCACAAGGCGGACGAAGCTTTTCTCCAGTTGAAGAAGATGTTGACTACTCCACTTGTTCTGGCGGCTCCGACTCCTAAGGAGCCCATGCCCCTATACATCGCCGCCACCAGCCAGGTAGTCAGCACAGTTATCGTGGTGGAACGCAAGGAGGAAGGCAAGGCACTACCTGTCGAGAGACCGTTCTATTACCTGAGCGAAGTGCTGTCGACCTCCAAGCAGAACTACCCCCACTACCAGAAGATGTGCTATGGCGTGCACTTTGCCGCCAAGAAGCTGAAGCCTTACTTTCAAGAGCATCCAATCACAGTGGTCTGCACAGCCCCACTAGCCGAGATCATCGGAAGCCGAGATGCTTCTGGCCGAGTGGCCAAGTGGGCCATAGAGTTGGCCCCCTACACCATCTACGACCAGCCTCGCACTGCCATCAAGTCACAGGCGCTGGCCGACTTCCTCGTCGACTGGGCTGAGACCCAGTACCTGCCTCCAGCGCCTGACTCCACCCATTGGCGGATGCATTTCGACGGCTCCAAGATGCGCACCGGCTTGGGAGCCGGCATTGTCCTCACCTCTCCCAAAGGCGACAAACTCAAATACGTGCTGCAAATCCATTTTGCCGCCTCCAACAACGTCGCCGAGTACGCGGCACTCATTCACGGGCTCCGGCTTGCCAAAGAACTCGGCATTCGCCGGATCCTGTGTTATGGTGACTCCGACTTGGTGGTCGAGCAGTCGACTAGCGACTGGGACGCCAAGGACACGAATATGGCGAACTACCGTTTCCTCGTGCAACAACTCAGCGGATATTTTGAGGGATGCGAGTTCCTCCACGTGCCAAGAAACGACAACGACCAAGCAGACGCCCTGGCACGAATCGGCTCTACCCGACAAGCAATACCATCCGGAGTCGCCCTTCAATGCCTCCTCAAGCCATCTGTCAAGCCTTCACCAGAATCAGACTCCATCTTTGTGCCGGCTCCACCTGAAGTAGCCGGATCCGACTCAAGAGCTCAGGCAGACGGCACAAGGATCCTGACAGACGGCTCCAGGATCACAGAAGTAAAAGCCGGCCCGGGGACTTCAGAACTCGGCCCGGGGACTGCACCAGCCGGCCCGGGGACTGCACCAGTCAGCCTGGGGACTTCGTCAATACAACAAGTGGCTGCCGACTCCGACCCGCCGCCCCCGGCCCAGCCGCCCTCGTCCAAGTCGCAGTTCTGACAGTCGAAGAAATCGCAGCACCCTTATGGGCCCAGCCCATCCTCAAATTTTTGGTAAGCAAAGAGCTGCCGACTAATGAGATCTTAGCTCGGCAAGTACAACGCCGAGCAGCAGCCTATACCATACTCAACAAAGAGCTGGTCAGGCGCAGTGTCACTGGTGTCTACCAGCGCTGCTTGGAGCCAGAGCAAGGCCAAGCAATACTCAAGGACATCCATCAAGGTGAGTGTGGCCACCACGCAGCTTCAAGAGCACTCGCTGCCAAAGCCTTCCGCCATGGTTTCTTCTGGCCGACTGCTTTAGAAGAATCCAAGGACTTGATCCAAAAATGCAAGGGGTGCCAGAAGTTCCGCTCCAAGCCGCATCACTCGGCTTCTGCACTCAAGACTATCCCCATTGCCTGGCCCTTCACTGTTTGGGGCCTGGACATGGTGGGACCATTCAAGACGGCGCGAGGCGTCCTGACTCACTTACTTCACCAAGTGGATAGAAGCAAAGCCAATCAAGAAGCTGAATGGTCCAACCGACGTGACTTTCATCTCCGACATCACAATTCGGTACGGCATACCACACAGCATCATCACCGACAACGGCACAAATTTTGCCAAAGGCCCCTTGGCCCGTTTCTGCGCGACGCAGGGCATCCAACTGGACTTAGCGCCTGTTGCCCATCCGCAGTCAAATGGCCAGGTGGAGCGAACAAACGGCCTCATCCTGTCCGGCATCAAGCCTCGACTCATCGAGCCTCTAGAGCGCTCGGCTAGCTGCTGGCTCGACGAGCTGCCAGCCGTCCTCTTGAGTCTGCGCACAACTCCAAACAAGTCAACTGGCTTCATGCCTTTCTTCCTCGTCTACGGTGTCGAAGCCATCATCCCAATGGACATAGAGTTCGACTCCCCACGAGTCACCATGTATACCAAGGAGGAAGCAGAAGAAGCACGTCAAGACGGCGTCGATCTGCTGGAAGAGGGCCGGCTATTGGCACTCAGCCGGTCCAGCATCTACCAGAAGAGCTTGCATCGGTACTACAATAGGAAGGTTAGGCCGAGATCCTTCCAAGAGGGCGACCTTGTGCTCCGACTGATCCAGCGAACAGCTGGCCATCATAAGCTGCCGGCGCCTTGGGAAGGCCCTTTCATCATCAGCAAAGTGTTGGGCAACGACTCCTACTACCTGATCGACGCTCAGAAACCCCGAGCACGCAAGAGGGACGACTCCGGCAAAGAGACGGAGCGACCATGGAACGCAAATCTCCTCAGAAGATTTTACAGTTAAATGCAGTATGTACCACGCTACCTTTTGTATTACAGTACCAAGAATTCGGGCCCCCCGAGAAGAGCTCGGGGACTGCCCTCTCTTATCTATATGATAAAAATTATGCCTACAAGTATGTTGCTTTTTGTCATGCCGCTTGGCACCGGGTTTGACTAGTCGGCCCGGGGACTTGCCACCTTGCACTATGAAATGCTTCCTGCAGTCGGACAAGTAATGTGTGGCACCTAAGCCGCCTCCTGTCAGAAGCTGCAGCTCGCAGAGCGACTGACTGGTGGGCAGGAGTAGGGTAGAATGGGCATCCACATGAAAAATGGCTAAGGACTAAAAGCATAAACATAGCTTAAGCCGGCTTCCAGCCTTTTTTTGCTAACCGACTCTTGAGCAGTCGACTCGCCGCCTTCTATTCTACTTGCTAGAAAACTCTAAAACGGCTAAGTACTTGCCTTCCTAAAGTAGCCAAGTATTTGATCCAGCGGCAGTCAGCAGAGCGGCTGCCCGACTGGCAAGACGGCAACTGAGGGAAGGCGGCAAAGGAAAAAAGCCAAAGGAGCAATAAGCAAGAAGAGATAGAATTCGGATAAATATTTACATAACAGAGGCCCTTGGCCGAATTTTCGAATAGAAGTTCAAAATACACCCGGCGGGTGGAATTGCGTGAATTAACAAAGTTCTCCAAAGACTATTAAGCAGACGAGACAAAGATAAAGTGGCAGCCTAGGAGGCAGCAGACGGGTTCGGAGGATCGGAGGAGACGACCGTGTCAGATGTTGGGGCGGCCGGCTGGTCGGTCTCGGCTTGGTCACCTCCGGCGGCAGCCGGCTCGGACGGGCGCGACTCGTTGCTGGAGGCGCGATCGAGCTGGGGCTGGCCATCCGCCCCGTCTTCTGGCGCCTTCGTCCGCTGCCTCGCCTTCCTCCTCGGCGCTGGAGCCGATCACCTCTGCCGAGTCCTCGCCGTAGTCGGGGTTCATCCCGAACCACTCCGGCGGCGCCTCCTCGCCATTTTTAGCCCGCTCGGGGACGAAGACGCTGGTGTCGGTGTACTCGGCGATCGCCGCCGCGCGCTTGACAAGGGCGTCTTCCGCAGCTTCCAGCTCTGGCTAGGCCTCTGACCGGAGTGTGGCTAGCCGGTCTAGGTCCAGCCCCGGGTACCACGCCTTGACGAACTCCAAGGCCCGTTGCGCTCCAGCCCGGGCCGAGAAACCCTTCCAGCCTCAAGACGGCCAGCCGCGACCTCCAGCCAGTCGGCAGTCCGACTAGGAGTGCGTGGAGCCTGCATATCCGGCCACAAGGCGGCAGTCGCCTGAGTGCCGACACGCTGAAGCTGGCGCAGCATCCGGTGGGACGGCCGCAGGCGAGCCTCAATGCTCAGGATCTGCTCGTCAAGGGTTCGGGGGGCATCGGCAGCGATTTCCGCGCCATCCGCCCTCCGCCCCTCGCGATCAGCCTCGATGGCTTGATTCGCGGCCTGCGAGTGGCCTGGGAAGAAGTCTGCCGAGACGAAAAGAATGAAGAACAAGTCAAATAAACCAGGAGTCGACTTGACCTGTAGTCGGCAACTAGAAGAAGAAAAAGGAGGAAACCCACCGTCGACAAGATCCTCGATCTCATGGAAGCCGGAGGTCAGCAGCGCCTCCTTGTCGGTCCAGGAGGAGCGTTCGCTCGCGAACGCGGCCATGAGCGCGGTCTCCTTTTCCTCCGCCTCGTCCCGAGCCTTCTTGAGCAGCTCCTTCTGCTCCGCCAGTTGCGTAACCAGCAGGTCGCGCTCCGCGGCCAGCTTGCTGCGCTCCTCCTCCTTGGCATGCAGCGCGGTGTTGGCTTCGCCCCACTACTGCTGCAGGGTGGCGTTGGCCTCTAAATAAAAGAAGAAAGAAGGTGTCAGTCGTCAACAAAGAAGGTCGCCAGGAAGATCCGGCCCGACTGCTCAGCAGTCGGCCCGAAACTCGGGGACTACAACCCGCGGGTGCACCAGCGCGCCCCTGCGGAAAGAAAGAAGACTCACTCCGACTCTCTGACAAGTTGGCAGTCCACTTGCCTATCTCCTCGACGTTGCGGTTGAAGGCGGTCGCGCGAATATTATGATAGTCTTATGGCAAACATGTCAGACAGACGATTAGTACTTGGAACTCACCGATTAGAGTTCCAAGCCGCCTGCTCAGCAGCCGACTTGGAAATCGGGGACTACATCCAGTGGATGCGCTGGCGCGCCCCCACAGAAAAAGAAAAAGAGGAAAAACAAGTAAAACAAGAAGGAGGAGACGTACTCGGATGGCTATCCGCAACGCCAGATGCGCCTTGGTGCAGTTCTAGATGGTGTCGCCCTCAGCTCGGAGCTTGGCCTGGACGTCTAGAAGCGCCTGGTTCAACGGACCCGTCCCGCCTCCCCGCACCCACCCAGTGGGTGCGGCGCTCGTCGCCTCGGCGTCTGGGATCATGGAGCTCGCGGTGCCAATATCCAAAGGGCGCGGCGCTGAAGTCGCCTTTGCGAGACGGCGACGCGTCGGCGTCCCGACTTGAAGAAGCAGGCCCGCCTCAACCTCATCTTCAGTCGGCGGCACTGGCGGGCCCGAAGGCTGCTCACCATGCGCGGCTCTGGCTGGCGGCGGCGGTGGTGGCACAACCACGTCCGGCATGGAGGCATCGCCGCTTTCCCTCTCCATGATCGGGTTCTCGCTGCCGACTCCCCCAGTCTACCCCGTGAACCCCGACTGCGGTGGCGCAGAGTTCAGTGAGGTGACGAGCACTGCCGATTGGCGGCGCACGGCTTCCTCAGCCTGCCGCCTTGCTGCGATGGCAGCCTCGGCCTCTTCCAGTTTCTTCTTGGCAGAGGCCTCCGCCTTCTCCAAGCGGGCGACCTCCTCCTCCTCGCGCTTCTCTTGCGCGTTCCGCTTCGTCGCCTCCTCGAGGTCGGCGGCGGGGTCGACCCGCAGAGTGGTGGAGGACGTCTCCGCCGACCCGATGATGGAGGCGGCGGCGACCCTCTCAAGAGTGAGGGGAGCCCTGAAGCAAGGGAAGCAAATAAAGACTCAGACGAAAGCTGCGAAGAAAAAATAAAGGCGGAAAGATGGAGTACTCACGCGGAGACCAGCGGCGGCTTCTTCACTTCCCTACGGAAGCGGTTGGCCTTCGCGGCCGCCTCGTCCCGCTTGGACACCGCGGCCGAGCTCTTGGGCTTCTTCGGCCAACTGCCAAACATGCTCGGCACGGCCTGGTGCTTCTTCACGCTGCCTTGAGCGTCCGACGCGGCAGAGGAGCTCGCTCCGGGTTGGCCGGCTCCTGGTTGGTGGCAGGGGACGACTTCCTCATCGTCATCAGGCCAGTCCTCTAGACTGGCCCCGAGCCGCAGGACGCCTCCCCCCTCGGCGTCGTCTTCCAAAGCCGCCGCCCCCAGATTGGGGTCGTCGGTGTCGCTCTCCGCCCGGTCGGCGAGGAACTCGCAGGCCGGCCCTGCGGTGCCTGCTGATGGATGGTGGAGGGGATTCTGACCACGGCCGACTAGTCAGGTCGGACAAGACAAACTCGGCAAGAAAGAAGACAATTTAAAGAAAGAAGGAAAGACGCAACTTACTATAGGTGGGGGGTTGGCGCGAGAGTACGGCTCCTTGCCGAACAGCCAATCCTCCAGGAGCTTGTTGTCTGAGAGGTAGTTCACCATATAGGCCACCTCCGCGTGAGGCATGTCCTTGGTGCAGAACCGGCTCGGGTCTCGGCGCCCGCTCATTTGGCATATCATATGGGGCCGACCTTGGAGCAGGAGGACTCGGCGCGCCACGAAGGCGGCCAGCAGATCCGTGCCGGTCAGGCCCTCCGTCTGTGTCAGCACTCGGAGTCACATGATGGCGCTGGCTCCTGCAGGCGTCAGCGACTTGGCCCGGTATGACCCGTTGGGCAGCCTCCCAGCCAGCGGCCTGGCTACGAAAGCCGGCAGATTGACCCAATCGCCCTCCGCGAAGATGCTCTTCACGTAGAAGTACGATCGCTGCCACATCTTCACTGACTTTATCAGCTTGATGGTGGGGAAGGGATTGTCGGCCCCCGACCTCCGCACGGCGATGAACACGCCGCACTAAGCCGGCACGCCTGCGGCCTGGGTGTCGAGCTTGCAGTGGAAGAACTCCCCCCAAAGCTCGATGGTGGGGAGGACTCCGAGGAATCCTTCGCACAGGGCGACGAAGGCAGACAGCAGCACCACCGTATTGGGCGTGAGGTGGTGCGGCTGGAGGCCGTAGAACTCGAGGAAGGCGCGGAAGAAGCTGCTCACCAGCAGGACTAGGCCACGCAGGCAGTGCGAGCGGAAGATGACCCGCTCGCCCTCCTGCGGCGCTGGCGAGATCTCCCCCTTTGGCGCGGGACGTACCCACACATAATCTTTGCCGGGGAGCCGACGCGTTTTGCGGAGGAAGTCGATGTGGTCGTCATGAACCTCCGAGCCATCCCAGGTGCCAGAATGCACCAAAGGGGGTGCGGCGGAGGAGGAAGAACTCATCGTGGGCGGTCGTCGCAGCGCTCGACGAGGCTCCGGGCGCGGTGGTGCGAGGAAGAAGAAAAGGAGCAAGGAGTAGCGTGGAGGAGGGGCGCACGTGCTCTGCCGCTCCCCCTCCTCCCCCTACTTATAGCCTCACGGGCTGCGAAGCCGAGGGGGCGGTTGTGGGATTTACTGCACCACGACCCCACGACTCCCCCACCTTTATCGCATGGAGTTACTGCGCGCAGTAACTCCGTGGGAACCCCAACCGTCCGCCATGGGCGCAGCAGATCCGCTCGCGCGCCGAGGCACAGTAGTCGCGGGCCCCGCCCGCAGACCTGTGCCGTCACGCGCGTGGGCAGGCAGACTGGCCTGGCCGCGCGCTGCCACGTGACAGTCCCTAATCGGGCAGCGGCCTGGAAGCTTAGCCAGCACACTACTTGGTTCCCGCCGGGGCGTTCGAAATATTGGGTGAGTCAGAGTTGGGCGAGTCCGACTCCTTCTAGTCGGCCTGGCGGAAGTCAAACAAGATCTGAGTCTCGGGCTCCCGGAGAGAGAAACTGTTGAGGCTCCTTGGATGATCATCTGCGGTGCCTCACCAGCTTCGGGGACTACTGTCGGAGTAATGGGCCACGGGTAGGCTAACCCTAAGCCCAGAACCTTTCAAGACATCGGGGCAGGCTGCGCCCCTCTAGAAGCCGGCCGGAAGCACGACTGACTCCACCTCGCAGCCGAGTCCTGAGGGCGAGCTCAAGACACGCCGACTCCAGTCTGGCGGCTTCCAGAGAAGCCGGCCACCAGGAGTCGGCCCACGGCACCAACGAATACCCGAGCCCTCATCAAGAGGGACGACATAGGGAGTGGCTACAGTAAAGCCCACTCCCTCCTCTTTCCAGGGGCAGGTATGGCCATAGTGTGCCGTACCAGCGGAGTTCTCCGTCTGGCGCGGCACTGTCGCCATGCCGGCCCTGACATCAGCACCCATAGGCAGAGTCCACGCCCACGACGGCCTGTCTGTACGACCCTGGGACGACGGGCCCCACCGGTCACCAGTCGGACCCATTGGGAGTCGGCCTCCAGGAGTCGGCTCGCCCCTCCCACGGGTCCCACACGCCATTAACCAGACGAGATAGGGAGTGGCTATAGTAATCGCCCGCCAGGCGGCGGAGCTGTAGCTACGACCCCGTGACCAAGCCTGCGTCATTAGAGGCACGGCTACAGTAATCAGGAGCCGGCAAGACCCGCCCGCGGCGGACACGGCCTGTCAGCTCCGTACCGGACCAGTCGGCGGGGCCCACCAGTCGGCAGGCCCCGACAGTCAGCGGAGAAGACGGCGGCAAAGAGACTGACGGCAGGGCCCTGCGCCTAGCCGGATTACCATTGTACCCCTGGGGGGTAGGCCTGTATAAACCCCCCGGGGCACCCATGCAAAGGGTTCGAATCCAGCAACACTAGACCAGATCATATAGGAAGGAAAGAGCTAGCCTTGCCTTCTCCTACCTCCAGGAAACAGCTCGAGGAGCAACCTTGTATTCACTTTACCATAGTGACCATGCGGAGACCCCGCAGAGTAGTAGTAGGGGTGTTATCTCCACGGAGAGCCCTGAAGCTGGGTAAGATTCGCCGGCGTACATGTCTACGCCTCATCCCGCTTCCAGGCACCGGCGACGCTCTACTCGCTCCCACCATGATAAGCCATCCTTTGGCATATGTCGCACCCAACCCCCGACATCAGCCATGGATACGGTGGAGCGCGGAATGTGGATCGACGGAAGAAAGGCTTTAGCGCACCCCTACCTGGCACGCCAAATGTCGGATTACGGGTTCCGGCAAACCCTTGAGGTTTGAACACTGGGATGCGCACGAAGATCTCTCTCTCCCTAGCTCCCTCTCACAACGATCTGTAAGCCTAGCCCGACGAACCCAAAGAACAAGAGACACGAGGGTTTATACTGGTTCTGGCCACCGTTGCGGTGTAATACCCTACTACAGTGTGATGTGGTGGATTTCCTTGTAGGTTGAGGATGAAAAAGTACAAGGGGGAACGGCCTCCTGAGGAGAGGTGTTCTTGAGCCCGGTGAGCTTGTGTGTGTGAGGATGGTCTGAGTGATCCATCCCCTTGCTAGGGTGGTGGCTAGTCCTATTTATAGAGGCCCTGGTCCTATTTCCAAATGTTAGGTAGGAAGGGATCCCACAACGGCCAATTTTGAAGGGAGACAACTTGTACAAGTTATCCGGACAAAAGGTGATCTTCGCCTGCAAAAGGCTCTGGTGGTGAAGCCGCCGCGGGCTCCGCGGTGACCTCCATCCTGCCGTCCTGCTGGTCTTGGTCTCGTTGCACCGATATGGAAACCTTTGCCTGATGCCTCGACACTCCTCGCCTATGCTTGCCCCTTTAGCACCAAAGAGGAAACGGGTACTCTGCGCCCACTGGCGCCCGCCTGGCCTTGATCATCACGGCTCACGTCACGCGCACCTCGCGAGGTGCCCCTTGCATAGATATCTCCGCTCCTCGGGAGCCAGCCTAGTGAGGCTGCCCCTGAGGAGGTCTTGTGTCGTCCGCCTCGCGAGGCCTAGCCCCTCGCGAGGGTCTTGAGTGGTTGCTTGTTGAAGATGGGTGGTGGAGCCACGCCTTGGGCCGCAGACAGGCAAGTCTGGGTACCCCCGTTCCCAGGACGCCGACAATTCTAGCTACCGGTATTCTCCCTCTTTGTGTGAATGAGGGAGTCCTGGATTAGGGGGTATCCGGACAGCCGGACTATATCCTTTGGCTGGACTGTTGGACTATGAAGATACAAGATTGAAGACATCGTCTCGTGTCCGGATGGGACTCTCCTTGGCGTGGAAGGCAAGCTTGGCGATACGGATATGTAGATCTCCCCCCATTCTAACCGACTCTGTGTAACCCTAGCCCCCTCCGGTGTCTATATAAACCATGGGTTAGTCCATAGGACAAGAACAATCATACCATAGGCTAGCTTCTAGGGTTTAGCCTTTACGATATCGTGGTAGATCAACTCTTGTAATACTCATATCATCAAGATCAATCAAGCAAGAAGAAGGGTATTACCTCCATCGAGAGGGCCCGAACCTGGGTAAACATCGTGTCCCCTGCCTCCTGTTACCATCTGCCTTAGACGCACAGTTTGGGGCCCCCTACCCGAGATCCGCCGGTTTTGACACCGACATTGGTGCTTTCATTGATAGTTCCACTGTGCCATCACCATAAGGCTTGATGGCTCCTTCGATCATCGGTAACGATGCGGTCCAGGATGAGGTCTTCCTCCCTGGACAGATCTTCGTATTCGGCGGCTTCGCACTGCGGGCCAACTCGCTTCGCCATCTGGAGCAGATCGAGCGCTATGCCCCTGGCCATCAGGTCAGGTTCGGAAACTTGAATTACACTACCGACATCCGCGGAGACTTGATCTTCGACGGATTCGAGGCCATGCCAGGTGTGCCACACAAGCACGACGAGCATGATATAGCTCTATCGTCGGACATTGTTTGGGAGATCACAATGGCAACTACTCCGGCCTTCAATCCGTAGCAAATTGCACCATCCGAGGACGGGCGGATAGACCCCGCCTTGGAGGCCACACTGTCAGCGGCGGTAGAGAGAAATATTGACCTTGCCCCTCACGAGAGCCATCACGCCGAACCACTGGATTCATCTCCGGCCGCGGACCCCGAACCGCCTGCGCCCATGCCTATCAAATCCGATTGGGCACCGATCATGGAGTTCACCTCCATGGATATCTTTCAGCACTCGCCCTTCAGCGATGTGCTAAACTCGTTAAGGTCTCTCTCCTTGTCAGGAGAACCTTGGCCGAACTATGTCCGGCTAGAATGGTATGCGGATGACGAGGAAATTCACTCCCCACCCACCACCCACTTAGTATCCACTGTCGACGATTTAACCGACATGCTCGACTTCGACTCAGAAGACATCCACGGTATGGACGACGATGTAGGAGATGAACAGGAACCACTGCCCACAGGGCACTAGACCGCCACCTCATCATTTGATATATATACATGGTGGATACACCCAAAGAAGACAATGGCGACAAGACAGCGGAGGATGACCCCTCCAAGAAGCAACCCAAGCGCCGATGTCAGCGGCGCCGCTCTAAATCTCGCCACAGCAAGAGCGGTGATACCGGCACAGGAGATAATAGCACTCCGGACAATGCCGAAGATGACGACAATCCCCTCTAGCAAGATTTAGGGCCGGAGGATGAACAAGCCAACCGTCCCGAGCGAGCGGCAGAGGGAGAAGTGGAGGATGAAAATTACATGCCTCTCTCCGAAGACGAAGTGAGCCTCGGCGACGAAGAATTTGTCGTGCCTGAGGATCCCGTCGAGCAGGAGCGCTTTATGCGTCGGCTTATAGCCACAACAAATAGCCTAAAGAAAAAGCAACAACAGCTTCGAGCTGATCAGGATTTGCTAGCAGACAGATGGACGGAAGTCCTTGCGGCCGAGGAATATGAACTCGAACGCCCTTCCAAGGGTTACCCAAAGCGCAGGTTGCTACCCCGACTTGAGGAGGAAGCATTAAAACCTACATCACCAGCGTACGACGCGGCTGATCGACCACCTCGCGGCCGAGACAGAGAGGCATTCCAGCCTGAAGCTCAGCCCGCACCCCGCCGCCACTCAAATACCAAGGCACGGGGCAACACACGAGACCTGTGAGATGTATTGGAAGCCAGGGCAACACACGCAAGATCGATCTACGGATCACAAGGGCGCGCGCCTACACGGGACGATGACCGTCACGCCGGATACAGTAAAAGTAAATCCAGCCAGGCCGAACACAGCAGGTAATACTCATATGAGCTGTGTCGTGATATAGCCCAGCACAGAGGCACCACACACCCCCTATGCTTCACTGACGAAGTAATGGATCATGAATTCCCAGAGGGTTTTAAACTCGTAAATATCGAATCATACGATGGTACAATAGATCTCGCGGTATGGATTGAGGATTTCCTCCTCCACATCCACATGGCCCGCGGTGATGATCTACATGCCATCAAGTACCTCCCACTAAAACTCAAAGGACCAGCTCGGCATTGGCTGAATAGCTTGACAGCAGACTCCGTTGGCCGTTGGAGGATCTGGAAGATGCATTCCTTGACAACTTCCAGGGCACTTATGTGCGACCACCGGATGCCGATGACTTGAGCCATATAACTCAGCAGCCGGGGGAATCAGCCAGGCAATTCTGGACACGGCTCCTAACCAAGAAAAATCAAATTGTCGACTGTCTGGATGCAGAGGCCTTAGTGGCACTTCAGCATAACATCCGCGACGAGTGGCTCGCCCGGCACCTCGGCCAGGAAAAGCCGAAGTCTATGGCAGCCCTCACGATACTCATGACCCGCTTTTGCGCGGGAGAGGATAGCTGGCCGGCTTGCAACAACAACATATCAAGGAACCTTGGCACTTTGGATACCAAGGACAGTAACGGCAGACCACGTCATAGCAAACACAAGCGCCATAACAACAACGATAATGCTGAGGACACGACAGTCAATGTCGGATTCAGTGGCTCTAAATCCGGTGAGCGGAAAAAGGCATTCAAAAGAAGTACTCTGGGCCCGTCCAGTTTGGACCGCATACTCGATCGCTCATGTCAGATACACGGCACCCCCGATAAGCCAGCCAATCACACCAATAGAGAATGTTGGGTGTTCAAGCAGGCCGGCAAATTAAATGCCGAAAACAAGGACAAGGGGTTGCACAGTGATGACGAGGAGGAGCCCCGGCCGCTGAACACGGGAGGACAGAAGAGGTTCCCCCCACAAGTGTGGACGGTGAACATGATATACGCAACCCACATCCCCAAGAGGGAACGGAAGCGCGCACTAAGGGACGTCTATGCGATGGAGCCCGTCGCCCCAAAGTTCAACCCGTTGTCCTCTTGTCCGATCACCTTCGATCGTAGGGACCACCCCACTAGTATCCGTCATGGCGGATCTTCCGCATTGTTCTTAGACCCCATCATCGACGGATTTCACCTCACTCGAGTCCTTATGGACAGCGGCAGCAGCCTGAACCTGCTTTATCAGGATACGGTGCGCAAAATGGGTATAGACCCCTCAAGGATCAAACCCACAAAAACAACCTTTAAAGGTGTCATCCCAGGTGTAGATGCCCATTGCACGGGCTCAATCACACTAGAAATGGTCTTCGGATCTCCGGACAACTTCTGAAGCGAGGAATTAATCTTCGATATCATCCCGTTCCGCAGCGGCTACCACGCACTGCTTGGGCGAACCGCATTTGCAAGATTCAATGCGGTACCAACTACGCATACCTCAAGCTCATGATGCCAGGATGCGGTACCAACTACGCATACCTCAAGCTCATGATGCCAGGACCTAGGGGGGTCATAACAGTCAATGGAAACACAGAGCGCTTGCTCCACACGGAGGAGCACACTGCAGCCCTCGCAGCAGAAGCACAAAGCAGCCTCTTAAGGCAATCCAGCAATTCGGCGATAAAGCCCCCGGACACCGTTAAGAGAGTCCGACGTAACCTGCAACAGGACCGCCCTAGTCCCGGACAAACAGCGAAATCCGTGTCGCACGTACATAATTATGCATTGAAAATACCATGGGCGTAGGCAGGGGCACGACCATGGCACGTCCCACAGTGCGGCTCAACCGCCCTAGGGGCTGAATACCTTCATCATTCTCCCTCTTTCAGGACCTTACTCTCTGGAAGCTCTATTCGGCAGTGTGATTGCTAGACACATAATACAACAACCAAGGAGGCAGGAAGCTACGTCGTACAATGGAATCCCCAGGTGGTCTCTAATAACGAGCGGAATACTTGCTTTAAATACCAGTCCGCAGCTTGCCCTTGGATAGGACATGTTAAATAATCCTATTTTTTTGCTTATTGCACCACTTGTATCAGTACGTTTCAACGTATTCTTCAACTAACAATGCATAGCACTAGTCTATCATCGCATTATTTACTCCTTTTTATATATGTTTATTTACAACAATCAGCACCCGTACATTCTGGTACGGCCAGTATGCCAGGGGCTTTCGTATACCCCATAATAAGGCGTGAGAAGTCCGAACACTTTCGACAGTGCGGCACCCCGAACTTATAGCACTATATGCATCAGCTTCGAATCATGTCTTGGGTCAATAGTCGGGTTTGCCCGGCTCCCATGTTTTGGCACCTTACGTTCCGCTATATCGGCTAAGGTAGAACTGGGAGAACTACTGCGATTGTGACCGGTTCTTCCAGACGAGCACCTTAGTAGAGAAAGCCAAAACTGACTGTCATGATGAGGCGAGAGCTGGTTGCTATTCGAGAGGGCTCAAGTCCCTAAAGACCTTTTCCGCTTCGGGCGAGGAGTTGGCTTTGTCCGACTTAGGCGTATATAGCGCCCCAAATTCGGCCTTCCGAATACTAGGGGCTTCGCCAAAATTTAAAATTGTAGACTTCTATGGCTAAGTGAGAGTGATAAAGCATTATAGTCCAATTGCCTGGTTCGTTGCGCTGAGCACCTCCCTCGAAGGACCCAAAAATGGGGAAAAGAGTGCTCAGATTTATCCTGAACACCCCAGCACTAGCTGCATGGGGGCAGAAGCCGACGACTGGCCAACTCCCAGATTTTATAAACGGACGCCCAAAAGGTAATATTTTGAATTCAAAAAGCGTTCCATAACGCAAATGAACTAGTTTTCACATTACATGATCACATGAGTACGTTCATTCAAAAATTACATCCTTGGTACACTCCTCCGCCACAAGACGGGCACCCTTCAGGACACCCTCATAACACATCTCGGGGTGGCGATGCTCCTTGCCCTGCGGCGGCCCCTCCTTCACCAGCTTCTCGGCGTCCATCTTCGCCTAGTGCACCTTCGCACGGGCAAAAGCCCTGCGTGCACCTTCGATGCAGACGAACCGCTTGATGACGTCCAACCAAGGGCAGGTATTCACAAGCCGCCTCACCAGACCAAAGTAGTTGTTGGGCAGAGGATCGCCAGGCCACATCTAGACTATAAGGCCCGTCATGGCCTGTTCGGCCGCCTTGTGAAGCTCGAGCAGATGCTTCAGCTGGTCGCTCAAGGGCATCGGGTGTTCGGTCCCAGTATACTGAGACCAGAACAACTTCTTTGTCAAGCTCCCCTCCTCGGCCCGGTAGAACTCCGCAACGTCAGACACACTACGGGCAGATCTGCGAATGCTCCTGGAGAGCTCCGAACTTGGGTAAGTAAAAAGAAATTTTCCTTCACGTGCTTGCTTTGCATAATGAACGCCTTACCCGCCGCTATCTTCTTAACCGCCTCAACTTCCTGGAGGACCTTTTGGGCTTCGGCCTTGGCATGTTTCGCGTTGTCGAGCGCCTTTGCAAGCTCAGACTCTTGCATCTTAGAGTCAAGCTCCAAGGCCTCGTGCTTCTTGATGAGAGCCTGGAGCTCTTGCTGCACCTCGCCCACTCGGGCCACTTGTTTTCCTCGCTTGGTGCGCTCCTGGGCCGCTTTGTTTTCAGCCTCGGACAGCGCCTTCTTCAGGGTCGCCACTTCAGTCGTGGCCCCTGGTACATTCATGATGATTCAATTATTCTGCAATCAATTCCTTTTTCATATAGACAAGGTCTTGCTTACCTTTGTTCTCTTTGAGATGCCTCTTGATAAGGCCGAGCTCCTCCTTGTACCGCTCAGGGTCCTGCTGCAGTGCAGCGACCTCCGCGGTACATGCGGCAGTGGCCAGCAGTGAAGCCTGCATATAAAAATAGACATATTCTAATTAGACTCCTGAGTCATGATTTGATCCTCTATTCGGCCTTTCTTCATGAACGCCAAACAGAGCATCAGGGGCTACTGTCTATGTGGCAACATTTTCCTATAATTACTTACCTGAAATCCTGTTAGGAGGCTTGTGCACGCTTCAGTCAGTCCGCTTTTGGCGGACTGAACCTTCTCGATCACCGCACTCATGATAGTGCGGTGCTCTTTGTCGATGGAAGCACCCTGAAGCGCTTCCAACAAGTTGTCCGGTGCCTCTGGATGGACAGAGGTCACTGGCACGGGCGGCTTGCCCCTCTTAATAGGGGGTCGCCTGCCGGAGTCCGGAACCATCGGAGGTTCCGGCGCAGTGTTCGGCTGGGGTCCGAACCTGGAGCCCGTGGGAGTCTTGCTCCCTTTACGCCCAGGGTCCGGAAGGTCGCCCTGAGGCGTCTCCTAGACTACCTCCCCTTGGCTCGGTGCCTTCTGAGACAACACCTCAGTGTTGTCCGTAGGGCGAGGGGTGGAGGCCGTCGGAAGAGAACCGCTACTCATATCTGACGGGTCCAAAGAACCGTCCGACGAAGATACATCGATACGGGCTCAGGACGGACTGCATAATCATGTTTGACGTAAGGTAAAGCAGTGCAATAGAAACATATCATGAATTACTATGGTATCCCGATACTTACGACTTCGCCAGGGGCTTGTCCCTGGGCAACCACTCGTCCTCGCTATAGGCGGCGGTCGTGGAGCAGTCTGGAAGGAGGCTCCTCTTCTTATTGGACCCTTCGGCCTCCCCAGTTGGGGCGGCCTTCCTTTTCTTATCTCCCCCGGCTGGGGGGGAGAACTTTCCTCCTCCTCGTCGTCTTCATGGGAGGAGTGCGTCTCGAAGTTATCAGACGATGAGTCCGATGTCACCTGGCGCCGGAGACCCTTTCGGGTCCCCGTGGCCCTCTTCTTGGTCTTCTTCTCCGGCACCTCATAAGGTGCCGGAGTCAGCATCTCCGTCAGGAGAGCGTCTACTGGATCTTCGGGCAGGGGCGCTGGGCAGTCAATCTGCTCCGCTATCTCCACCCAGTCCTGTCAAAGGCATGGGAGCTTAGATTCCGCACATGATTAAACTGGGGAAAATAAAATACCCTATAAGGTGTAGCGAACTTACCGGATTCGCAGGGCGCTTCGCGCTAAGTCCACGGTCCTCGGTAAGGGAAGGAGGTACCTCAGCGCCCTTGAACAACACCCTCCAGACATCTTTGTGCGTCGTGTCGAAGAGCTCGCGTAGTGTCTGGTCCTGGGCGGGGTGGAACTCCCACAAATTGAATGCCCGTCATTGACACGGGAGGATCCGGCAGAAGAGCATGACCTGGACCACGTTGACAAGCTTGAGTTTCTTGCTTATCATGTTCCGGATACATTTCTGGAGTCCAGTCAGCTCCACCGATGGACCCCAGGACATGTCCTTCTCTTTCTAGGAGGGGAGCCGCGTGGGGATTCCGGATCTGAAATCGGGGGACGCCACCCAGTTGGTGTCGCGCGGCTCGGTGATGTAGAACCACCCCGATTGCCACCCCTTTATGGTCTCCACATAGGAGCCCTCGAGCCATGTGACATTGGGCATTTTGCCCACCATGGCGCCTCCGCATTCCGCTTGCTGACCGCCTAGCACCTCGGTTTAACATTGAAGGTCTTCAGCCATAGGCCGAAGTGGGGACGGACGCGGAGAAAGGCCTCGCACACGATGATAAACGCCGAGATGTTGAGGATGAAGTTCGGGGCCAGATCATGGAAGTCCAGCCCCTAGTAGAACATGAGGCCGCGGACGAACGGGTGGAGAGGAAATCCCAGTCCGCGGACGAAGTGGGTGAGGAAAACTACCCTCTCGTGAATTTCTGGGGTAGGGATGATCTGCCCCGCGTCGGGCAGCCGGTGCGCGATATCCGCGGCCAAGTATCCGGCTCCCTGCAGCTTCTTGATGTCCTCCTTCGTGACGGAGGATTTCATCCACTTGCCTCCCGCTCCGGACATGCTTGGGGCGGTTTGAGGAGAAAGACGCAAACTTGGGTGTTGGAGCTCGAGTGCGCGAGAATGGATGTGCGAGGAGGAAGAAGGCGTGGGTGAAAAAGGTGAACCCTTATCCCTTTATAAGGGCGGACGAAACTATGCGCCTCCCCACCTGCCTAGTAAACTCGCTTATTCCCTAAAAGCCATAATTGATGGCGCGGTTGGGTTACCCACATCCGTATTGATGAGAATCCCGTGGTAAGGGGACACGGTCTCTGCTTTGACAAGATGTGCCAAGGAAACCGCCTCGCAATACGCGCTGAGGCTGGTTGAGAAAAACGGTTCGAATAATGACCAGGCCATGGTGTGATGTCATACTACGAAATGCATCAACAAATTAGATGTGTGGAAATATTATTCTCTCTACGGTGGTATGTGGAACTTGTTTTGCAGAGCCGGACACTATCCTTGTGTTCTAAATCTTCTATGGAGTATTCGGAGGAGGAACCCGCCTTGCAATGCTGAAGACAATCTGCGTGCCGGACTCATTGTCATTGAAGCCTGGTTCAGGGGCTACTGAGGGAATCCTGGATTAGGGGGTATCCGGACAGCCGGACTATATCCTTTGGCCGGACTGTTGGACTATGAAGACACAAGATTGAAGACTTCGTCTCGTGTCCGGATGGGACTCTCCTTGGTGTGGAAGGCAAGCTTGGCGATACGGATATGTAGATCTCCTCCCATTGTAACCGACTCTGTGTAACCCTAGGCCCCTCCGGTGTCTATATAAACCGGAGGGTTTAGTCCGTAGGACAACAACAATCATACCATAGGCTAGCTTCTAGGGTTTAGCCTTTACGATCTCGTGGTAGATCAACTCTTGTAATACTCATATCATCAAGATCAATCAAGCAGGAAGTAGGGTATTACCTCCATCGAGAGGGCCCGAACCTGGGTAAACATCGTGTCCCCCGCCTCCTCTTACCATCCGCCTTAGACGCACAGTTCGGGACCCCCTAACCGAGATCCGCCGGTTTTGACACCGACAGTGAACCTGGCATATTATGAGAAAAAAAGGCATTAGTATTACTCCATAAAGCATTATTATGCATAAAAACATCATACAGTAGGAAAATATGATGCAAAATGAATGTATCAACTCCCCTAAGCTTCGACCTCGCTTGTCCTCAAGCGAAAACCAAAATCGAAAAACATGTCCACATGCTTAGAGAGAGAGGTGTTGATAAAACAAAATACGGACATAGAAGCATCATGTATATTGTTATAATAGCAAAAAACTTTATTATAAAAATTTATCACATAACTTTTATCATAAACTTCTCATGAACAAGTAACAATTCATCACAACATCAAAGTATAAAGCATAAACTCTATTGAAAACCAACAAACTATGTACTCAGTTAACTTTGCAACTATAATTCATCATATTTTCAGTAAGGGTCACGTATCGGAGCCTTTTGGCAAATCCACATACTCAACCATGCATCATATAGTCTTCTATCATTGCTAACACTCACCGCATACACATGAGCAAAAAGTTTCAACCGGACACATAGAAAGATAGGGGCCTATAGTTTCGCCTCCCAACGTATTCACCTCAAGGGTGATATCAACAATAATAACTCATGCGCACCCATATCCAGCTGGATATATGTGCCTAGACCTTTCCTCACCACATGGTGCTTGCCAAAAGAGAAAAATAAAAAGGAATAGAGAGGTACTTTGACTCTTGCATAAAAGTAAATATAGCTAGTTCCTTCGCAGAGTGAAGCAGAGGTTGCCATGCGCTTTCTGCATGTATGCTCAATCTCTTAGTGCAAAAGAACATCACGTTATATTGCCCCTTATGATAGCAACCTTTATTATGCAGTCTGTCGCCTTTATTACTTTGCCATCACAAGTTTATACAATGCTCAATTTTCTCTTACACTAAATGTCCTAACACATCATAAGCAATTTTTATTGCCTTATTGCACCGATGGCAACTTACTTGAAGGATCTTATTACTCAATCCATAGGTAGGTATACTGGACTCTCAAAACAAGATTTGGGTTAAGGGTTTTGGATGCACAAGTAGTATCTCTACTTAGTGCAGAACTTTTGGCTAGCAAAGATGGGGAGCAAGCACCACATGTTAAAGGATCTATGACAATATAACTTCTGTGTGAATATGAACAAACATAAACCATTACGTTGTCTTCCTTGTCCAACGTCAACAATTTTGGCATATAATATTTTGACGGGGGCTCCAATCATAAAGATGTCCAAGATCGAGTATTTGCATGTGAATCTTGTCTTCCCTTATTAATTCTTTCATGAATTACATCATTGAACAATGCTATGTTTGTAAATCTCCAATAATTTTTTCTACTTATACTCTTCCTTATGTGATGTCATTACTTACCATAAGATTAGCATATGATATTTTTCATTTATTTCATTTCTTTTTATTGAACATGAAAGTAAAGAAAGAAAAACTGAAGCTAAACTTTTATTACAAGGATAGCTTGATACCCATATTGGTTCCTACATATTTTATGAAAATCTTTATCGGTCAGACCTTTATGACAACATACATAATTCCATTTGTCTATCGGTATGTTACTTGCCTGAGATTCGATCATCGATATCTCCATACCTAGTTAAATCTTGTTACCGACAAGTCTCTTTACTCGTTCTGTAATACATCATCTTGCAACTAACTCCTTAGTAACTTTGCTTGAAAGCTTCTTGTGATGTGTATTACCGAGAGGGCCCAGAGATACCTCTCCGATACACGGAGTAACAAATCCCGATCTTGATCTGTGCCAATTCAACAAACACCTTCTGAGATACCTATAAAGCATCTTTATGATCACCCGGTTACATTGTCACGTTTGATAGCACACAAGGTATTCTTCCGGTATCTGGGAGTTGCATGATCTCATGGTCGAAGGAATATGTATTCGACATTTAAGAAAGCAGTAGCAATAAACTGAACAATCATATGGTAAGCTAACGGTTGGGTCTTGTCCATCACATCATTCTCCTAATGATGTGATCCCGTTATCAAATGACAACTCAAGTCTATGGTTAGGAAACCTTAACCATGTTTGATCAATGAGCTAGTCAAGTAGAGGCTCACTAGGGACATGGTATTTGTTTATGTATTCACACATGTATTTAAGTTTCCAGTCAATACAATTCTAGGATGAATAATAAACCTTTATCATGAATAAGGAAATATAATAATAACAACTTTATTATTGCCTCTAGGGCATATTTCCATCAGTACTCAAATCATAACGAACTTCCTCTTCACGCACAACCAAGGAGGAAGGTTATAGATACATAGAGTCACAGACCAGGTGCTATGACTCCTGCTCTGCTCCCCAAAATGATTCATGCCATTTGTACTTATACCAAACCATAAGTTCCTTGTGTCATCTGCAAACTCCGACCACTTTCTCTCAATTTTTCTCCACTGCGACCCATCTACGGGTACTCTCAACATCCCGTCTTTATTACGGTCTTCTTTGTGCCATCGCAACAACTTGGTATGCTCTTTGTTTTGGAACAAACATTTCAACCCTGGTATTATAGGAGCATATCACATCACCTTGGCTGGAACCCTCTTCCTGGGGCGCTCGCCCTCATAACCACCAGGGTCATCGCGTCTGATCTTATAGCGCAATGCACCGCATACCGAGCATGCATTCAAATTCTCGTACTCCTCACAGCCATAGAGGATGCAGTCATTAGGGCATGCATGTATCTTCTACACCTATAATCCTAGAGGGTAGATAGCCTTCTTTGCTTCGTACATACTAATACGTCTCCAATGTATCTATATTTTTTGATTGTCCCATGCTGTTATTTTATCTTTCTTGGATGTTTTACAATCATTTTATACCAACTTTATATCATTTTTTGGGACTAACCCATTGACATAGTGCCCAGTGCCAGTTGCTATTTTTTGCTTGTTTTTTACTTTGCAGAATATCCCTATCAAACGAAGTCCAAACGAGCGGAACTTTTTGGAGATTGTTTTTGGACCAGAAGACAACTTGGGAGCCAAGGAAGCACCCTGATATTCCACCAGAGCACGCCAGAGGCCCCTGGCGCGCCCTGATGGGTTGTGGGGCCGATAGGGTCTCCTCCACCCCCTCTCAGCTCTATAAATACCCAAATATTACAGAAACCATGGGGGAGTCGACGAAACACAAATTCCAGCCGCTGCAAGTTCCAGAACCACGAGATCCAATCTAGAGCTCTATTCTGACCCTCTGTCGGAGGGGAACATGATCACAGAGGGGTTCATCATCCTCATTGGTGCTCCTTCGGTGATGCGTGAGTACTTCACCATAGACCTACTGGTCCGTAGGCAGTAGCTAGATGGCTTCTTCTCTCTTTTTGATTTTCAATACAATGGTCTCTTGGAGATCTATTTGATGTAATGACTTTTTGCGGTGTGTTTGTTGGGATTCGATGAAGTTCGAGTTTATGATCAGATCTATATGCATGAATATTATTTGAGTTCTCTTTGATATCTTATATGCATGATTATTTATAGCCTCGTATTTCTTCTCTGGATATTTGGTTTAGTTAGCCAAACTAGATTGATTTTTCTTGCACTGGGAAGAGGTGCTTTGTTATGGGTTCGATCTTGCGGTGTCCTCACCCAGTGACAGAAGGGGTAGCAAGGCACGTATGTAAAATTGCTATTAAGGATAACAAGATGGGCTCTATTCCTAAATTAATAGATCTTGTCTACATCATGTCATCGTTCTTATTGCATTACTCCGTTTCTCCACGAACTTATTACACTAGATGCATGCTAGATAGCGGTCGATGTGTGGAGTAATAGTAGTAGATGCAGAATCGTTTCAGTCTACTAATCTTGGACGTGATGCCTATATTCATGATCATTGCCTTAGATATCGTCATAATTATTTGTTCTTCTATCAATTACCCAAGAATAATTTGTTTACCCACCGTATGCTATTTTATCGAGAGAAGCCACTAGTAAAATCTACGGCCCCCGGGTCTATCTTTTATCATATTGCTTTCAAAACTAACTTTTATCATATTTATTTTTAGATCTATTATTCCAAACACACAAAAATACCTTGCTGCACTTTTTCTTTACTTATTTTATTTCGTGTTTTATTCAGATCTATTTACCCAATCTCATACAAACTAATCTATCTTTTTACTGAGGAGGGATTGACAACCCCTTGTACACGTCGGGTTTCAAGTATTTCTTCTTTGTTTGCAGGTACCATTTACATAGTTTTGCTTGGTTCTCCTACTAGATTGATACCTTGGTTTCATAACTGAGGAAAATACTTACCGTAGCTGTGCTGCGTCATCCCTTCCTCTTTGCGGAAATATCGACGCAATCTCAAGCCACGTCAAAGGAATTTATGGCACCGTTGCCGAGGAGACATCATCAATGTCTATCAGGTTCCTAATAAAAAATCTCATCTCCTTGCAATTTATATATTTGCCATTTGCCTCTCGTTTTCATCTCCCCCATTTCACAAAAAATTTCCTTTTTATTTGCCTTCTTTTTCGTTCGCTTTTTTTCTCGTCGGATCTCTTGGTTTCCTACCTCTTTGCTATAACTAGCATGACTACCCCTCCTTTGTCACTAGATTTTGAAGTTCTATACTTCAAGCAGAAACAAGGAGAAAATTTGAAAGATGCTTGGTATAGGTTAATGGAATCCTATCGCATTTCTAATCTAAAGGGGGTGCTAAGATTTTGCTTCACAATTTTTATATAGGTTTAGCTTTGCATTTTACCGCAAAAAGGTATTTTATTGATCTTGATGCTATTCCTATGAAATATTAGAGGGAATATTGGGAATTCCACCACAAAAAAAGGGGTTTACTTTTACACAAGAAGGGATTTTAATACTAGACAAATTGGGTGATCTACCGAAAAATTTGGTTGAGTTGCAAAAATATAATGAACCCCTCAAACATATTAGTGGAAATCTCAATCGCATGAATACTTTGATTACTCTTTGTAATAAGCAGTTGGATATTTTAGACGTCAAAATGGTCTTTTTCCTGAGAATATTGGGAAGCGTAAAGAGCCTACCGGGTTTGAGAAAGCCATCATTACGGTGGCAAAAATCAAACATGACAATACTTGAATCCATGCATTATGCCTATCTAGGGGCATAAAACGATAGCGCTTGTTGGGAGGCAACCCAATAAATATACTTTTTGCCTTTTTCTTTCTGCTCTTGAGTGTTTGCAAAATTATGCTACTGTTATGATTGTGTTTTTATGTTTTAATTACTTTTTGTGCCAAATAAAGCCTTTGGGATCATGTTGGCTGATAATTGATTTGATCTTGTTGAAAAATAGAAACTTTTGTGTCCAGTAGCAGAGTTCTAAAAAATCACAGAAGCGAAAAATTCTAAATGTTTTACACAAGATTGATATACAAATTTCCTATGTTGTTATAATTTTTCAGAGTTTTTGAAGTTACAGAAGTATGGACAAAGTCTAGATTACTACAGATTGTTCTATTTTTGACAGATTCTGTTTTCATTGCATTGTGTGCTTATTTTGATGAATCTTTGGATTGTATTGGGGGTATAAGCCATGGTAAAGTTGGAATACAGTAGGTATAATGCAATAATAAAATATGGATGGGTTTGCAATAGTACTTAGAGTGGTGATTTGCTTTATTATACTAACGGATCTCACAAATATTTTGTTAAGTTTTGTGCGATTGAAGTTTTCAAGTTTTGGGTGAGATCACGATGGATGAAGGAATAAGGAGTGAAAAGAGCCTAAGCTTGGGGATGCCCCTGGCACGCCAAGTTAATATTCAAGGAGAACCAAGCAACTAAGCTTGGGGATGCCCCGGAAGGCATCCCCTCTTTCTTCTAACAACCATCGGTAATTTTACTTGGAGCTATATTTTTATTCTTCACATATCATGAGTTTTTCTTGAAGCGTCTTGTATTATATGAGTCTTTGCTTGATTTGATTTTTAGTTTGCCGTAATCATCCTTGTTGGACACATCCATTTGAGAGAGCCAAAATTATGCTATGATTTGTTAGAATTGCTCTATGTGCTTCACTTAAACTTTTTGAGCTATGGAATTGCTCTAGTACTTCACTTATATCTTATTGTGCACGGTGTGCTTTAATTTTCGAAGAAATTCTGTCATACTTCACTTATATTATTTTGACAGATGAAAATCTTTATGCTCATGTTCTTCACTTAAATTTATTTCAGCTTGTCAAAAGAAATGGCAATATATGAAACTAGTCCCAAAGTGATATATATTCAAGAGGGATATAATAAAAACTTTCATGAACATCATTGGCCAAAATAAACTAGATTCTTTGTAATAGTTTTGAGATATGATGATAGTAATATGTGAGTCATGTTGGCGAGTAATTATGCTTTAGTAAGAATATTGGTGTTAAGGTTTGTGATTCCCTATGCAAGCACGAAATTCAATAGTTATGCAATGAAATTACATCCAAATTGTGGTGCATTATTCGGTGTTAGTTATGCTTAAAGCTCCTTTATGAGAATTTTTGTTTCTTGGTTGGTTGCTTCTCAATCTTTTTCCTAGCCTCCACTTGTACTAAGTAGAAATACTACTTGTGCATCCAAAATCCTCACTACTGGAATCAGGATCTTTGCCGCCAGCCAGTTCTTTGTCGTCCGCTAGCTGACGGCAAAGGAGGTCTTTGCCGTCAGCATGCAGAAAGCTGGCGGCAAAGAAAGAGCGGACGGCAAAGATAGTGTTTGTCGTTAGTCGGTTCTTTGCCGTCTGCTAGCAGACGGCATAGAAGCTTTGTCGTCTGCTAGCGGACGGCAAAGAGGGAGGGTGCCGTACCAGTGAGGGCCTCCTAACGGCCACTTTCTTTGCCGTCAGCTAGCGGACGGCAAAGAATCTTTGCCGTCGGCTAGCTGACGGCAAAGGAAATTGCCAACTAACGTCCGTTAGCTACGCTCTTTGCCGTCGGCTAGCGAATGGCAAAGAGCTGTGACCTAAACTAAAAAGCTGCCCCGCCGTCCCTCTCTCTCTCCCTCATCGCACCCGCCCCTCCGCCCCGCCTCGCCGCCCCGCCCCACCGCGCCGTCCCCGCCGCTCGGCCCCACCGCCGCGAGGCGCCCCGGCCGACCCGGAGCCCCTCCCCGGCGCCCCACTAAGGAAGTCCTGGATTAGGGGGTCCCCAGGCGTCCGGGCTATGAGACATCGGCCGGACTGATGGGCTGTGAAGATACAAGATAGATGCCCCCCCATGTCCGTATGGGACTCTCCTTTGCGTGGATGGCAAGTTTGGCGTTCGGATATGAAGATACCCTTCTCTGTAAACCGAATCTATACAACCCTAGGCCCCTCCGGTGTCTATATAAACCGAAGGGTTTAATCCATAGAGGCAATCACAATCCTACGTGAAAGACATATAGGCTTTAGCCATTACAATCTCGAGGTAGATCAACTCTTGTAACCCCTATACTCATCAAAATCAATCAAGCAGGAAGTAGGGTATTACCTCCATTATGTGGGTCCAAACCTGGGTAAACATCTTGTCCCCTGCCTCCTGTTACCTCAATCCTCAGACGCACAGTCCGGGACCCCTACCCGAGATTGGCCGGTTTTGACACTGACATTGGTGGTTTCATTGATAGTTCCTCTGTGTTGTCGACAGAAGGTTCGATGGCTCGTTCGATCATCTACAATAATGTTGTTTCGGGGGAGACTCCCCCCCGGCCAAATTTTCGTATTCGGCTGCTTCACACTGCGTGCCAACTCGATTGGCCACCTTGAGCAGATACAACTACGCCCCTGGTCATCAGACCAGCTTCGGGAACTTACACTTGTCGCTGATATCCGAGGAGACTTGATCTTTGAAGGGTTCGCGGCCCCGACCACCACTCCGGCCTTAGATCCAGAGCAGACTACCAGGTCAGAAGACGGGAGTGTAGAGCCCGTCGGACTCCCTGCAATTGTGGAAATTGCTACCGGAGATCTGGAGGGGACGGCGTCATTGGCAAACCCAAAGACGAACCAAGTTCCCCTTGTCGCTAAAGTGCCGAACACTCCCTCAGACTCTGAGTCCGAACTCTCGAGGTCCTCGTCAAGCGGGCATGGCCAGGAGGCTCTCACCCCGGTCAGCCCTGTGGACTCACGCTTCTCTGTCCAAACCTCGCTCCTAAACGAGGCGTTCGACTTAATGTGATCCCTAGCCATTGATACGTCTCCGTCGTATCTATAACTTTTGATTGTTCCATGCCAATATTCTACAACTTTCATATACTTTTGGCAACTTTTTATACTATTTTTGGGACTAACATATTGATCCAGTGCCCAGTGCCAGTTCCTATTTGTTGCATGTTTTATGTTTCGTAGAAAACCCATATCAAACGGAGTCCAGTCGGGATAAAAATGGATGGAGAATATTTTTGGAATATTTGTGATATTTAGGAAGAAGAATCAACGCGAGACGGTGCCTGAGGGGGCCACGAGGCAGGGGGCGCACCCCTGACCCTCGTGGGTGTTAGAGTTATAATATAAGTCATGTACCCCTTTGTATCTATCTCGTTGTATAAGGGGTTTCCTGCATATGTTCCACACCTGTACATGTATCTATATCGGCCTATGGCCTCATGGGAATACAAGTTGCATATTTCCTAACATGGTATTAGAGCCAGGTCAATTTTTTTCCACGCCGCAACTCGTGTGATTGATCCTCCCGTGACACCGCGACTGCTTCTCTCTCCGCCGCCGGTTCCCCACGTCCACTCCTGCTGCTGGTCCACCACGACCGCTCTCCTCTTTCCCAGATCGAAGCCACCGACGCGAAGTCTGTCTCCTCTCGCCTCGTTGCGAAGTAGCCGGGATCGACGCTGCCGGCCCGCTCGCTTCTTGCCCGACTACTGCTCCAACTCGGATCGAAGCCCACGGCCCCATCTCCCGATTGGATCGGCTCTCGTTGCGAAGCAGCCAGGATCGACGCTGCCCGCCCGCTCGTTTTCTTGCCCGACTACTGCTCCAACTCGGATCGAAGCCCGCGCCATATCTCCCGATTGGATCGGCCTGTTCTGCCTCGTTCAGCTCCTGGCCAGATCGGGATTCTGCTTCCGAGGCTCGTCCACTTCTGATCCCTATGGTCTGATCGAGCCTTCCGCCGCTGCTGCAGATCGAGACTCCTGCCCGTATGCCTTCCGTTGGTAAAAAAACAATGTCTCAGTCCTCAAGTTATGTTGTTGTTCCTCGCTGTCCGCTGATTTTCGATGGTACTAACTACACCGAGTTCACTGGCTTTATGCGCATTCACATGCGTGGCATCCGCCTCTGGGGTGTTCTTTCTGGCGAGGTCTGCTGTCCGCCACGTCCGGTTTCTCCGGTGGCCCCTACTCTGCCGACTCCACTGGTTCTTCCTACGGATGCTAATCAGGCCGCCAAGGATGCGGCTAAGCTTGCTGATGAGGCTGCTGATCGTACTTATGATGAGAGGGTTTTGGCTTATGAGGAGGCTCTTCAGACTTATCATGGTGCTCTGTCTGTTTACACCCAGTGGCTTGATGATGATGCTCGTGCTGTAGCTGTTCTCGCTGCTAGTGTTCTGCCTCAGTTTGCTTCTAAGTTTCTTGGTCTTCCTACTGTCTTTGAGATGTGGACCCGTCTTTGTCAGCGCTATGAGCCCTCTGGTGATGCCTTATACCTTTCTGTGGTCCGTCAGGAGCATGCTCTTCAGCAGGGTGACTCTACTGTTGATGACTTCATTGCACAGAGTTCTGCTATCTGGCGCCAGCTTGATTCTCTCCGCAGTGCTGGTTGTCGTACTTGCCCCTATTGCTAGGCTGTCCAGGCCAATTTGGAGTTTCATCGCGTCTACGAGTTCCTGTCTCGGCTCCGTAAGGAGTTTGAGCCCCGGCATGCTCAGTTGTTTGCTCGTGGCCGTATTTCTCTCATGGAGGCGCTTTCTGAGATTCGTGCTGAGGAGACTCGCTTACGTGGTGCTGGTTTGCTGGAGGTTTCCTCTGTGCTCGCTACTCGGGCTCCTTCTACGCCACCTGCTGCACTGACCCCTTCTCGCTCGAGTGCTCCGCCGCTCTTGCGCACTCCTTCTGGAGGCTCAGGTCACCCCCGTCCACATTGCGACTACTGCAACAATGATGGTCATGTTGAGTCCCAGTGCTACACGAAGAAGAAACACCTGCGCAAGGCGCGATCATCATCTTCAGGGACTTCGTCATCTACCTCGACAGCTTCCGCCATTGCTTTGACTGAGCAGGATATTCTGAGACTTAAGCGTCTGCTCGCGGCTTTAGGTTCTTCCTCGACGGGTACTACTAGTTCTGTGACTGATGCTTCCCGCACTGAGCAACCACCCTCTACACAGTCAGGTACATCCCCATGGGTTCTGGACTCTGGAGCTTCTTTTCATATGTCTTCTCATTCTTCCCCTTTGTCCTCTCTTCGATCGCTGGATTCTCCTGTTCATGTACTCACTGCTGATGGTACTCCACTTTCTGTCATTAGTAGAGGCAATCTTACCACTCCTTCTTACTCTGTTCCTGATGTTGCTCATGTTCCTGGACTTACCATGAATCTGTTTTCTGCTGGTCAACTTACTGATTCTGGTTGTCGCGTCATCCTTGACGTTGACTCTTGTTCTGTCCAGGACCGTCGCATGCACACTTTGGTTGGGGCTGGCCCTCGCCGCCGTGATTCTCAGGGTCTTTGGGAGTTGGACTGGCTTCATGTTCCTTTTGCTGCCACCACTATCGCCAGTTCCTCCGCTTCAGTCACCTCCGTTACTGGTTCCTTTAAGCAGTGGCATCATCGACTTGGTCATCTGTGTGGTTCTCGGTTGTCGTCTTTAGTTCGTCGAGGTCTTATGGGGTCTGTCTCACGAGATGTCTCTTTAGAGTGTCAGGGTTGTCATCTTGGCATGCGGATTCAGTTACCATATTCACATAGTGAGTCAGTGTCTAAGCGTCCTTTCGATTTAGTCCATTCTGATGTATGGGGTCCGGCCCCTTTTGCTTTGAAAGGTGGTCATAAATACTATATTATTTTCATAGATGACTTCTCTCGTTACACATGGCTTTATTTCATGACTTCTCGTAGTGAGGTGTTGTCTATTTATTAGCGTTTTGCTGCCATGGTTCATACTCAGTTCTCTTCACCCATTCGTGTTTTTCGTGCTGACTCTGCTGGCGAGTATATCTCTAAGATGTTGTGTGGTGTTCTTGCTGAGGAAGGAACTCTCTCTCAATTCTCTTGTCCTGGTGCTCATGCTCAGAATGGTGTGGCTGAGCGAAAGCATCGTCATCTTCTTGAGACGGCTCGTGCATTGCTGATTACTGCCTCTCTCCCGCCTCATTTTTGGGCAGAGGCCGTCTCCAGCTCCACCTATCTTAACAATCTCCAGCCTTCCGCTGCTCTACAGGGTGGTGTTCCTTTCGAGCGTCTTTTTGATCGTTCTCCCGATTATTCGATGTTTCGCTTGTTTGGTTGTGTTTGCTATGTTCTTCTTGCCCCTCGCGAACGCACCAAACTGACCGCTCAGTCTGTTGAGTGTGTCTTCTTAGGCTACAGTGATGAGCATAAGGGCTATCATTGTTGGGATCCTATCAGTCGTCGGATGCATATCTCTCGAGACGTGACTTTTGATGAGTCTCGTCCCTTCTACCCATGCCCATCTTCCTCGACCTTTTCCGTGGAGGGTATCTCTTTCCTCACTTTTCCTGACTCACCTATCACCCCCGTCGAGCCTGTGCCTATTCGTTCCGCTCCCTCTGCTTCTCCACCTCTTCCACCATCTTCCACGGTCTCCTCGTCTAGCATGTCACCGGATTCTACACCTTCATCTCCGATGACTTCTTCGTCGCCACCCCTCGATTCTACCTTGGCGATTCCTCCTTCTATTGTTCCATCTTTTCCTCAGTATTACACTCGTCATTCACATCCTGTGGATGCCTCCGTGGATGTGTCGTCATCTTCCTCTCAGCCTACTTATGGCTTGCGTTCTCGTCCTCGTCCGCCTGTTGACCGCTTTGGATTTCCCACCGCTGGTGCTACTGTTCTTGAGCCGACTTCTTATCATCAGGCTGTTGTTCATCCTAAATGGCAGTTTGCGATGGCCGAGGAGATTGCTGCTCTTGAACGCACTGGTACCTGGGATCTTGTTTCTCTTCCTCCCGGAGTCCGTCCCATCACTTATAAGTGGCTCTACAAGGTTAAGACTCGCTCCGATGGTTCTCTTGAGCGTCACAAAGCTCGTCTTGTGGCTCGTGGTTTTCAGCAGGAGCATGGTCGTGATTATGACGAGACTTTTGCTCCTGTGGCCCATATGACCACTGTTTGTACACTTCTTGCCGTTGCCTCTGCATGCCACTGGTCTATATCACAGCTTGATGTGAAGAATGCTTTTCTTAATGGTGAGCTGCATGAGGAGGTGTACATGCAGCCATCACCTGGGTATTCTATTCCTGATGGCATGGTATGTCGCCTTCGTCGCTCTCTCTATGGCCTTAAGCAAGCCCCCCGTGCCTGGTTTGAGCGTTTTGCCTCTGTGGTCACTGCTGCTGGTTTTTCAGCAAGTGCTCACGATCCAGCATTGTTTATTCATCTTTCTCCTCGTGGTCGGACTCTTCTTCTTCTCTATGTTGATGACATGGTCATCACTGGGGATGACCCCGAGTATATTGCCTTTGTAAAGGCCCGTCTTAGTGAGCAGTTTCTTATGTCTGTTCTTGGACCTCTTCGCTACTTTCTTGGGATTGAAGTCTCTTCTACCTCTGATGGCTGTTTTATATCCCAGGAAAAGTATATCCAGGATCTTCTTGCTCGTGCTGCTCTTACTGACGAATGCATTGTTGAGACTCCTATGGAGCTCAATATTCACCTCTGTGCTACTGATGGTGATCCCCTCCCTGACCTGACGCATAATCGTCATCTTGTTGGCAGTCTTGTCTATCTAGCTGTCACTCGTCCGGATATCTCTTATCCGGTTCATATTATGAGTCAGTTCGTCTCCGCTCCCACATCGGTCCACTATAGTCATCTCCTTCATGTTCTTCGATATCTTCGGGGCACAATCTCTCATCGTCTATTCTTTCCTCGCTCCATTTCTTTACAACTTCAGGCTTATTCGGATGCTACGTGGGCTAGTGATCCTTCAGATCGCAGTTCACTTTCTGCTTACTGTGTTTTTCTTGGTGGTTCTCTCATTGCCTAGAAGACGAAGAAACAGATTGCAGTTTCCCATTCGAGTGCCGAGGCTGAGTTGTGAGCAATGGCTCTTTTGACGGCAGAGGTGACTTGGTTACGGTGGTTACTTCAGGATTTTGGTGTTTCTGTCACTACACCGACTCCGCTCTTATCTGACAGTACGGGTGCTATTAGCATTGCGCGTGATCCTGTGAAGCATGAGCTCACCAAGCATATTGGTGTTGATGCTTTCTATGTGCGCGCTGGTGTGCAGGATCAGGTTATTGCTCTTCAGTATGTGCCTTCCGAGTTACAGTTGGTGGATTTCCTGACGAAGGAACAGACTAGAGCACAACATGGCTTTTATCTCTCCAAACTCAGTGTTGTTCATCCACCATGAGTTTGGGGGGGGGGTGTTAGAGTTATAATATAAGTCATGTACCCCTTTGTATTTATCCCGTTGTATAAGGGGTTTCCTGCATATGTTCCACACCTGTACACGTATATATATCGGCCTATGGCCTCATGGGAATACAAGTTGCATATTTCCTAACAATGGGCACCCCGTAAGGCGGTTGCTGCTCTTCTTTGGCCGCAAGAAAGCTAATTTTTGCGAAAAAAAACTTGGCAAAGGTTTCAATCCAATTGGAGTTATGGATCTCCGGATATATAAGAAACGGTGAAAGGGCAGAATACCAGAGCGCATAAACAGAGAGAGACAGAGAGACAGATCCAATCTCGAAGGGGCTCTCGCCCCTCCCACGCCATGGATACCATGGACCAGAGGGGAAATCCTTCTCCCATCTAAGGAGAAAGTCAAGGAAGAAGAAGAAGGGGGGCTCTCTCCCCCTCGCTTTCGGTGGCACTGGAACGCCGCCGGGGCCATCATCATCACCGCAATCTACACCAACAACTTCACCGCCATCATCACCAACTCTTCCCCCCCTCTATGCGGTGTAACCCCTGTTTTACCCGCTATAATCTCTACTTAAACATGGTTCTCAACGCTATATATTATTTCCCAATGATGTATGGCTATCCTATGATGCTTGAGTAGAACCGTTTTGTCCTATGGGTTAATTGATGATCGTGATTGGTTTGAGTTGCATGTTTTATTATTAGTGTTGTCCTATGGTGCACTCCGTGTCGCGCAAGCATGAGGGATTCCCGCAGTAGGGTGTTGCAATATGTTCATGATTCACTTATAGTGGGTTGCATGAGTGACTGAAACACAAACCCAAGTAAGTGGGTTGTTGCGTATGGGATAAAGAGGACTTGATGCTTTAATGCTATGGTTGGGTTTTACCTTAATGATATTTAGTAGTTTTGGATGCTTGCTAGAGTTCCAATCATAAGTGCATATGATCCAAGAAAAGAAAGTATGTTAGCTTATGCCTCTCCCTCAAATAAAATTGCAATAGTGATTACCGGTCTATTTATCGATTGCCTAGGGACAAATAACTTTCTCGTGAAAACAAGCTCTCTAATAAAACTAATTTAGTTATGTATTTATCTAAACAGCCCCTACTTTTTATTTACGTGCTCTTTATTACCTTGCAAACCTATCCAAGAACACCTACAAAGTACTTCTAGTTTCATACTTGTTCTAGGTAAAGCGAACGTTAAGCGTGCGTAGAGTTGTATCGGTGGTCGATAGAACTTGAGGGAATATTTGTTCTACCTTTAGCTCCTCGTTGGGTTCGACACTCTTACTTATCGAAAGAGGCTACAATTGATCCCCAATACATGTGGGTTATCAAGACCTTTTTCTGGCGCAGTTGCCGGGGAGTTATAGCGTGGGGTGGATATTCTCATTTGTGCTTGTTTGCTTTATCACTAAGTAGTTTTTATTTTGTGCTCTTGTTTTCTATCTTTAGTTATGTGTAGGAAACAAAAAATACCAAAAAAATTAGTTGTACCTACTACACCAATGGTTGAAGAACCAATCAAAATCTATCACACTCCTGAAGCTTTTTACTTGGATAATCTTCGATCCCTATGTGCTCGTGTTGAAACCCCAACTAGCTTAGTTGAGGGCAATCTTTAGATGAGCATGCTTGTTATGTGCGACACCGCTTATCTAAAAAAATGGAAGCTTTTACTGGATCCAATTCATCGTTTGCAATGCTATGCTTGGAATTTATGTGAAATATATGATTTTACTTGTTGTTCTGAAGACCCTAAGAAACACCTTCCCTACCAATGTGAGTTTAGTGATAATGGAATCATATCTTCGTATGCTAAGAGTGTTTATAATTACTATGATGTGCAACAAATTGAAGAATTTGCTGCTTTTAAGGGTGCTTATGAAACTGATTCTTTGATTGGAAAGTATGATGCTACTCTTTATAAATCTGAAATTTTTGCCATACTTAAATATTGTTATGATAATTATGCTTCTAATGCCTATGTTAAACCATATATTGAGGAGTCCTCCAATCTCCAAGAAGAGACTAATATTTTGCAGGAGTCTATGGAAGAAGGAATTGATGAAACTGTGAGCTCATTGGATGAAAAAGATGATGAGGAGAGCGAAGAACAAAAGGAGGAAGAGCGGATTAGCTATCCGTGCCCACCTTCTAATGAGAGTAACTCTTCAACTCATGATTGTTTAATTTCCCTTCGTGCTTACCGAAGGATGATTGCTATGATAATTGTTATTGTCCCATTGATTCTCTTGAAATATCCCTTTTTGATGATGCTTGCTATGCTTGTGGCCAAGATGCCAATATGAATTATGCTTATGAAGATGAACTTGCTATAGTTCCTTATGTTAAACATGAAATTGTTGCTATTGCACCCACGCATGATAGTCCTTTTATCTTTTTGAATTCTCCCGACTACACTATATCGGAGAAGTTTGCACTTATTAAGGATTATATTGATGGGTTGTCTTGTACCGTTGCACATGATGATTTTGATGAATATAATATGCATGTGCTTGCTGCTCCTACTTGCAATTATTATGAGAGAGTAACTATGTCTCCACCTCTCTATGTTTCCCACATGATAAAATTGGAAGAAACTGTTTATACTATGCATTGGCCTTTACTAGGTGTGCATGACTTGTTCTTTTATGACTTGCCGATGCATAGGAAGAGAGTTAGACTTTGTCATTGCCGGATATATGTTGCTTTGTGCTCACTACTAAATGCCAAATCATTGCTAATTCAAATTGGCTTTGATATACCTTGGGATCCGGGTGGATCCATTACATGAGCACTATAAGCCTAGCTTAATGGCTTTAAAGAAAGCACTGCCAGGGAGACAACCCGGAAGTTTTAGAGAGTCATTTATTTCTGTTGAGTGGTTTTCTATAGTTTAAAAACAAAAAAATAAAGAGGGGAGCCTAAAACTTTTTCAAAAAAGGAAAGTGAAAGTGAGAAAGACGAGCATTGTTAAAGTGGGAGCTAGCCTTGAACTTTGTTCATGCTCACGGAAACTTTGTGAATCTTGATTACAACAACTTTTCAACAAAAATAATTATCCCCTCGTACAATTCCATTGTATTATAAAAATAATGTGCCAAGGTTTGCCTTTAGTATGTTTACAATGCTTGTTGGTTTGTACGGTGCAGGACAGAAACTTTGGCTGTAGTGCAGGATTTTACATTTTTACTGGAACGTCAAATGGTTCTGAAACTTTTTGCACTGTCTTTTATATACAAATTGTTTATTTTTCCTAATTTTGGTAGAATTTTTTGAGTACCATAGGTATGGTGAATGTTCATATTATTACAGATTGTTCTCTTTTAGACAGATTCTGTTTTTGATGCATAGTTTGCTTGTTTTGATGAAACTATCAATTCCTATTAGTGGCTTAAGCATTACATTATAGTAGCTACAATGAAAAAAAATATGAATTGGTTTGCAACAGTACTTAGAGTAGTGATTTGCTTTATTATACTAATGGATCTTACCGAGTTTTCTGTTTAGTTTTGTGTGGATGAAGTGTTTGAAGATCGAGGATGTCTCGATATGAGGATAAGGAGGAGAGGCAAGAGCTCAAGCTTGGGGATGACCAAGGCACCCGAAGTAAATTCAAGGAGACTCAAGCGTCTAAGCTTGGGGATGCCCTGGAAGGCATCCCATCTTTCTTCAACAAGTATCGGTATGTTTTCGGATTCGTTTCATTCATGCGATATGTGCAAATCTTGGAGCGTCTTTTGCATTTAGTTTTTGCTTTTATTTTATGAGCCATGCTGGTATGAGATAGTACATGGTTGATTTATAGAATGCTCATTGCACTTCACTTATATCTTTTGAGTATGGCTTTATAGAAAGCTTCATGTGCTTCACTTATATCATTTGAAGTTTGGATTGCATGTTTCTCTTCACATAGAAAACCGCCATTCGTAGAATGCTCTTTTGCTTCACATATATTTGCTAGAGCGTGGGCATATCTTTTGTAGAAATAATTAAACTCTCTTGCTTCACTTATATCTATTTAGAGAGTTGACAGGAACTGGTCATTCACATGGTTAGTCATAAAATCCTACATAAAACTTGTAGATCACTGACTATGATATGTTTGATTCCTTGCAATAGTTTTGTGATATAAAGATGGTGATATTAGAGTCATGCTAGTGGGTAGTTGTTGATTGTAGAAATACTTGTGTTGAAGTTGGTGATTCCCGTAGCATGCACGTATGGTGAACCATTATGTGATGAAGTCGGAGCATGATTTATTTATTGATTGTCTTCCTTATGACTGGCGGTCGGGGATGAGCGATGGTCTTTTCCTACCAATCTATCCCCCTAGGAGCATGCGCGTAGTACTTTGTTTCGATAGCTAATAGACTTTTCCAATAAGTATGTGAGTTCTTTATGACTAATGTTCAGTCCATGGATTATACACACTCACCCTTCCATCATTGCTAGCCTCTTCGGTACCGTGCATTGCCCTTTCTCACCTCGAGAGTTGGTGCAAACTTCGCCGACGCATCCAAACCCCGTGATACGATACTCTCTGTCACACATAAGCCTCCTTATATCTTCCTCAAAATAGCCACCATACCTACCTATCATGGCATTTCCATAGCCATTCCGAGATATATTGCCATGCAACTTCCATCATTATTATATACATGACTTGAGCGTTCATTGTCATATTGCTTTGCATGATCGTAAGATAGCTAGCATGATATTTTTCATGGCTTGTCCATTTTTTGATATCTTTGCTATGCTAGATCATTGCACATCCCGGTACACCGCCGGAGGCATTCATATAGAGTCATATCTTTGTTCTAGCATTGAGTTGTAAGTAAATAAAAGTGTGATGATCATCATTATTAGAACATTGTCCCATGTGAGGTTATCAAAATAAAAGAGGCCAAATAAGCCTAAATAAAAAATGCCAAAGAAGCCCACCAAAAAAAAGAAGAAAAAATAAAAAAAATAAAAAAATAGAGAAAAAGAGAGAAGGGGCAATGTTACTATCCTTTTACCACACTTGTGCTTCAGAGTAGCACCATGTTCTTCATATAGAGAGTCCCTTATTTTGTCACTTTCATATACTACTGGGAATTTTTCATTATAGAACTTGGCTTGTATATTCCGATGATGGGCTTCCTCAAATGCCCGAGGTCTTCATGAGCAAGCAAGTTGGATGCACACCCACTTAGTTTCGGTTTGAGCTTTCATACACTTATAGCTCTAGTGCATCTGTTGCATGGCAATCCCTACTCCTCGCATTGACATCAATTGATGGGCATCTCCATACCCCGTTGATTAGCCGCATCGATGTGAGACTTTCTCCTTTTTGTCTTCTCCACACAACCCCTATCATCATATTCTATTCCACCTATAGTGCTATATCCATGGCTCATGCTCATGTATTGCGTGAAAGTTGAAAATGTTTGAGAACGTCAAAAGTATGAAACAATTGCTTGGCTTGTCATTTGGGTTGTGCATGATTTGAATATTTTGTGTGGTGAAGATGGAGCATAGCCAGACCATATGATTTTGTAGGGGTAACTTTCTTTGGCCATGTTATTTTGAAAATACATGATTGCTTTATTAGTATGCTTGAAGTATTATTGTCTTAATGTCAAATGATAGACTATTGCTTTGAATCACTCGTGTCTTAATATTCATGCCATGATTAGATTACATGATCAAGATTATGCAAGGTAGCATTCCTCATCAAAAATTATCTTTTTATCATTTACCTACTCGAGGACGAGCAGGAATTAAGCTTGGGGATGCTGATACGTCTCTGTCGTATCTATAATTTTTTATTGTTCCATGCCAATATTCTACAACTTTCATATACTTTTGGCAACTTTTTATACTATTTTTGGGACTAACATATTGATCTAGTGCCCAGTGCTAGTTCCTGTTTGTTGCATGTTTTATGTTTCGTAGGAAAACCATATCAAACGGAGTCCAAACAGGATAAAGACGGACGGAGAATGTTTTTGGAATATTTGTGATATTTGGGATGAAGAATCAACGCGAGACGGTGCCCGAGGGGGCCACGAGGCAGGGGTGCACCCCTGGCCCTCGTGGGCACCTCGTAAGGCGGTTGCTGCCCTTCTTTGGCCGCAAGAAAGCTAATTTTCGGAAAAAAATCTTGCCGAAAGTTTCAATCCAATCGGAGTTACGGATCTCCGGATATATAAGAAAGGTGAAAGGGCAGAATACCAGAGCGCAGAAACAGAGAGAGACAGAGAGACAAATCCAATCTCGGAGGGGCTCTCGCCCCTCGCACGCCATGGAGACCATGGACCAGAGGGGAAACCCTTGTCCCATCTAGGGAGAAGGTTAAGGAAGAAGAAGAAGGAGGGGGCTCTCTCCCCCTCGCTTCCGGTGGCGCCGGAACGCTGCCGGGGCCATCATCATCACCGCAATCTACACCAACAACTTCACCGCCATCATCACCAACTCTTCTTCCCAATGATGTATGGCTATCCTATGATGTTTGAGTAGATCCGTTTTGTCCTATGGGTTAATTGATGACCGTGATTGGTTTGAGTTACATGTTTTATTATTGGTGATGTTGTCGGTGTGGAACGACACCTATGGGATCACAAGAATCCCTACTACGGTTGCTGGGGCGCAGGGTTGCGAAGAGAGCAAGGCTAGTAGACAGCATAAGGGTCGTTTACCCAGTTTCGGGCCGCGTGGATGCGTAAAACCCTAGTCCGGCTTTGGTGGGTGTATTCCTAAGAGTTCTTGAGCTCTCGAACTAGTTGTGGTCAGCGCGGTTCGAAAGAGCCGAATCCTTCCCCTGGTCGCCTCAGGCCTCCTTTTATAGGAAAAGGGGTTGCCAGAGTGGCATACAGGAGGTGGAAAGGTCTACAGTGGCACGAGGTTATCCCCCGTATTACAGGACAAGGTGCATTTAATGCATCGCTTAGGTGTCCTCTTGCTTTATCGAGGACGGAGGCGAGGCCCGTCCCGTCCGTCGCCACTCCTCCTCGCTTCGACACGCGCCTTGGCCAAGGATGCGTGCGGTGCCATGTAGGCAGGCAGGCAGCTGAGTTGGCGTGGTGGTGGAGCCTTCATGAAGATCTGCATGCCGCCACGCAGACGCTTGATGAGTTGGCCTGGGAGCGGCATGTTGCCACGCAGGTGCCCGCCCAGCTGGTTGGGCTGGCAGCTGCATGTGAACGGTGGTGGAAGCTTGGTTGACGTGGGCTTGGCGGTGGCCTCGCCGGCGTCTTTGGCGAGGGCCTTGCCGGGTGGCCCGGCAAGGGTCTTGCCGTGGCGTGCTGTCGTCCCCGGCAAGGATCTTGTCGGGGGTCTGGTGGCCTTCCTCGGCAAGGATCTTGTCGAGAATCATTGTCTTCTAATCCTCATTTGATCCTGAATATGTCTTCACAAAGATCTGCATGCCACCACAGAGGGGCCTTCCAGAGCCCTGGCCCCACGCTGATGATGGCGCTAGGGGCCATGGGCTCAAGGGTGGCTCGCTCTATTGGTGCGGGGTGAGCTGTCCCGGCAAGGGTCTTGCCGGGGCCGCTGAGGCCACCCGGCAAGGGTCTTGCTGTGGGAACCTGCTTCGTCCCTCTACTCTTTGTGGTCTTGGCCTTGGCGTTGCTTTGATTGTCTTGGGCTTCGATCTTGCCTTGGCTCACCTCCCTCGTTCTGCTTGGTGTGGCCGTGGGTGCGGCTCTGACTGCCCGTGCACAGGAAAAGGGGTACAAAAATGTGCCCCTATTTTTGTACACCGACAGGAGCCCTCGGGCCTGGTCCACACATAAGCGTGACACGTTGTTGGGTCAGGCCCAAAACGGTGCGCGGGCAGGTCGGGCGGTTTTTACCGTAATAAGATTCTTCGCGCGCTCCGCCTCCCACGACCTACGCGCGTGGCGCGGCGTGGAGGGGTGTGCGTGACGTGGGCGGCATGCGTGGGGCGGTTTTCGCACGCATGCGTCACATCACAATAAAGAGGCGGCTCGCGCCTTCCCCGTAAAAAGAGGGAGGCATGGAGGCGCGACTCATTTACTGAGCGGGGCCGGGGTGCAGTCTTCAAGGCGTCCACTCCCCACGATCACGGGGTGGGGAGAGATCGCCTCACCCGTCCCCTCAGTTCTGCACGTCTGCCACGCGTCTTTCATGCGCTTGGGGTGGCAAACAGTGGAGGCGGGAAACTGTGTCGTCGCTGGTTGGGGCAGCGGGTCAGTCCTGATTCCTTGCGCCTCCGGTGTCTGGATTGGCCGAGCGGGGCAGCCGAGCCTCAACCCCGTTCCTTTATAAAGAGGACGAAGGGGGTGGCATCCCGCATTCTTCCATCTTCTATCTTCCCCTGCTTCTGCTTCTTCCTCTCACCCGCCATGGAGAAGGGGAATCCTGGTCCCTCGACGGTGGAGGCGAGGGTCGCCGCTCGACAGCGCGTCCCTCCCCCTCCTGAATTCGTGGTGGTGGAACCGGCCGCGAGGGGAAGGGGGAGGGGACGAGGCCGTGGGCGAGGCCGGGGCAGAGGCCGTAGCGCTCGAGGAAGAGGAGGACGGGGCGGCGCGCCGGCCACGCCCCCGCCAATGATGCCCTTCCCGATGGAGGGCCACATTGAAGACTAGCCTTGCGAGTGTTTCATCAGGCTCCGTCGGCCCCCACGTCGTTGTCTTCGTCTCCCCACCCCGTTCACTCGGGTGATGGAGCGTGCCCCGGCCTAGACCCTCAGGTTGCACATGAGGGGCTGCGAGAACGGGGGCACGCGGGACGACGTCGACTTCCCAGCTCCTCGAGTTATGTATCTCCGTCGTGGATGGAAGACGTTCGCCCGCATCCACAGCCTGACGACAGGGCTCGTCCTCTACTTCAAGTTAATGGAGGACGGCCTGCTTTCTGTCAAGGTCTTTGGAGAGTTTGGAACTCGTCCGAAATGCTGCGTGGAGAGCTCCTCTGATGGAGATTCTGACGATGGAAGCTCATCCACGAGCGAGAGTGACGAGGAGGAGAGAGGGGCGGATAGCGGGGACGAGTCTGACTAGGTGTTGGATGCCCCGCGCCTGGGCGAGTGCAGCAGCAGCAGCATCTGCACCTGGCCGCTCCTCCGGCAGAGGTTTGCCGGGGGCGGGGCCCGCTCCTTGAACTTCTCGGAGCCGTCTCCTTGGGCGGCTGGCGTCGGGAGGCTGCGGAAGAGGAAGAGGGCGGGCAGCAAGGCCGTCAACTCGGAGTACGCGGGCACCGACGCCTTCATCGCGTATTGCCGGTCCTGCCGCCTCGTCTTCCAGCTCCTTTCCCGGCACCGTCATCACCGGCCCGCCCGTGGGCGCCCACCGAGGTGTTCTTTTGGTGCTTTCTGCTGCTCGTAGCTCGCCTAGGTGCCCCTTTTTCCCTTTCGCCTCCTTGACCTGCCTCCTGAGGAGAGGGACAAGAAAGGGATTATGGGCATCTTATCTCTTTTTTAGTTTGTAAGCCTGCGGGCCTTTGTTAAATTTAAAACTTGTAATCCCCTTGCTCATGTTTTTCATCTCGCACGAACTGTACCTATATGGGATGTTTTTAATGAAAAAGGGATGCTTGCCGGGTTTTTCGTTCGCGGGTAAATCCCGCGACAAGGAGCGAATCCTTGTTATTGTTTAAGATAAAGGTTTTTCTCCCGGCAACAGGCCTTGCCGTTCCCCCACTCCACTCGACCGTTCTCGCGCTCTTGGCGGAGGCAGGGATGAAGTGGGCTTCAGGCTCCTCGTCCCACCTCCTTGCCGCCGCGGCTACTGATGAAGCCATGTACCTAGGGTAGGGTCATGGACCTGTCCTAACTGCCCTACCCAAGGACATCCCTAGAAGAAATCACCTTTCAATCGACTTGGAGGTGTTCCACTCGACGGACTCGAAGACACTCGACCATGAAGCAATCACTCGACCATGAAGCAATCACTCGACGACTAGGAGACCTAAAGTCACCCCGCACGCTAATGGTCGGTCATTGAGTAGCTTTTATGGTCATCATAGCTCTTTATTAGAGGCGTTACCAGTAACGCCCAACCTTAATGTACTTTAAACCCTGCATAACTGAGGGACGGAGGGGTCTGGCGAACTCTATATAAGCCACCCCCTCCTCAGTGTAAAGGGTTCGCACCCCTGTAATTCACACCCTCATAATCCAGTCACCGCCTCCGGGCTCCGAGACGTAGGGCTATTACTTCTTCTGAGAAGGGCCTGAACTCGTAAACCTCGTGTGCTTACAACTACTCCATAGCTAAGATCTTGCCTCTCCATACCTACCCCCTACATTACTGTCAGACTTAGAACCACGACAGTTGGTGCCCACCGTGGGGCAACGGGCGTCTTAGCGACTTGTTGGAGAAGTTGTGATTTTTTCCGATCCAAATAATCATGGTTTCTGGCGGAGTTTTGGTGGAGGGCCGCGAGATCCGTCTCGGCGCGCTCACGTTCATCGCCGACGACTCCGCTTGGCTTCACGAGGCTCCGCTCGACGTCGACCCGCTTCCTGTCCGCGGGGCAACGCACTTTCGCGCGTGTGTCCGCGGCATCCTCTTGCGGCAACCGTCGACACATTATCGGTCGACCCCTGCATTGTCCTCCCTCCCTGTTTCCTGCCGGCGCAAGCGCTCCGGTCGGTCGAGACTTCAGCGGTGGGTGAGACACGCGGTGGCACGCCAGTCAGCCACCCTTCAAGTCGCGGCGATCGAGCCCGACGAATCCCTCTACGGCCTGTTCGACTGGCTCCGCAGAGATCGCATCCGAGTGCGACAGCAGTGATCCGGTGGCGGAGGTTCTGATGGTCGATGGACCACGCGGCCCTCCCGGTTTTTCCTGCGCCGACGGAGGCGCTGATGGAGGCGCTGGTGGAGGCGACCCGTTGCATCCCCATGAGGAATATCTCCCCGAGCCTCTCACGTCGCTGCAGTGAGAAGAACTTCGTCGCCGGAACATGGATGCACTGCACACTCCTATCGTTGGAGAACCCCCCGAGGCCCGTGCCTTGGAGGACGCGCGCCTGGCCAACTTGGCTGAGCGCACTCGACTGGAGAACCTCCAGCGAGCACTCGACGAGCGTGCACGACAAAGGGTTCCAGAATCAAGTCGCCGTCAGCTCTTTCCGCCCCCGCAGGTATATCGAACTCCGATTCAGAATTTAGCAGCTGCAGCCCGTATAGCAGAGTCGATTCAGCCTTCCCAGTTAGAAGCTGGCAGAGGCTTGCTGCAGATCAGAGCGTTACTCCGGGCAGCAGGTGACTAGAATTCCGTTGTTTCTCAGTCACGGAACAGGATCCACAGCAGATCCATTGCTGCAGACACAGTCCAGTCGGCTCACAGCCCAAGATCACCCTCGAGGCGTGAGGGACGTGAGGACCAGCGTGGTCAGTACCGGAACCGTGAGTAGTATGGTCACGATTCGATCATGACGATCGACGTAGAGTGCCCACCCCTCCCCCGAGGAGTGGATCGTACGTGCCTCGACAGCAGGATGACAGGCGCCCTCATAGTGTTGGGCGAAGGATTCCAGTTGACCCCAGGGAACCAGGCTTTGATGCGAGATCCATTCTCGTTCAAGGTTTGGTCGACAGGAACAGAGCTCACCGAGAAGGTCACGACAGAGATGCACCTACCAGCAGCAGAGTGCATGTTTCGAGGCTAGAGTGCTTTAGTAGAGCCATCAGGACCGCAGCGATTCCTCCCAACTTCAGGTTGGCGACTGGAGTCAGTAAGTTCACTGGCGAGTCCAAGCCCGATACTTGGCTTGAAGACTACCGAGTGGCTGTCCAGATTGGCGGTGGCAATGATGAAGTGGCCATGAAGCACCTGCCTCTCATGTTGGGGGGCTCGGCCAGAGCGTGGCTGAATCAGTTAGCACCTAGCAGCATTTACACTTGGGAAGATCTCGCCCGAGTGTTTGTCACAACATTTGAAGGAACATGCAAGCGACTGGCAGGGCTGACAGAACTGCGGTCTTGTGTACAGAAGCTGAATGAAACTTTGAGGGATTACATCCAGAGATGGATCACGTTGCATCACACAGTAGAAAATGTGCCTGACCACCAAGCAGTCTGTGCCTTCAAGGAAGGCGTCAAGAACAGAGAAATAAATCTAAAATTCGGTCAAACCGGAGACGTGTCTCTGAATCGGATGATGGAGATTGCCACCAAGTACGCTAATGGTGAAGATGAGGATCGACTCCGGAGTGGCAAGCTCAAGTCAGTCGCCCAAGAAACCGGAGGAGGAAATTCCAATTGGAAACAGAAGCGGAAAGCCGAGCCAGCTACTCCAGGGGAAACCTTGGCTGTAACTCAAGGAAAGTTTAAAGGGAAACCCAAAGGGCCTTGGAACCCTAGGAAAGTTAAAGACCAAGACGGAAATGATGTGTTGGATTTGCCATGTCACATCCACACAAAGAAAGATGAAGAGGGTAAACTCATTTACCCGAAACAAACCACTCGATAGTGCCGGCTCTTGATCCAGCAGTTCCAGGGCAAACAACCCAAAGAAAAGGAAAAGGAGTCGGACAAAGTTGAGGACAAGGAAGATAGTGATAATGGATACCCCCAGGTCAATTCCACCCTGATGATTTTTGCTGATGTTGAAAGCAAAAGTCGACTGAAAGTTATCAACCGTGAGGTGAATATGGTAGCTCCGGTGACACCCAATTATTTGAAGTGGTCTCAGACTGCCATCACATTCGACCAGTCCGATCACCCAACGCACATTGCCACCCCTGGGAGGCAAGCTTTGGTGGTCGACCCAGTTGTCGAAGGCACTCGACTAACCAAAGTTTTGATGGATGGTGGCAGTGGTTTGAACATACTGTATGCAGAGACGTTGAAAGGGATGGGCATTTCGATGTCCAGACTCAGTACCAGCAACATGAGTTTTCATGGAGTCATTCCTGGGAAGAAGGCTGAGTCACTCGGCCAAATTGCTCTAGATGTGGTTTTCGGTGTTTCCAAGAATTACCGCAAAGAAAAGTTGACATTCGAGGTTGTGGACTTCCAGAGTGCTTATCATGCTATTTTGGGCAGGCCAGCTTCGACCATGTTATGTGTATCTCAAATTGAAGATGCCTGGTCCCAAAGGTGTGATCATTGTTACGGGCAATCGGAAGAAGGCAGAAGAATGTTTTCAGAAAGGCTCAAAGATTGTTGATGCCCAGATGGCAGTGGTAGAGCTGCAGGAGTACCAGAAGATTGCGGACTCGAGTGATTTGCTGCGAGCCAAGAAGCCCGCTACGGAATCAGCTTTTCAGTCGTCTGGTGAAACGAAGCCGGTTCACATTCACCCGACCGATCCCAATGCTGCTCCGACTCATATCTCAACAACACTCGACTCCAAATAGGAAGAAGCGCTCATCCAGTTCCTCCGTGAGAACTGGGACATCTTCGCATGGAAGCCTTCTGACATGCCGGGTGTTCCCAGGGGGCTGGCTGAGCACCGCCTACGAGTCGACCCAAAAGTGAAACCTGTCAAAGAACATCTCCGACGGTCCGTCGTCCATAAGAGAAAGGCTATTGGTGAGGAGGTGGCTCAGCTCTTAGCAGCGGAGTTCATCTGAGAGATTTACCACTCCGAGTGGCTCACCAACGTTGTCATGGTCCCCAAGAAGGACATGTCACTTTGCATGTGCATTGACTTTAAGCATATCAATCGCGCCTGCCCGAAAGATCATTTTCCTCTCCCCCGCATCGACCAGATAGTCGACTCGACTGCGGGATGTGAGCGACTGTCTTTTTTAGACGCCTATTCCGGGTACCATCAGATCCGTCTGTATGGACCCGACGAGATCAAAACAGCTTTCATCACTCCATTGGGGTGCTTCTGTTATGTTACCATGCCATTCGGCTTCAAGAATGCCGGAGCCACGTTCATGAGGATGATTCAGAAGTGTTTACTCACTCAAATCAGTCGGAATGTGGAAGCATACATGGATGATATTGTGGTCAAGTCGCGGAAGGGTTCCGATCTGCTGACTGACCTTGTTGAAACCTTTGCCAACCTCAGAAGGTATGATATCAAGCTTAATCCATCAAAATGCACATTCGGAGTCCCTGGCGGAAAGTTACTCGGTTTTCTCATTTCCGAACGGGGAATCGACGCCAATCCAGAAAAAGTCGGTACTATACTCCGGATGAAACGTCCTGTGCATGTGCACGACATCCAGAAGCTTACTGGTTGCTTGGCCGCTTTAAGTCGATTCATCTCTCGTCTCGGTGAAAAGGCATTGCCTCTTTACCGACTGATGAAGAAGTCAGACAAGTTCGAGTGGACTCCAGAAGCTGATGCAGTGTTTGCAGAGCTCAAAGCTCTGCTCTCCACCCAGCTGGTGCTTGTTGCCCCAATCAGCAAAGAGACTTTGCCGCTTTACATTGCAGCCACGGGACAAGTCGTCAGTACAGTACTTACGGTCGAGCGGGAAGAAGAAGGAAAAGCCTTTAAAGTTCAGCGCCCAGTATATTATGTTTCTGAAGTTTTGACTCCATCAAAGCAAAGATATCCTCATTACCAGAAGCTTGTATATGGGATTTATATGACCACGAAGAAGGTTGCACATTACTTCTCTGGCCATTCCATTACAGTCGTCTGCGACGCTCCATTGTCAGAGATTCTGCACAAGAGAGATGCAACTGGTTGAGTGGCAAAATGGGCGATTGAACTCCTTCCCCTAGATATCAAGTTTGAGGCAAAGAAGGCTATCAAGTCCCAAGCAATAGCAGATTTCGTCGCCGAATGGATTGAACAGCAACTACCGACTCAAGTTCACTCGGAGCACTGGACCATGTTCTTCGATGGGTCTAAGATGCTGAATGGTTCCGGTGCTGGGGTAATATTGGTTTCCCCCCGAGGAGATAAGCTCAGATATGTTCTCCAGATTCACTTTGATTCCTCCAATAACGAAGCAGAATATGAAGCACTTTTGTATGGATTGCGCATGGCCATTTCACTCGGCGTCCGTCGCCTCATGATCTATGGTGACTCAGATTTGGTGGTTAATCAGGTGATGAAGGAGTGGGACGTCAGAAGTCCAGCCATGACTGGTTATTGCAATGCAGTGAGAAAGCTACAGAAGAAATTCGAGGGGTTAGAGCTTCATCACATACCCCGAATGAAAAATCAAGCAGCTGATGATTTGGCAAAAATAGGTTCCAAGAGAGAAGCCATTCCCAGCAATGTGTTTTTGGAACACATCCACACGCCATCAGTTCAAGAGGATCCGTTCACTGAAGAAGCCCCGTAGCCAAAAAGTGCCACGGATCCGACTGAAGTGGAAGTTCCAGCAGTGGTCGACCTGATCATGGAAGTCTTGGTCATCACTCTCGACTGGACGGTGCCATACATCACGTACATCCTAAGGAAAGAACTCCCAGAGGACGAAGAAGAGGCTCGACAGATCGTCTGTCGATCCAAGGCCTTTACAGTCATAAAGGGACAGTTGTATAGAGAAGCGCGACTGGAGTCAGCCAGAAGTGTATAACACTAGAAGAAGGGCAGATAATCCTTGATGATATCTACTCGGGGACCTGTGGTCATCATGCGTCCTCTCGGACCATTGTAGCTAAAGCATATCGAGCGGGATATTATTGGCCAAGAGCAAATGAAATGGCGAAAGAGATAGTCGACAAATGCGAAGGATGTCAGTTCTACTCCAACATGTCCCACAAACCCGCGTCAGCCCGGAAGACCATTCCACTCGTCTGGCCCTTCACTGTTTGGGGATTGGATATGGTTGGACCACTGAGAACAGGCAGGAGCGGATTCACTCATGTGTTAGTGGCAGTCGACAAGTTTACCAAATGGATTGAAGCTAAGCCTATCAAGAATCTCGATGCCTGCACTGCTATCAGTTTCATCAAAGAGTTGATATTCATATATGGAGTTTCGCATAGCATCATCACTAATAATGGGTCAAACTTTGATTCAGACAAGTTCAGAGCTTTTTGTGCCTCTCAAGGCACACAAGTCAACTACGCTTCAGTCACTCACCACCAGTCGAATGGACAAGCGGAAAGGGCAAACTGTCTGATTCTTAAAGGACTGAAACCCCGACTGATGCGCGATCTCAAGCACGTAGCAGGCGCATGGGTCGACGAGCTTCCATCAGTTCTTTGGGGATTGAGGACCACCCCGAACCGGTCAACTAGAAGAACCCCATTCTTTCTGGTCTACGGAGCTGAGGCAGTTTTGCCGAGTGACTTGCTTCACAACGCACCCCGAGTCGAGCTCTACTCTGAAGATGAAGCAGAATAAGCCCGGCAGGACGCAATTGACCTCCTGGAAGAAGAAAGAGAAATGGCCATGATCCGATCGACCATCTATTAGAAAGACTTGCGTCGATTCCATGCCAGAAACGTGAAGAGTCGAGCTTTCCAAGAAGGAGACTTGGTCCTCCGAGTGGATCAACAGAAACCGCACAAGCTCGCTCCTACTTGGGAAGGTCCCTTCATCGTCACCAAAGTCCTCCACAATGGAGCGTACCACCTTTACAATGTCGATCGCCAGATTGACGAGCCACGAGCTTAGAACGCGGAGCTACTCCGCCCCTTTTACACTTGAATTCTCACTCGGATGAGATGTAATAAGAAAAACTTCTGTAGTTTATCAAAGACAAGAGTGTTATAATTTTCCCAGTGATTGTTGTTGCTTCTGTTTGCGTGACAAATCCCCCAGTGGGTGGCTTAGCTGCGAATCCGTTTCGCCTAAGTTTGTAAAAAAAATCCTACCGAGTGGTGAGCAAATCTCACACTCGGAGGCTTAGCTGCGAACCCGTTTCGCCTAAGTGTTTGAAAATCCTACCGAGTGGTGAGCCAGCCTCCCACTCGGGGGCTTAGCTGCAGTCCAGTACTCGCCTAAGTGTTTGAAAATCCTATCGAGTGGAGAGCGACCCTCCCACTCGGGGGCTTAGCTGTAGTCCAGTACTCGCCTAAGTTTAAAAAAATCCTACCGAGTGGATAGTGACCCTCCCACTCGGGGGCTTAGCTGCAGTCCAGTACTCGCCTAAGTTTGAAAGAATCCTACCGAGTGGAGAGCGACCCTCCCACTCGGGGGCTTAGGTGCAGTCCAATACTCGCCTAAGTTTGAAAAAATCCTACCGAGTGGAGAGCAACCCTCCCACTCGGGGGCTTAGCTGCAGTCCAGTACTCGCCTAAGTTTGAAAAAATCCTACCGAGTGGAGAGCGACCCTCCCACTCAGGGGCTTAGCTGCAGTCCAGTACTCGCCTAAGTTTGAAAAAATCCTACCGAGTGGAGAGCGACCCTCCCACTCGGGGGCTTAGCTGCAGTCCAGTACTCGCCTAAGTTTGAAAAAATCCTACCGAGTGGAGAGCGACCCTCCCACTCGGGGGCTTAGCTGCAGTCCAGTACTCGCCTAAGTTTGAAAAAATCCTACCGAGTGGAGAGCGACCCTCCCACTCGGGGGCTTAGCTGCAGTCCAGTACTTGCCTAAGTTTGAAAAAATCCTACCGAGTGGAGAGCGACCTGTCGGATTTCGGGTTCCGGCAGACCCTTAAGGTTCGAACTCTGGGGTGCGCACGGAGACTTTGCCCTCTACCTCTCCGTCTCGCAAAGATCTCAACTACAGAAAGAACAGCACAAGAGACACAAGGTTTATACTAGTTCGGGCCACCATTGTGGTGTAATACCCTACTCTAGTTTGTGGTGGGTGGATTGCCTCTTGGGCTGATGATGATGAACAATACAAGAAAGAACATCCTCGCGAGGGTCTGCTCTTAGAAAGGACGATGAACTTCTAGGAGGAGTTCAACCGCCCTTCTCTCTCTCTCTCTCTCTCTCTCTCTCTCTCTCTCTCTCTCTCTCTTTGTTGCCTGAGTCTTTCTAACTGGTGGCCTGATGATCTGATCCCCTTACCCTGGGGGTGGCTAGTCCTATTTATAGGCAAAGGCCCTGGGCCTCTTCCCAAATATTGAGCGGGAAGGGCACCAACAATTGGCCATTTTAAAGGGGAACATCTGGTACACTTATCTTGACTAAAGTTGGTCCTCGCCTGCCAAAGGCTCTGTGGTGACGCCGTTCTGGGCTCCACGATGACCTTCTTCCCACCGTTGGACTGGTCTTGGTCTCGTTGCACCGAAATGGATGCCTTTGCTTGATCCTCTCGCCTGCGCTTGCCCCCTTTGCACCAAAGAGGAAAGGGAGACACTGCGCGGGCTGGCGCCCGCCTGGCACCCTTGGTCGTCATGGCTTGCGTCATGGGCACCTCGTGAGGTACCCCGCCTTGATCTCTCCGCCTCCTCGTGAGCCAGCCTGGTGAGGCCGCGCCTGAGGAAGCTCCGTGCCGTCCGCCCCGCGAGGCTTGGCCCCTCGCGAGGGTCTTGGGTCTTGTGTTGATGAAGATGGGCCGTGCTGGGCCCCCTTTAAGCCACGCCGCAGGCCGCAGGCAGGCAATTCTGGGGACCCCCGTTCCCCAAACGCCGACAGTAGCCCCCGGGCCCAAGGCGCGCCCGGACTTGGCCGTGCTGAGAGGCGAAAGGGCAAGGGCGAAGCGCCGCGGGCCCTAACAGCCTGCGGCCTTGGGCGTCGCGTGGCGGTTGATTGGACGCGGGCGTCTCCGCTTCCCCACGACGCCTTGGTGGTCGCGCGGATTGGACAAGTCCCTGCATGCAGATCTTGTCATGATTACCTGCGATCGTGGAGGCCGACGGTTGGCCTTCGCCGGCTATAAGTACGGCACTGCGCGTGCCCTTCCAGTTCATCTCTCCTTGCTTCTCCTTCTTCTCCATGGCTCTGTCGAGGAGGTTCTCGGCTGCAAAGAAAAGGAAGGCCTGCCAGGTTGAGCCTGCCTCTCCCCCTCCCAAGTGCAGCCGAGGGCGCCCCCGGAAGCATCCCGTGGCTGCCTCGGCAGCGTCCCGCGGTCGCGGGGATGGTTCCCAGCGTGGTGGCAGGCGAGCTGCTACGGCTGGGGGACGTGCTCTGGTCGCGCGCTCCCCTAGGCCGCGCTTTCGCGCAGCGGAGGTGCTGCCGGAGTTCGTCGTATGGTCGGCGGAGCCGACTAGCGCCCGGCTCCAACTTCCTCGCTTCCTCCTTGGTGAGCTCCCGGCCGGTGCCCTGGGCGGCCTCTGGCTTCAGGCGGACGGCTACTGCAGCCGGGCCTCGTGGGCTGCACTGGAGGTCTCCGCCGCTGGGAGCTTGGCCTTGACTCGTGGTTGGCAGGCGTTCGCCCGTGCTCGCAGCCTGGAGCGCCAGTGCACCCTGCACTTTAGGTTTGACGGTGATGCCACCCTCTACGTGAGGGTGTTTGGGGAAGATGGTCGCCACGCAGGGTGTTGCCCTGAGGACGACGACCTCGGCCGGGGACCCAGCCCCGATGACGACGGAGGAGACAGCGCCCGCGTGGTGGGTGGCGCTCGGGGTTCCCCAAGCTTCATCGACTCCTCTTCAAGCGACTCTTCCAGCGGTGGCCGCAGTCAGCCCCCTCGCCGTCGCGCCTGCTTGGGAGGCGGCAGTACGTCTGCCCGCCGTCGTGCCCCGGTGAAGCGCGAGAGGGAGTCTGCTGGAGCTCCGGAGGGTGCCGCGCCAGGCTTGTCCCTTCTTTCCTTTTTGTTTCCTGCGTAAAGAAAATAGCTGTGTGGTGCCCCGCGGGGGCGTGTTCGGGGTTACTGCTATTAACCGTTACCTTGATTCCATTTTCGCGCCTTTCAGCTATGTGTTTGCGCGTAGATAGTTCCCGGCCCCAGCCGTGGGGGGCGACCGACCCAGGCCCTGTGTGTGTGTCGCGGTGCCCGAGGGGCACGGACTGGAGGGATGCTCCCGTAATGGGCCCAGGTCGCGAAACCTTCGAACGACTAGAACAGGAACTCTCGCGAGGGCGTTTGGCTGTCCTCCCTCGCGAGGCCTTTCATAAGAGGAATCAAAGCGGGGGAGTGAAAATCGACGAACCATAAACCAACAACGGTAATAATTTCAATAAAATTTCAACTGCGAACAAACAAGCCAACTGCGGAAAGCAAATGAAAAAGCCGCGTCCGGCACCTAATCTAGTCTTCGACGTCTTCTCACCAGCGCGGAGCTAAGTGCTGCCACTGGGCATGGGAGGGAGCCCCAGGGCCTGAGGCCGGCGCTCCTGAGACTCCGGGGTGTGTACAGCCCCACTCATTATTACGTGAGAGTGTCACGGGCGGCGAGCTTCACAGGCATTGGCCTTCTTCACAGGCTCCGGGCCTTTCTTCTTAGGGGAAACGAGCTTCACAGGCATTTGCCCTTGTAGGATCGGAAGTATGTCTAGAGGGGGGGTGATAGACTACTTGACCAAATAAAAGCTACGCCTTTTCCCAATTTTAGTTCTTGGCAGATTTTAGCAACTTTAGGACAAGTCAAGCAATCATCACACAATTCAAGCAAGCATGCAAAGATTATATAGGCAGCGGAAAGTAAAGCATGCAACTTGCAAGAATGTAAAGGGAAGGGTTTGGAGAATTCAAACGCTATTGGAGAAACGGATGTTTTTCCCGTGGTTCGGATAGGTGGTGCTATCCTACATCCACGTTAGTGGAGACTTCAACCCACGAAGGGTAACGGTTGCGCGAGTCCATGGAGGGCTCCACCCACGAAGGGTCCATGAAGTAGCAACCTTGTCTATCCCACCATGGCCATCGCCCACGAAGGACTTGCCTCACTAGCGGTAGATCTTCACGAAGTAGGCGATCTCCTTGCCCTTACAAATTCCTTGGTTCAACTCCACAATCTTGTCGGAGGCTCCCAAGTGACACCTAGCCAATCTAGGAGACACCACTCTCCAAGAAGTAACAAATGGAGTGTTGATGATGAACTCCTTGCTCTTGTGCTTCAAATGATAGTCTCCCCAACACTCAACTCTCTCTCATAGGATTTGGATTTGGTAGAAAGAAGATTTGAGTGGAAAGCAACTTGGGGAAGGCTAGAGATCAAGATTCATATGGTAGGAATGGAATATCTTGGTCTCAACACAAGGGTAGGTGGTTCTCTCTCAGAACATATGAGTTGGAAGTGTAGATGTGTTCTGATGGCTCTCTCCACGAATGAAGAGGAGGTGGAGGGGTATATATAGCCTCCACTTAAAATCCAACTGTTACACACAATTTACCAATCTCGGTGGGACCGAATCAACAAACTCGGTCGGACCGAAAAGGTAAACCTAGTGACCGTTAGAGTTTTTCGGTGGGGCTGACATGCATCTCGGTAGGACCGATATGGTTAGGGTTTGGGCATAACATAATCTCGGTGAGACCGACTACACAAAATCGGTGAGACCGATTTGGTAATTAGCTAACCAGAGAGTTGGTCAGGCAAACTCGGTGGGACCGATTTGCTCTTTCGGTGAGACCGAAAAGTTACAAAAGGGAAACAGAGAGTTTGCATTGCAATCTCGGTGGTACCGATCCGCTCTTTCGGTGAGACCGAAAAGTTACGAAAAGGAAACAGAGAGATTGCAATCCCATCTCGGTGAGACCGAGATCCCTATCGGTGAAACCGATTTGCTAGGGTTTTGGCAGTGGCTTATGACATATGAAGACTCGGTGGCGCCGGATAGAAATAATCGGTATGACCGAGTTTGGCTTAGGGTTTAGGTCATATGTGGATATGGGAAAGTAGTTGAGGATTTTGGAGCATATCATTAAGCACATAAGGCAAAGAGCTCATTAAGCAACACCTCATCCCTCCTTGATAGTATTGGCTTTTCCTATGGACTCAATGTGATCTTGGATCACTAAAATGTAAAATGAAGAGTCTTGAGCTTTTGAGCTTGAGCTAATCCTTTGTCCTTAGTATTTTGAGGGTTCCACTTTCACCATTCATGCCATGCCAATCATTGAGCTTTCCTGAAATAGTTATCTTGGAATATCATTAGCTCAATGAGCTATATGTTGTTATGAATTACCAAAACCACCTAGGGATAGTTGCACTTTCAATCTCCCCCTTTTTGGTAATTGATGACAACATATAGATCAAAGCTTCGACAAATGATAATAAGAATGAATTACATCGTCGCTTTGAGAAGTATGTGATAAGTAAGAGCTCCCCCTAAATTTGTGCATATTTAAGATTTGCTTTGGACTGCAAATGCACAAGAAGTTAGAATTATGGGTTACTCTTCCATGTCACATACATCTTGGTGGAGCGCTCAAAATGATTAATCATGAAATACATGCACTCATCACCAAGGCAAAGTGAATGATCACATAAGATAGATAAGATATATCAAGCATGCATAAGTGTAGCTTATGATCAAACACATGATCATCAATGTCTCACAAGCATATCAAAGTATCTCAACCAAAAGCAAACAATGTTTGAAAAACCACCAAATAAAAGCAAGAGAGAATAAAAGCAACACTCTCTCTCTCGAAGCCTATGATCTATACATTTTTCTCCCCCTTTGGCAACAAGTTACCAAAAAGTTCCTAGAAAATGCATAGTGGTAGATCGACACTCAGGCTTGATCTTCAGGTGGTGGTGGAGTCTGGATCACTCCAAGGACGAAGGCTTCCGTAGATGCTGTTGGAGTTGGAGCTGAAGTGGATGCTGGAGCAGGTTGGGTAGGTGCTGCGGCTGGTGCTGAGGCGGTTGCTCTTGTGTCAGGAACTAGCACTGCAGACGACCTTGGACCTCGTGGCACTCTGGCAAATGCATCTGTGGTTGTCTTCCCTCTCCTCTCCTGCATGTCATCTTGGAGTTACTCCACTGCAGTCTGAATCTCGGTCACCTTGATATCCAAGTCATAGAACTTATGTTCTACGATTCTCTCTAAGCTTGCCTGGTTCTGAGTTAGGTTGGCCAAACCTTTCTCAATTCGCAGGGTGGATGCAATCAGGTAACTAAGCTGCTCTTGCTTGGTTTTCAAGAAGTATTCAGATGCCTCCTCTTGAGTTGGCATCCTTGCAGCTTTCTCCTTCCTTGCCTTCTCCTTCTGTGCTTGTGCATGGGCTGAAGATGGTTCATCTTTGTTCATCACAACCTGGTTGTCCTCGAAATCTGGATGGATGGGCAAATGTTCCTTGTCCAACAAGTATGTTTCTGTGCCCATTCTTGAGTTGATCAACATCTGGATCTGAGGGGCATATCCACAGCTCCTCTTCTGGTCTGCTGCAGTCCTCTTGATCGTTTCTATCATAAGGCTCATGACCTTAAACTTTTGAGGCACATCAAAGATATGTAGCAAATTGATTGCATGGCCTCTGATCATCTTGTGATCACCTGACTTGGGCAACAGAGTGTGCCTAAGGATCCAATTTATGGTTGGCAATCCTGACAACAAGTGTTTCACAGACCCAAACTGGTGAGTATCAAGATCAGCTGCATGAATCTCCTTGTACATATTTGCCATAGAGTTGTGATCCATCTTCTTCTTGGCATAGACATCCAAGTCATCTTCATTTTCCTCTGGGGCATTGATAAGTTGTGCCCACTCAGCAACTGTTGATTGGTACCTCATACCTTTAGACATCCAAACAATCCTCCCATCTGGATAAAAATGTGCTGTGGAGTATAACTGCATGATAAGTTCCTCATTCCTCTTTGTGAGCTTCTGCCCAACAAAGTCTGCTACTCCACAAGCTCTAAAGCTATCTTGCACTCCAGGGTAGTGCTCTTCGTTGTCCTTGGTATATTCCCAGTCGACCCATCTCATATCACATACTATTGGCTTTGGCTTCTTGTCCAATAAGTCTGTCTCATAGAAGTCCTGCTGTTCCTTAGTGTGGAACCTGTAGTCAACAGCAGTCCTTCTCCTGGTAGCATAGGGATCCTCAGCTCTCCATTTTCTCAATCCAGAGTCTCTCCTGATTTTCATATCCTCAGCCACAGGATGAGCATCATTGTGGTCTGGGATCTTGGGCTTCAGCTTTCTCAGCACTTGGCCTTCCTCTTCTTCTGCAGGTTCAGGCACTGGGGCCTTGTTTTTCTCAGCTGCTGGGATGCTCCTAGTATTCCTCTTTGGTTTTGGCTTTGGAGCTGGCTTGGCCTTGGAAGCAGACTTGGGGGCTTCCTTTGGCTTAGATGCAGCTGCTCCTGATCTAATGGCATCACCCATCAGCTTGGGTGCCTTGGGTGCTGGTGCAGCACCTTCCTCTTCTTCTTCTTCTTCATCAGAAGAATGTTGTTCAAATTCAGCCATGGGATCAACTTTCTTGCACCATCTGCCTCTTTTCCTTTCTTTCTTTGTCTCAGCTGCAACTGGCTCTTTGGGTGCCGGCTTCTCAGGAATCTTTGTTGAGGCTCTGGCCTTAGTCATGGGCTGCCTGCCTGCTGGCCTTTTGACCTTTAAGCCTGGCTTGGTGGCTGCAGCTGAGCCATATTCTTTCTTCAGCACAACTCTCTTGGAAGTTGTTTCCTCCTCTGCCACATAATCTTCATCCTTTGAGTCTGAAGCTCTCTTCTGTCTCTGTCTTGTGGCAGCTTTTGGCAGATTGCTTGGGGTGCTCCTGCTACCATCATCTGAGGAACTGGAGGGACTAGTGCCCTCACTCATGTGCACAAGCTGCTCTGACTGATTCTGACTATCACTTTGATCTGACATGATGAACAAGCTGACTGCTGACTGCTGAACCCTGTGAATAGTTTATAGATGAGGTAGAGTGGATGAGCATCAAAAAATGCAGAGATTTTTGCAAAAAGAATGATTCAAAAACTTAGTTTTAGTTTCCCACAGAAAGCATCTCGGATCTACTTATGTTTAAACTCAGTGATACCGAAGCAGTTTTTTGGAACCTAAACTAGTGAACTCGGTCAGACCGAGTGTGGGGACCCCGACTCATAAGTCGTGATCACCGAATGCACGTGTATAGTGATCCCAGAGATCAATTCTCACTGAACACACAGAAGCTGAATAACAAGAGTCTTACATCCATACATACCGTCTTACACAAATTATGACCATTATGGTCAAGTCTTACATAGATAAAGCCTTAAGGGCTGAACATCAAATGAAACACAAGCAGCGGAAATCTTCGTTGATAAGTAGAACCCATGCCATCTGCCTTAACCCTACAGGCATTCTGACTGGGAAGCGTCCTAGTTCGCAAGTTCGTCTCCAAAGGATTCTTCCTCGAACTCCTGTTCTTCCATGCCTGGTCAATTAAATAACCAGTGGCAAGCCAATGAGTACTTTGAATGTACTCGCAAGCAACCCATGTTTTGGTTCAAGGTACAATAATGCATGACATAGGTAAATTTTTGCGGAAAGCTAGTTTTGGGTGCAATTACATCTTCAACAACTTGTAAGACATGCATCAGGAGAATTTAAGTAAGCATGAGGATAGGTTACAGATATCAACATAAATAGAGAGGGCACCAACCCAACTCAATCATGTCAAGTCCTAGACTTGACCCAAGTAGTTCATCCCACACACACTGGTTTGTAAACAAGTGGACGTAGCCCAAGAGCGGTTACCCAACTGTCCTTGACTGTGGACACGGCTATTCGAATAGTTTTACACTCTGCAGAGGTTGCACACTTTACCCACAAGATCCGGGGAACTTCCGTGTCATCCACGACCCGCGGTACCTCAAGTACCCGGGGAAAGCGCCCGATCACTACCTTTACCTAGACGACACTAACAAGGAGTCCACTCGTTGTTCCGTATCCTCTCAATGTACATCATACGAGACTCGCTCGAGATCGTAACATCCGAGAGGGGACACAACGGTGTATCCGGTGCCCTGTAAAGACAGTCATGGTCGCCCTACCTGACACGACCCCGTCCCGAGAGAGAGCACCAACTCTCCCCCGTCACTAGTAATGCGGGCTCCAAGCTAGTATCGACCTAGGTAATCAATAATGCCCTTTCCCACATAAGGGTAGAGTGGTTGCGCACGTAAGGTTGGAATAACGGTCGCAACTTAAACCAATCCGTTTTTGAAAACAACACACACACTTGCCTCGATACACCACTTCGTCATCAAGTGGCTACCCAACACATCATCTCCCTCGGGCATAAGTGGCACCCGACGGGGTTTTCAAAAAAAAGTCCTTTGAAAGTACTTTGCCTCCATCACCATGCATATTCCCGTCCCTTTTGCGTAGCACTACTTTTGCATCCTATCTACTCCCACCGGCATAACCCTCATAAGGAGGTAGGGTCATGCATAATGTAGGTTTCAATGAGGAAGTAACGGAGGTAACCCACCAAAGTGGCTACCACCTCAACATGATTCCATTGCAACAACAATAAAGTGCTATATGACAAGCATAAGAAAAAGGGTTTCATAGACATGGTCAAAGGGCTGCTTGCCTGGCTCAGCAAAGTCTTCTGGGTCTTCAAGGTCTTCTGGTCCAACTCCTTCGTCAGCAACGCAATCTATCGTCGCAAAATAATAACGAGAAAATAAGGCAATAATAAAACAGAAAAACCAAAGTGCTCAGAAAAATGTCAACTCATTTTTGTAAAATACTAGGTTGAAAAATAAGAAGGGGAAAATTCTTAGTTTTGGATTTGGAGTTGTAGAATAGGAGGGATGGATTTTTAGAGGGGAATTTAAATGCTCCAATTTGAATTTAAATTTGAACAGTACATAAAAGTTAGTTGGATTTGAATGGAAGTTGCACCATTAAATAGATTGCAATATTCTAGGAATTTAGGAATTGGAATTATTCCATTTGGACAAATATTTTACCCTGTGGAATTTTTAAAAGACAGAAAGAAAAGGAAAAAGAAAAATGGCATTGTGCCACTGGGCCAGAACAGCCGCAGGGCAGCAGGCCCAGCCAGCGGGCCGGCCCAGCCGAGCCAGTGCACAGCGCGCGCGCCCGTCCACCCGTTTCAAACCTGACGGGCGGGGCCCGCAGGTCGGACGGGGCGCGGGAATGAGGGAGAGGATGACAGGCGGGGCCCGCCTGTCATCACTAACCCGTGGACAGGGGGGTCGCGGCGCTCACCGGCGACGATGCAGGCCACGGCGAGCTCCGGCGAGTGCGGGGATGGCTTCATGGGACTGCCGCACGTCGGGGGGTGGTGGACTTGGCCGGCGGGGGTGCCTGGTTCGCTGGCGACGAGGTCCGCGGTGGAAGAGCTTCAGGAGTCGACGGCTCCGGCCGTTTCCGGTGGCTATAGAGAGGGGAAACGAGGGGGAAATGGTCAGGGAGCTGCGAGGAATCCAGATCGAGAGGAAAGGGGGCCGGGGATGGCCCGTACCTCGCGAACTCCGGCGAGCCGAAGCGGTGGAGCTCGAGCTCGATCTCGAGCTCGGGCGGCTCTGGAGGCGAACTGGAGGTGCAGGGGGAGGTTTTGGTGGTGCAGAGAGCGGGTGTGAGGGTGGAAGGGCTCGGGGAGGCCTTATATAGCCGCACGGTGGTCCACCATGGACCTGTGCGCCGGCGAGCTCGTTGCCGTCGCCACGGGTCACGGGGGCCTGGTTGGTTGTGTCTGGGGTGTTCGTGGGGCTCGACTACGCCCAGGGGGAGAAGAGAGGGGGCGGGGACAGGTCAGAGACGCCGCGCGTGCGAGCGTGCCCATTGGAGCTCTCGGGCGGCCATGGCGCGCGTGCGAGCAGGGGCAGGAGAGAGGGAAGGAGGAGGGGCCGACCAGCTACCATGTCCCGGACGCCGAGGCGTCTCGTCGGGCGTGCTGGGCAGGCCCGAGGTGGCCGGAAGCGGCTGGAACGGGGCGGCTACAGTGCGGGGGCGCACTGTAGCGCGCTCCAGAGCGTGCAAATGGCCGGCATGCCATTTTTTTATGCCCTGTGGCATGGCCAACCATGTCCAGTAGCTCAAGGTAGGAGTAAAGAAAGGGGAGGGGGCATTGGATGCCATGGATGGCCACTGTGGTGAGGAGAGAGGAAGAAGAAGTGTGCAGATGGGCTGACCAGAGAGAGGAAGTGGGGTTTTACCCATCCAATAAGTGGGCTATGGACTTGCCATTGTTACCAGAGGTGAAAGGGGACTAGAAGGGGTTGTGGTAAAAATTGGAGCTCACCAAGAATAGTGGAAGGGGTCAAAACAGTGGTTTTTGCAAAATGTCAGAAGGTGTTTGATGTTGGTTTGGGCAAGAAAATGATCTCCAATTGCCATAATACTCCACAGGGTGAAATGACACATATAATTAGGGCCTTCCACCAATTTGGAGCTTAATTGGGCAAAGTTGCCAATGCAACTTTTGTAAACCCTAGAAATGAGCAGAAATGGACTTGTGTAGATCTAGTTGAGCAAATCACTTCTCCTTGATGCACCACTTGGTGTAGTGGCCTCATTTGGTCATGTGAACATGCTCACAAAGTTGGGGTTAAGGAGAGAAAGTTGGTAGTACAAACTTGATCAAATTTGATTCTGGTCAAAGAGGGTTTTGGGGCATTTTGGTGAACCAAAATGACTCTAGTTGACATGGGGCTTTGCAAGGTGATCACAATATGCATTTGTCACTTGCTGGATTTTCCTTGGATTTTTATGAAAATATTTCCTGTAGAAATATTTCAAATCCTTGAAATGGGCAGAAATGGTTTTGGAAGGTTTTGTCCAATATTTTGATCATAACCATGTGTTGAAACTCATATATATGGAAAATATATGTCCATTGAGTCTCCCTAATTTTTCTCAAATATTTTTAAAGCTTTTAAATAATTTTAACCTATTTAAGACCATTTCCGGCCTTAAGAAAAACCCTTTAAATAAAATACGAAAATAACTTTCAAAATTATATTTTTGTGGTTTCTGGGTATCCTATATCTAATAGGTGTCAAATATATCTTTGGAAATATTTTTACTGCCCTTAATTAAGTATTTGCAGTGAAATCCTCAATCCAGGGGTTTTTGGAAAACTAATTCTTAAAAATACTTTTTGGCCAAATTATTTTTGTAAGAAAATACTATATTGCTCTATACACATGGCATGATCATTGGGCAGAAGCTTGGGACAAGGAGATGAAGTATAGAAGGTGGAGTAGTTGACTATTAAGAGCACTTGAAAAACCACTCAGAGAAAACCAACTTCAAAATAAAAGCCAAATAATGCAAAAGTTTTTGTTGGTCCAAATTTTCATGCTTTATTAATGCAAATGATATGTTACAAAATGCAGGGTGTGACAGACCTACCCCCCTTACACGAATCTCGTCCCCGAGATTCCTAAACTAGGCCATAAAGAGATATGGAAACTCGGATCTGAGGTAGTCTTCACGCTCCCAGGTTGCTTCTGCTTCTGTGTGGTTGCTCCACTGGACCTTGAAGTACTTGATCGTGCGGCTTCGAGTGCATCGCTCATCCTCATCCAAAATGCACATGGGCCTCTCACGGTAAGTCAAATCAGGCTGGAGGTCAATGGCTTGATGATTGACGTCCTTGTAAAGATCAGGCTTGTCTGGAACTTGGAGACACTTCCGGAGTTGTGATACGTGGAATACGTTGTGCACATCGGATAGTTCCGGTGGCAGTTCCAACTGGTAAGCTACTTCTCCTCGCCGGTCAGAGATCTTGAAGGGGCCGATGTATCTTGGTGCGAGCTTTCCTTTGACATGGAAGCGTTGTGTCGCTTTGAGAGGTGTGACCCGGAGATAGACATGGTCTCCAACTCGGAAGCTCATGTCTCTATGACGTGAGTCAGCATAACTCTTCTGCCTTGACTTGGCGGTCTTCAAACGCTCTCTGACAAGCCGGACTTGCTCTTCTGCCTCACGGAGGATATCGGGCCCAAAGACTAGCCCTTCTCCGGTCTCTGACCAATTGAGGGGTGTGCGACACTTGCGTCTGTACACCACCTCAAATGGTGCCATCTGGAGGCTAGACTGATAACTGTTGTTGTAGGAGAATTCGGCGAAAGGGAGGCAATCTTCCCACCTAGCTCCATGTGCTGAGACACAGGCTCGGAGCATGTCCTCGAGTATCTGATTCACTCGCTCTGTCTGACCTCCGGTCTGTGGGTGGAAAGCAGTGCTGAAGGACAACTTGGTCCCCATGGCCTCTTGGAACTTCTTCCAGAACCTTGAAGTAAACTGGGTTCCTCGATCTACCACAATCTCCCTGGGAACACCATGAAGGCTTACGATTCTGTTGATGTAGAGGCTGGCTAGCTGGTTTCCCTTGTAAGTCGTTTTGACGGGAATGAAATGGGCTACTTTGGTCAAATGGTCGACTATGACCCAGATGGAGTCATGTCCTTTATTTGACCTGGGTAATCCAGTGATGAAGTCCATCCCGACTTTATCCCATTTCCATTCGGGCAACTTGAGAGGCCGTAACAATCCAGCGGGCCGCTGATGTTCAGCTTTGACCCTTTGGCATATGTCACACTTAGCGACGAAAGTGGCTATCTCTCTCTTCATGCCATGCCACCAGAATCTTTCCTTTAGGTCTTGATACATCTTGGTTCCTCCGGGGTGGATGGAATACGGGGTGTCATGAGCTTATTGCAAGATCAAATTCTTGAGCTCAATCTTGTTGGGTACGCAAATGCGATTCCCAAACCACACAATTCCTTGCTCATCCTCTGAGAATCCTGGGGCCTTGCCTGCCCTGATCTTCTTCTTAATGCCTTCAATACTCTCGTGTCCCTTCTGAGCTTCCTTAATATCATCCATCAGGGTAGGCTTGACTTCAAGGTTGGCTAAGAATCCTGGTGCAACCAGTTCCAACCCAAAGCTTTCAAGTTCTTCATACAAGGCGGGTAGCCTGCCCTTAAGCATAGCATTCAAGGAACAAGCCTTTCTGCTTAATGCATCTGCTACCACATTAGCCTTTCCAGGGTGGTATTGAACACTGAGATCGTAATCCTTGATCAATTCTAGCCATCTTCTTTGCCTCATGTTCAATTCCTTCTGAGTGAAAATATACTTCAGACTTTTGTGATCTGTGTATATCTCACACCGCTTCCCTAGGAGGTAATGTCGCCATGTCTTCAGGGCATGAACTACAGCTGCCAACTCGAGGTCATGAGTAGCATAGTTCTCTTCATGAGGCCGTAGTTTCCTTGAAAGGTAAGCTACGACTCTGCCCTCTTGCATCAGAACACCTCCCAGTCCGGTCTTTGATGCATCACAGTATATCACAAACTCCTTGTGTATATATGGTGTGGCCAAAACTGGGGCGGTGGTCAATCTCTTCTTCAGCTCCTGGAAGCTCTCTTCACACTTCGGCGTCCATTCAAACTTATTGTCCTTCTTCAAGAGCTGAGTCATGGGTCGGGCAATGCTTGAGAACCCTTCAACAAACTTGTGGTAATATCCCGTGAGTCCGAGGAAGCTTCTGACTTCTTTCACATTTCTTGGGGATTGCCATTCAGTCACGGCTTCAATCTTAGCGGGATCGACCGACAATCCTTCTTCAGTCAAAACATGACCCAAGAATCCAACCTCATGCAGCCAAAATTCACACTTGCTGAACTTGGCATACAGTTGGTGCTCTCGAAGCTTGTCTAGGACCATCCTCAAGTGTTGCTCGTGCTCTTCTTCCGTCTTTGAGAAGACAAGAATGTCATCAATGAAGACAACGACAAACTTGTCCAAATACTCCATGAAGACCTTATTCATGAGATACATGAAGTAAGCTGGGGCATTGGTCAATCCAAAGGACATGACCATGCACTCATACATGCCATATCTGGTTACAAATGCCGTCTTCGGAATATCTTGGGGTCTGATTTTCAGCTGGTAGTACCCAGATCTGAGGTCGATCTTGGAGAATACCTTGGCCCCATTGAGTTGATCAAACAGATCTTCAATCTTGGGAAGTGGATACTTGTTCTTGATTGTAACTTCATTGAGGGAGCGGTAGTCAATGCATAAGCGGATAGTACCGTCCTTCTTTGCCACAAACAGAACTGGCAATCCCCAAGGGGAGGCACTAGGGCGGATAAATCCTTTCCTCAACTGCTCTTCCAGTTGCTTCTTCAACTCTGCCAACTCTTCTGATCCCATTCTATAAGGCTTCTTATAGATGGGTCCTGCTCCGGGCTTGAGCTCGATGATGAACTCGATGTCTCGGTCAGGAGGCATTCCCGGTAGCTCATCAGGAAAGACATCGGGGTATTCGCATACTACCAGCACTTGCTCCAATCCAACTTCAGTCAGACAGTTGACTTGGTTGACTCGAGCAGAGGTGGGGTTGGGAGCAAACTTGACTTCGACTCCTTGGTCATTGGTTACAATGACAGTCCGGTTGGCACAATCTAACAAGCCTTGATGCTTGATGAGCCAATTCATTCCTAAGATCACATCCAATCCTTGTGATCTTAAGATGATAAGGTCTGCTTGGAAGTCTACCCCATTAATGACAATCCCGACTCCCTTACATCCTATCTTGGCTCTCATCTTTGCTCCGGGGATTTGTACCACCATAGGGTTATTCAGGGGTGTAGGGGTCATGCCACTTCTTAATGCAAACTTTTGGGTGACAAATGAATGCGTGGCTCCAGAATCAAACAAGACAGTTGCAGGTGTTGAGTTGACAAGGAACGTACCCAGCACGACGTCCGGGTCTTCCTGGGCTTCTTTTGCAGTGACATGATTCACACGACCCTTGCCATTGTTGGGCGGGTTGCGGGGAGCTTGGTTCCTTAGCGGCATTCCACGGCCTTGTCCTGGGTTCTGCGCATTGGGGCGCGGGGCGTCGGGCTTCTTGTTGGGGAAATTCTTTGAGTAGTGCCCTGGCTGACCACATCCAAAGCAAGTGACTTGATTGGGGTTGTTGTTCCTGCAGGCATTGTTATTGGGGTTGTTGTAAGCTGGCCTGGGGTTGGCATACTACTGAGGTGGATAGTTGGTGCGGGGTGCAGGAGCTCTTGGCTGCTGATAGGTTGGCTTGACCAGGGCGGACTGCCACGGGCGAGGCTTCTGGTTGCTGGAGCTACCCTTGCTGATCATCTTGCGCTTACGGGTATCATCCAAAGCACGTCGCTTGTCTTCAAGCATGAGTGCCTTGTTCACCAGATCAGGAAAGGTTGGGCAGTCACACACAACAAGCGAGTACTGCAGAGTCTGTTTAAGGCCTTCCATGAAGCGCTCCTTTTTGGCAGCATCAGTGCTGACATCTTCAGGGGCATACCTTGAGAGAAAACTGAACTTCTGCATGTACTCCTTGACAGTGCTACTACCTTGCTTCAGGGCTCGGAACTCACGCTTCTAGATGGCCATGATTCTGGAAGGAATGTGGGCCTAGCGGAATTCTTCCTTGAAGTCATTCCAAGTGATGTTTCGCTCAGCATGCATGGCCTTGAATCCATCCCACCAAGCTCTGGCAGCTCCCCCGAGACAGTGAGCAGCATATGCCACCCTTTCACGGTCCTCAGTGCATCCGACTAGTTCCAGCAGATCCTCAATGGTGCGGACCCAGTCATCTGCATCCAGGGGTTCAGCAGTCTCGATGAAGGTGGGTGGTGCATGCTTCTTGAACTCCACCAATGTGGAACGTCCATTGTCGTTTCCCGCCGGCTGGCGGTTGACAGCTTGAGCAATCATCTGGAGGGCTGCAGTGTTGGCTTGGCGTTCCTCTCGGAAGGCTTGGAGAAGCCAAGCCATATCCATTCTTGGAGGTGGTGGTGGTGTCGGAGCTTGTCCTTGGGTTTGGTCCTGACTGGCTCCTTCTCCGGCTCCTTGCTGCTGGGTAGAAGTACCAGTACGGGTTACAAGAGGCATCCTGTTGGAGCGATCAAGGTCTCATGATTGGGAAACATGGGGAAAGCAATATAGATGGGATGCCTAGTAAGGGGGTTGGTATGACACTAATTGTTTTCATGCAAGAGCCAAAAAGGCCAAACACATTCATTAAAATCCAAATGGGTGATGTAGTCGCTTACAAGTTCCCGTAGGAAAGCACGACATCCATCAAACACACCAAAAGCAAATGCAACACTACATGGTTTCATAAGAACCAATACAAGGACTCGACTTCGCATAGGGGTACACGACCTATCCTACCATAGGGGTTACTCACGGGCACATCCGGGTTGCGAATGACGCCTAAGTGGCGGAATGTTCGGTCGCGTAGTCTGGCTCTTCTGGGTCTTCCTCCTCATCATCGGTGGCCTGGCTTTCCTCTTCACTTGAAGGGGTGGGGGAGTGGAGGAGCTCAACACGGCGTTGCTTTGCCGCTGGTGCGAAGAGCTTGCGGTATTCCTTTGCGCTCATGCGGTGCTGCTGTGGCGGTTCTCCATCGTTTGGGGGTCTTCCGCCTCGGTATGCGATTGCGGGCTGACCACGGGGAGCACCTTCCTTCTTGATCCTATCCGTCTTCTCTTGTGCTTGGCGAAGAAGTGCCTTGGTCTCATGGAGTTCCTTTCGGAGTTCCATCGATTCCGAGGCCAAGTGTTGTGCCAAACTATCAGCACAAAGGCTGAAGTAGGTCTGGAATCGGAGTGGAAGTCCTTCCTCTAGTGGTGGAGCTGGTGCACTGCTCTCATCCTCACCTTCCTTCCGATAAGGCAAGAAGCGGGTTGCCATCTCGTCTGCCATCTCGGGAAGAAGGTCTCGAAGGCGGGTGAGTGCTTTGAGGGTTGCCGTCTCGACGGCAAGAACTAGTGTTGCCATCTGGGGTCCCTCAAAGAACCATCTTGTTGGAGAGTCATTGGCCTTCACGATCACTTCCACGTGATACTCCGTCCCAGTGTCATTGATCCAGTGCTCATGGTAAGTGAAAATGGGGGTTCGGTGGAACTGGCACATCTTGAGGCTATCCTCGAGAAGCACGGGAAATCCGTTGGTTAGGAAGTCTTCAGGTACGGCAGCCATCCACAAATGTTGAATGGGAGAGGTCAATAAGGTAAATATAACTCGGGTGGGTAAGCTTAGAAAAGGAGAGAGGTTCAGATGGTCTCAAGCTAACTAACGTCCATGCTAACTAAGGCTTCCTACAGTCAGGATGGCTCTGATACCAGCTCTGTGGGGACCCCGACTCATAAGTCGTGATCACCGAATGCACGTGTACAGTGATCCCAGAGATCAATGCTCACTGAACACACAGAAGCTGAATAACAAGAGTCTTACATCCATACATACCGTCTTACACAAATTATGACCATTATGGTCAAGTCTTACATAGATAAAGCCTTAAGGGATGAACATCAAATGAAACACAAGCAGCGGAAATCTTCGTTGATAAGTAGAACCCATGCCATCTGCCATAACCCGACAGGCATTCTGACTGGGAAGCGTCCTAGTTCACAAGTTTGTCTCCAAAGGATTCTTCCTCGAACTCATGTTCTTCCATGCCTCGTCAATTAAATAACCAGTGGCAAGCCAATGAGTACTTTGAATGTACTCGCAAGCAACCCATGTTTTGGTTCAAGGTACAATAATGCATGACATAGGTAAATTTTTGCGGAAAGCTAGTTTTGGGTGCAATTACATGTTCAACAACTTGTAAGACATGCATCAGGAGAATTTAAGTAAGCATGAGGATAGGTTACAGATATCAACATAAATAGAGAGGGCACCAACCCAAGTCAATCATGTCAAGTCCTAGACTTGACCCAAGTAGTTTTTCCCACACACACTGGTTTGTAAACAAGTGGACGTAGCCCAAGAGCGGTTACCCAACTGTCCTTGACCGTGGACACGGCTATTCAAATAGTTTTACACTCTGCAGAGGTTGCACACTTTACCCACAAGATCCGGGGAACTTTTGTGTCATCCACGACCCGCGGTACCTCAAGTACCCGGGGAACGCGCCCGATCACTACCTTTCCCTAGACGACACTAACAAGGAGTCCACTCGTTGTTCCGTATCCTCTCGATGTACATCATACGAGACTCGCTCGAGATCGTAACATCCGAGAGGGGACACAACAGTGTATCCAGTGCCCTGTAAAGACAGTCATGGTCGCCCTACCTGGCACGACCCCGTCCCGAGAGAGAGCACCAACTCTCCCCCGTCACTAGTAATGCGGGCTCCAAGCTAGTATCGACCTAGGTAATCAATAATGCCCTTTCCCACATAAGGGTAGAGTGGTTGCGCATGTAAGGTTGGAATAACGGTCGCAACTTAAACCAATCCGTTTTTGAAAACAACACACACACTTGCCTCAGTACACCACTTCGTCATCAAGTGGCTCCCAACACATCATCTCCCTCGGGCATAAGTGGCACCCGACGGGGTTTTCAACAAAAAAGTCCTTTGAAAGTACTTTGCCTCCATCACCATGCATATTCCCGTCCCTTTTGCGTAGCACTACTTTTGCATCCTATCTACTCCCACCGGCATAACCCTCATAAGGAGGTAGGGTCATGCATAATGTAGGTTTCAACGAGGAAGTAACGGAGGTAACCCACCAAAGTGGCTACCACCTCAACATGATTCCATTGCAACAACAATAAAGTGCTATATGACATGCATAAGAAAAAGGGTTTCATAGACATGGTTAAAGGGCTGCTTGCCTGGCTCAGCAAAGTCTTCTGGGTCTTCAAAGTCTTCTGGTCCAACTCCTTCGTCAGCAACGCAATCTATCGTCGCAAAATAATAACGAGAAAATAAGGCAATAATAAAACAGAAAAACCAAAGTGCTCAGAAAAATGTCAACTCATTTTTGTAAAATACTAGGTTGAAAAATAAGAAGGGGAAAATACTTAGTTTTGCATTTGGAGTTGTAGAATAGGAGGGATGGATTTTTAGAGGGGAATTTAAATGCTCAAATTTGAATTTAAATTTGAACAGTACATAAAAGTTGGTTGGATTTGAATGGAAGTTGCACCATTAAATAGATTGCAATATTCTAGGAATTTAGGAATTGGAATTATTCCATTTGGACAAATATTTTACCCTATGGAATTTTTACAAGACAGAAAGAAAAGGAAAAAGAAAAATGGCACTGTGCCACTGGGCCAGAACAGCCGCAGGTCAGCAGGCCCAGCCAGCGGGCCGGCCTAGCCGAGCCAGCGCACAGCGCGCGCGCCCGTCCACCCGTTTCAAACCTGACGGGCGGGGCTCGCAGGTCGGACGGGGCGCGGGAATGAGGGAGAGGATGACAGGCGGGGCCCGCCTGTCATCACTAACCCGTAGACAGGGGGTCGCGGCGCTCACCGGCGACGATGCAGGCCACGACGAGCTCCGGCGAGTGCGGGGATGGCTTCAGGGGACTGCCGCACGTCGGGGGGTGGTGGACTTGGCCGGCGGGGGTGCCTGGTTCGTTGGCGACGAGGTCCGCGGCGGAAGAGCTTCGGGAGTCGACGGCTCCGGCCGTTTCCGGTGGCTACAGAGAGGGGAAACGAGGGGGAAATGGTCAAGGAGCTGCGTGGAATCCAGATCGAGAGGAAAGGGGGCCGGGGACGGCCCGTACCTCGCGAAGTCCGGCGAGCCGAAGCGGCGGAGCTCGAGCTCGATCTCGAGCTCGGGCGGCTCTGGAGGCGAACTAGAGGTGCAGGGGGAGGTTTTGGTGGTGCAGAGAGCGGGTGGTGAGGGTGGAAGGGCTCGGGGAGGCCTTATATAGCCGCACGGTGGTCCACCATTGACCTGTGCGCCGGCGAGCTCGTTGCCGTCGCCACGGGTCATGGGGGCCTGGTTGGTTGTGTCTGGGGTGTTCGTGGGGCTCGACTACGCCCAAGGGGAGAAGAGAGGGGGCGGGACAGGTCAGAGACGCCGCGCGTGCGAGCGTGCTCATTGGAGCTCTCGGGCGGCCATGGCGCGCGTGGGAGCAGGGGCAGGAGAGAGGGAAGGAGGAGGGGCCGACCAGCTACCGTGTCCCGGACGCCGAGGCGTCTTGTCGGGCGTGCTGGGGAGGCCCGAGGTGGCCGGAAGCGGCTGGAAGGGGGCGGCTACAGTGCGGGGGCGCATTGTAGCACGCTCCAGAGCGTGCAAATGGCCGGCATGCCATTTTTTTATGCCCTATGGCATGGCCAACTGTGTCCAGTAGCTCAAGGGAGGAGTAAAGAAAGGGGAGGGGGCATTGGATGCCATGGATGGCCACTGTGGTGAGGAGAGAGGAAGAAGAAGTGTGCAAATGGGCTGACCAGAGAGAGGAAGTGGGGTTTTACCCATCCAATAAGTGGGCTATGGACTTGCCATTGTTACCAGAGGTGAAAGGGGACTAGAAGGGGTTGTGGTAAAAATTGGAGCTCACCAAGAATAGTGGAAGGGGTCAAAACAGTGGTTTTTGCAAAATGTCAGAAGGTGTTTGATGTTGGTTTGGGCAAGAAAATGATCTCCAATTGCCATAATACTCCACAGGGTGAAATGAGCCATATAATTAGGGCCTTCCACCAATTTGGAGCTTAATTGGGCAAAGTTGCCAATGCAACTTTTGTAAACCCTAGAAATGAGCAGAAATGGACTTGTGTAGATCTAGTTGAGCAAATCACTTCTCCTTGATGCACCACTTGGTGTAGTGGCCTCATTTGGTCATGTTAACATGCTCACAAAATTTGGGGTTAAGGAGAGAAAGTTGGTAGTACAAACTTGATCAAATTTGATTCTGGTCAAAGAGGGTTTTGGGGCATTTTGGTGAACCAAAATGACTCTAGTTGACATGGGGCTTTGCAAGGTGATCACAATATGCATTTGTCACTTGCTGGATTTTCCTTGGATTTTTATGAAAATATTTCCTGTAGAAATATTTCAAATCCTTGAAATGGGCAGAAATGGTTTTGGAAGGTTTTGTCCAATATTTTGATCATAACCATGTGTTGAAACTCATATATATGGAAAATATATGTCCATTGAGTCTCCCTAATTTTTCTCAAATATTTGTAAAGCTTTTAAATAATTTTAACCTACTTAAGACCATTTCTGGCCTTAAGAAAAACCCTTTAAATAAAATAGGAAAATAACTTTCAAAATTATATTTTTGTGGTTTCTGGGTATCCTATATCTAATAGGTGTCAAATATATCTTTGGAAATATTTTTACTACCCTTAATTAAGTATTTGCAGTGAAATCCTCAATCCAAGGGTTTTTGGAAAACTAATTCTTAAAAATACTTTTTGGCCAAATTATTTTTGTAAGAAAATACTATATTGCTCTATACATATGGCATGATCATTGGGCAGAAGTTTGGGACAAGGAGATGAAGTATAGAAGGTGGAGTAGTTGACTATTAAGAGCACTTGAAAAACCACTCAGAGAAAACTAACTTCAAAATAAAAGCCAAATAATGCAAAAGTTTTTGTTGGTCCAAATTTTCATGCTTTATTAATGCAAATGATATGTTATAAAATGCAGGGTGTGACACCGAGTCACAGTTTGGTGGCACTGAGACTGCTAGGGTTTCACAAAGTTCAAAAATCGGTCACACCGATTAGTTACACTCGGTCAGACCGACTTTCACTTGTGCAATGGCATAGGCCAAATCGGTGGGACCGAGTTTTTCAACTCGGTGGGTCCGAGATGGTTTCGGCGGAAACCTAACCCTAAAATTTTCGAATCAAAACTAATCTACGAGTTCTTTGACTGGATAGAAGTTTATCAATCGTGGAAAGAATCATTATGATCACAATGTGCTAGAAATCGGATTGGGGAATAGCACAAAGATCGAGTCTGTACCCTAGTTCAGGGAAGCCTCGCTACGGCGGCAACGGCGGGGTTGATTCCCGTTGACGGCGACGGAGACCAGCGACTGGAGGCTGCTGGCGGCGAGGAGACGATCCGGAGACCGCGTCGGCAAAGCGAGCTATGGCGCTGGCGAAGAGGTTCGGAGAAATTTCCAAAATTTTGCCCGTGTCTATATATAGCCCGACCCTGTCGGTGTGACTGAGTGGAACAACTCGGTGGCACCGAGATGCAAAACTGTGTACAGTTATTGCAACTCGGTGTGACCGAATAGTTCAAATCAGTTGCACCGAGATTAAAAACTTAGATCAACTTGATGATCTCAGTAGGACCGAAAGTGGGATATCCGTCAGACCGAGAATCACAAAGAGGTTTTGGAAGTTTAAGGCTATGACGAATCGGGGACTCCGAGTGCTCCTCACACAGAGTGGTTCGAATCTGACTTGATCAATTTTGTGATGTAGCATGAATAGAGTTTGAGACGAGAAAAGCATAGATAGCTAGAGGGGGTTCTTAGGCATTCTTGTCCATCCACTTGGCAAAAGAACAATAAAACCAAACTATCAAAACAACAAGTGGATGTCCTCGAATGAGTAAAATATGCAACCAACATGCTCACAAAATAAAATGGCAATTGAAATATGTGACAAAACATGCACACCCAATTCTAGCATCTATCAAGCAATTTGCGATGACTAGGTCATCTATATATGAGTATATTGACTTAGGAGTCAAATGAGAACATTTGATCATAGGTCATACTCATCGTTTAAGCTCAAGTGGGGTTACCACTTTTACATAAAGCATTGTTGTGTTCACACCATTAGAGTCGCTTTAGCTCAGTCTTAGAGTAAAGCTCCCCCTAGATGTGATATCCCCCCGAAGAGGGATGAACTAACCTTGGGTTTTGTCGATGATGACTTCATGTAGATGTTGAAGATGTGGATGCTCAATGTTGATGTAGATCACTTGGAGCTATCCTTTTGGGTGAATTTCACTTTCAATACCTACATGGGTTAGTCCCACAAGGAACAAGCAAGTATATCCATAGACATAGAGTGATGCACATACAAGATGATGACTATGAAAGCTTTTAGGTTACCTTGTGCCTTGACTTACCAACAAGAGGGTTTGTGACTCCTTGAACTAGTGCAAGATGTGGAAGTTGATTGCGCTTGTTCTTGCCAAAATGATAAGAGTGAAGTTTGTTGGCGGAGTCACCCTCAAGAACTCTCTAGTTCTTCTTCTTTTGGATCCACACCATCTTGATGGGAATCCTTGGAGTTGTAGTCGTACTTGATGAAGTGGAACTTGAAGTAGTCTTGGGAATCCACTTGACTAAGGTCTTAGGAGCTTCTTCAAATGCATCTATTTCCTCTTGAAGCTTGTCCTTGCCTTTTTGCTTGTAGTCTTGTGGTGGAAGATCATCTTGAGTTTGTGTCCCCTTAAAAGAAGTTGGGTCATACTTCTCTTGTTGAGGAACAAACTTTGTCTTGGGGTATTGATCTTCTTCCCACTCAACTCCATTGGCATTGAACTTTCGTTCAAAACCAACACCTTGATTCTTCCGGTGCCTTCCTTGCTTGCGTACAATCTCCTCGAATTGCTTACTTCCGGCAAGGCTTTTGTATACTCCTTTCTCTATGATTTCCTTCAATATGCTATTTTCTTGCTCAAGTGTAACTTGGCTAAGATAATCATTAGTGGAATCAAGAGAACTACTAGAAGCAACAATATTGGATTTAACATGATCATTGTTACTACTAGAAGAAGAATCTTTCTTGTTCTTGTTACTAGACTTGACTTGAGGCATGTAAGTGGATAAGAGTAAACGTTTGGCAATGTAAGAAGAACTTTTCTTGCGGATATCATCATTGATTGCCTTTAAAAGCTCATGCTCTTGCTCAAGATTGAGCTTTTCAAAGCGTAACTTATCATGAGCCCTTAGCAGTTCTCGATGATCTTCGAAGATAGTTTCATGTGCTAACTTAAGAGTGTTTAGTTCTTTAGTTAGAGCCTCAATTTTCTCCTTATCATTGTCATTCGTTTTAGCATGATTAATTGACGTTTCATCATAGGATTCATCACTAGAGTTGTCAACAAGTAAATCATCATCGCCTAACAAGTCATCTTCATCACTATTAAAATCTACATACTCAGGATGAGTTACCTTAGGACCTTTGGCCATGAAACATCTTCCAATTCCTTCATTTGGCGAATCAAATATGTCATAGGAGTTGGTTGACACAAGTGCTAGACCGGCAACACCTTCATCTTGAGTATATTCGGAGTCGGAGTGATAACTTCTCTCGGAGTGGTTGTTAGAGTCGGAGCCGGATACCCATTCACCAACATGAGCTTGATGTCTTTGTTTTGTGTAGCTCCTTGATGATTTTTCCTTCCTTTCCGAATCCTTGCTTCTCCGTGAGTATCTTCGTTCATAACGACCATCTCTACTCCTTCTCTCTCGTGATGGTGATTCCTCTCTTTTGCTTCTTCTTTTTGGAGAATCTTCTCTTCTTTTGTTGGGAGCCGTACACTCATTGGAATAGTGTCCGGGTCTTCCACAATTGTAGCAGTTTCGCTCTCGACTAGAAGATCTTTTGTCATTGTAGGACCTTGACTTGGAGCTTCTATCTTTGCTTCTACTCTTATAGAACTTGTTGAAGTTCTTCACCATTAAGCTCAGTTCTTCATTGAAGTTTTGTTTCTCACTTGATGATGTGGGGGCTTCACATGAGGCTTTGTAAGCACCACTTGATTTGTTGTGAAGTTCCTCTTTATCCTTGAGTGACATCTCATGAGCAACAATTCTTCCAATGACTTCCGTTGGCTTGAGATCTTTGTAATTGGGCATCATTTGGACCAATGTGCACACGGTATCATATTTTCCATCCAAGGCTCTGAGGATCTTCTTGATGATGAATCTGTCGGTCATCTCTTCACACCCTAAGCCGGCAATCTCATTTGTGATGAGAGCAAGCCTAGAGTACATTTCAGCGACACCTTCACCGTCCTTCATTTTGAACTTGTCAAGTTGACTTTGAAGCACATCCAATTTGGATTCCTTGACGGAGTCGGTACCCTCGTGCATATCAATCAAAGTATCCCAAATTTCCTTCGCATTCTCAAGATGGCTGATTTTGTTGAATTCTTCGGGGCACAATCCGTTGAAGAGAATATCACAAGCTTGAGCGTTGTATTGTAGCATCTTCAACTCATCCGCGGTAGCTTCACGGTTTGGTTCTTTCCCGTCGAAGAAGTCACCTTGCAAACCAACACACACAATAGCCCAAACGGCTGGGTTATGTCCAAGAATATGCATTTTCATTTTATGCTTCCAACTAGCAAAGTTAGTACCATCAAAGTAAGGACCTCTACGGTGATAATTTCACTCACTAGACGCCATACTCTCCTAGGTTGTGAAACCAAGGCTATGACCACCAAAAGCTATGGAAATCAAAGCAAATGGAGACCAAAGCTCTGATACCACTTGTAGGATTGGAAGTATGTCTAGAGGGGGGGTGATAGACTACTTGACCAAATAAAAGCTACGCCTTTTCCCAATTTTAGTTCTTGGCAGATTTTAGCAACTTTAGGACAAGTCAAGCAATCATAACACAATTCAAGCAAGCATGCAAAGAGTATATAGGCAGCGGAAAGTAAAGCATGCAACTTGCAAGAATGTAAAGGGAAGGGTTTGGAGAATTCAAACGCTATTGGAGACACGGATGTTTTTCCCGTGGTTCGGATAGGTGGTGCTATCCTACATCCACGTTAGTGGAGACTTCAACCCACGAAGAGTAACGGTTGCGCGAGTCCACGGAGGGCTCCACCCACAAAGGGTCCACGAAGTAGCAACCTTGTCTATCCCACCATGGCCATCGCCCACGAAGGACTTGCCTCACTAGCGGTAGATCTTCATGAAGTAGGCGATCTCCTTGCCCTTACAAACTCCTTGGTTCAACTCCACAATCTTGTAGGAGGCTCCCAAGTGACACCTAGACAATCTAGGAGACACCACTCTCCAAGAAGTAACAAATGGTGTGTTGATGATGAACTCCTTGCTCTTGTGCTTCAAATGATAGTCTCCCCAACACTCAACTCTCTCTCATAGGATTTGGATTTGGTAGAAAGAATATTTGAGTGGAAAGCAACTTGGGGAAGGCTAGAGATCAAGATTCATATGGTAGGAATGGAATATCTTGGTCTCAACACAAGGGTAGGTGGTTCTCTCTCAGAACATATGAGTTGGAAGTGTAGATGTGTTCTGATGGATCTCTCCACGAATGAAGAGGAGGTGGAGGGGTATATATAGCCTCCACTTAAAATCCAACCCTTACACACAATTTACCAATCTTGGTGGGACCGAATCAACAAACTCGGTTGGACCGAAAAGGTAAACCTAGTGACCATTAGAGTTTGTTGGTGGGACTGACATGCATCTCGGTAGGACCGGTATGGTTAGGGTTTGGGCATAACGTAATCTCGGTGAGACCGATTACACAAACTCGGTGAGACCGATTTGGTAATTAGCTAACCAGAGAGTTGGTCAGGCAAACTCGGTGGGACCGATTTGCTCTTTCGGTGAGACCGAAAAGTTACAAAAGGGAAACAGAGAGTTTGCATTTCAATCTCGGTGGGACCGATCCGCTCTTTTGGTGAGACCGAAAAGTTACAAAAAGGAAACAGAGAGATTGCAATCCCATCTCGGTGAGACCGAGATCCCTATCGGTGAAACCGATTTGCTAGGGTTTTGGCAGTGGCTTATGACATATGAAGACTCGGTGGCGCCGGATAGGAAGAATCGGTATGACCGAGTTTGGCTTAGGGTTTATGTCATATGTGGATATGGGAAAGTAGTTGAGGATTTTGGAGCATATCATTAAGCACATAAGGCAAAGAGCTCATTAAGCAACACCTCATCCCTCCTTGATAGTATTGGCTTTTCCTATGGACTCAATGTGATCTTGGATCACTAAAATGTAAAATGAAGAGTCTTGAGCTTTTGAGCTTGAGCCAATCCTTTGTCCTTAGTATTTTGAGGGTTCCACTTTCACCATTCATGCCATGCCAATCATTGAGCTTTCCTGAAATAGTTATCTTGGAATATCATTAGCTCAATGAGCTATATGTTGTTATGAATTACCAAAACCACCTAGGGAGAGTTGCACTTTCAGCCCTCTTCACAGGCTCCGGGCCTTTTCCAAAACGCGACAATCTTCACAGGCGCTCGCCTTCTTCACAGGCTCTGGGCCTTCTCCAAAAAGGATAATCTTCACAGGCGTTTGCCTTCTTCACAGGCTCTAGGCCTTTTACAAAAAGGATAATCTTCAGAGGCGTTTGCCTTCTTCACAGGCTCTTGGCCTTTTCCAAAAAAATGGATAATCTTCACAGGCGTTCGCCTTCTTCACAGGCTCTGGGCCTTCTCCAAAAAGGATAATCTTCACAGGCGTTCGCCTTCTTCACAGGCTCTGGGCCTTCTCCAAAAAGGATAATCTTCACAGGCGTTCGCCTTCTTCATAGGCTCTGGGCCTTCTCCAGAAAGGATAATCTTCACAGGCATTCGCCTTCTTCACAGGCTCTGGGCCATCTAGGGGTAGAACCTCCGGAGGTGCTGGATGTTCCATGCGTTCTGAACCGGCTACCCCTCCTGAGTCTCCAAGCGCACGGAGCCTGGTCTGGAAACATGAACAACCTTGAACGGGCCCTCCCACATGGGAGAGAGCTTGTGCAGCCCCTCCCTGGAGAGAACCCGCCTGAGTACGAGGTCTCCTACCTCGAGAGTCCTGGGGCGGATGTTGCGGCAGTGATATCGTCGTAGCGCCTGTTGGTACCTCGCCGCTCGTAACGAGGCTTCTCGGCGGTGTTCCTCCCCCAGCACGAGGTCCATCCCCCGCATGGCGTCCTGCTGTGCCTCGTCAAACGCTAGGACCCGCGCGGAGCAACGTCTGACCTCGTGAGGGAGGACTGCTTCAGCTCCACAGACCAGGAAGAACGGGGTCTGTCAAGTCGGCTTGGTCGCGGTTGTGCGGATGGACCACAACACGGACTAGAGATCATCGTACCAACCTCTGCCGCAGACCTCCAGCTTCTTCCTGAACGTCCTGGTCTTGAGGCCCCTCAGGACCTCCGCGTTGGCTCTTTCGGCCTGGCCGTTGCTTTGTGGGTGCGCCACCGAGGCGTAGCATATCTGCGTTCCAAGGTTAGCACAATATGTTCTGAAAAGGTTACTGATGAACTGCGAACCGTTGTCCGTGATGATGCGGTTCGGCACCCCAAGCCGGCTCACGAAGCCCCTGATGAACTTGACCGCGGAACCCGCGGGGATGGTGCGGACAGCCTCTACTTCTGCCCACTTGGTGAACTTGTCAATGGCGACGTAGAGGTAGCGGTAGCCCCCTGGCGCCCGAGGAAACAGGCCCAGAATGTCCAGCCCCCAGACTGCGAACGGCCATGAAAGGGGTATGGTCTGCAGGCCTCCCGCCGGCTGATGGATCTGCTTGGCGTGAAATTGGCAGGCTTCACAAGCCTTCACCAGCTCGACAGCGTCGCTGAGTGCGGTGGGCCAATAGAACCTACTGCGGAATGCCTTGCCAACGAGGGTTCGTGATGATGAATGATGCCCACAGTCCCCGCCGTGTATGTCTTCCAGCTGTTCGTTTCCTTGCTCCCTGGAGATGCAGCGCGGGGATACGTCGTTTGGTCGCCTCCTGTAGAGCTCTCCATCCCTGATGCAGTATGCCGTGGCCTGCCGCGCCACACGCTCCGCTTCCTCCTCCTCCTCCGGCAGGGTCCCTTGTGTTAAATAACTCCAGAGTTCCGTGATCCAGCACTCCTCCTGAGGTTCCATTGTTAGGAGCAGGCGTGCCCCTGAGGTCGGGCCGCAGACCGGGGCTCCTGAGGTAGGTGGCTGGGGAAGTTCCTCCCGAGGGTGAGCAGTGTTCGATAATGACGGCTGGGCCGAGGGCTTGAAGAGCTGCTCTTCGAATATGCCAGGTTTCTGAGGTAACCGCCTGGACGCCCGTCCGGCGATGTCATCGGCCTCCTGATTGGTGCCACGGGGCACATGCTTCAACTCCAGCCCCCAGAATTGCTTCTCCATCCTACGAACTTCCGCTAGGTAGGCTTCCATGTGCTCATCCTTCGGCTCATACACCTTGTTGGAGAAGTTGACAAGGAGCTGCGAATCGCCCTTGACGGTGAGGCGCTTCACCCCCAGGGCTGCTACGGCCTTCAAGCCAGCTATTAGACCTTCATACTCTGCTATGTTGTTGGAGACTTTGTCACCTTGCTGGAAACAGAGCTACACAGCGTAGTAGAGCTTGTCCTGAGTGGGTGATATCAGTACCGCACCAGCCCCGGCGTCGTGCCTGGAGAATGCCCCATCGAAGTACATGACCCAGCCTTCCGGCGCCTCACTCCCCGGGAGGAGGGACCGATCCTCGTCGCCCTTGAGGCCCGGTGGCTCCGTCCATTCTGCCACGAAATCTGCTAATGCTGCTCCCTTGATGACCCTGGTCGTGCTGAACTCGAGTTGAAATGCCTGCAGTTGTATGTTCCATTCAGCGACCCTTCCGGCTAAGTTGGGGCTCCTTAGCACTCTCTCCAGGGGGTATGATGAGACAACCTTGATGGGGTGCCCCTGGAAATAGTAACGCAACTTACGCGAGGCCACCAGTAATGCGAGGAGGAGCTTCTGAGTCATGGGATACCGTGCCCTCGCATCTGGTAACACCGTGCTGACGAAGTATACTGGGTGCTCAACAAGGCTGAGTGCATTAGTGCTCACGGCGCCCTCCGGAGGCAAGGGCGCCTCGCGAGGCGACGGGGCCTCAGGAGGCGGACCATCCAAATGAGTGGCCTCTCCTGCTTCCAGCGCACTCTTCGGCAGCTGATCCTCAACCGCGGTTACGGCTTCTGTGGGCCTTCCTTGTTCCTGTTTTGCCTTGTCTCGAGCTGCTGCCGTGGTTCTGATTTGGCGCTCCTCCCTAACCGCCACCAGGGCTGCGCTGGCGGAGTAAGGAGTGGCGGCGAGGTAGAGCACCAGGGGCTCTTGATAACGCGGAGCCACCATGACCGGGGGACTGGTCAGGTATCTCTTGAGACCTTGAAATGCCTTGTCTGCCTCTTCAGTCCATTCAAAGGGCCCCTTTTTATTTATCAGCTGGAAGAAAGGCAGCGCTCGCTCCCCCAGCTTGGAGATGAAACGCCCTAGCGCGGTCACACGTCCAGTGAGCTTCTGCATTTCTCTGAGGGTCTTCGGCGGGCTCATGTCCTCGACCGCCTTGACCTTCTCTGGGTTAGCTTCAATGCCTCGATGGGACACGAGGAAACCCAAAAGCTTGCCTGAGGGGACCCCGAACACACACTTCTCCGGGTTGAGCCGCAGGTTCACTGCGTCGAGGCTCGCGAAGGTTTCCTCCAGGTCTTGTATCAGGGTCTTGGCCTCCCGAGACTTCACCACAATGTCGTCAACATATGCTTCGACATTCTTCCCGAGCTGCGGGCCCAAGGTGATGTGCATTAGCCGCTGAAAGGTTGCTCCTGCGTTACGCAGCCCAAACGGCATGCATGTGTAGCAGTACACCCCGCAGGGGGTCAGGAAGGCGGTCTTCTCGACGTCTTCTACCGCCATCTTGATATGGTGATACCCAGAGAAGGCATCCAGGAAGCATAGCAGGTCGCACTCTGAAGTGGAATCGACGATCTGATCGATGCGGGGGAGCGGGAATGGATCTTGCGGGCATGCCTTGTTGAGGTTGGTGAAGTCGACACACATGCGTTCCTTTCCTCCCTTCTTGGGCACAACGACAGGGTTGGCCAACCAATCTAGGTATCGGACCTCGCGAATGACCCCAGCGGCTTCTAGCTTGCGGGTTTCTTGGACGATGAAGGCCTGCTTCTCCGTGGACTGCCGCCTCGCCTTCTTCTTCACGGGGCGCGCCTTTGGGCACACGTTGAGGTGATGCTCGATTACGCTCCTGGGGATCCCTGCCAACTGATCAGGTTCACAAGCGAATACCTTCTTGTTTGCGCGCAGGAACCTGATTAGGGCCTCCTCCTGCTCAGGCTCGAGGTTGGCGCCTATGGTGAAAGTGGCACTGGAGGACCCGTCCTCGTCGACAGGTATCTGCTTGGTTTCTGCCTTGTCCTGGGTGAACAACTGCTTCTTCTTCATGGGCGCAGCCCCCTTGGGCTCGGGGGTCCTTGAGTTGGCGGGCTACGCCGATGCCGCCGACTTTAAGGCGAGCTTGAGCACCCGCAGTGCGTCCCCGGTGTCCCTGTGCACGGTGAGGACACCGCTGCTCCCAGGCATCTTCATAAGGTTGTACGCCGAGTGCGTGGCGGCCATGAATAGGGCCAGCACTGGGTAGCCGAGGATGGCGTTGTAGGGGAGGTCGATGGGGGCGATGTCGAAGTCGACCATCTCCGTGCGGAAGTTGCCGTAGGTGCTGAAGGTTACTGGGAGCCGGATCTGTCCCAAGGAGCTAGATGACCCGCCCCCAACGCCTGAGAAGGGCCGGCTGGGTTGCAGCCGTTCCAGGGGTATGCGGAGGAGATCGAAGGCCTCGGCAGAAAGCACATTGAGGCCCGCGCCACCATCGATGAGAGTTCTGGTGACGGCCACCTGGCATATGGTGGGGCTGCACAACATGGGGAGCGCGCCCGAGCTGGCCGAGTTGGAGGGGTGGTCCTCCAAGCCGAAGGTCAGGCCAGCCTTGAGTGCCGCCTGGTCCGGGTGAGTCCCCTGCCGCGCGGAAATGGCGCTGACCCGGCGAACAAACGGCTTGACGTGGCTACTTGTGGGCGGCGCCTGCGAGCCGCCCAGGAGGGCCGCGATGACCGGGGGTGTTGGTGTAGCTGTGCGTCCGTCTAGTCGCACGGACGGGTGCTGAGACGATGTTTGATGCTCGTTCCCCGCCGGGCCGGTGGCGGCGTTGATGGCGGGCGACGGGGAACGACGAGGACGCCCGCCGACGGGAGCCGTCTGGGAGACGCGGGAAGCGATGGCGGCCCGGCGCTCGGCGCGCGCCCGACGTGCGTCGGACATGGGCGCGACGGTCGAAGGAGAGTGGGGCGGTGGAAGACAAATTCCGGCGCATCCCTACCTGGCGCGCCAAATGTCGGATTTCGGGTTCCGGCAGACCCTTGAGGTTCGAACTCTGGGGTGCGCACGGAGACTTCTCCCTCTACCTCTCCGTCTCGCAAAGATCTAAACTACAGAAAGAACAGCACAAGGGACACAAGGTTTATACTAGTTCGGGCCACCATTGTGGTGTAATACCCTACTCTAGTTTGTGGTGGGTGGATTGCCTCTTGGGCTGATGATGATGAACAATACAAGGAAGAACAGCCTCGCGAGGGTATGCTCTTAGCAAGGACGATGAACTGCTAGGAGGAGTTCAGCCGCCCTTCTCTCTCTCTCTCTCTCTCTCTCTCTCTCTCTCTCTCTCTTTCTCTCTCTCTCTCTCTCTCTCTCTCTCTGTTGCCTGAGTCTTTCTAACTGGTGGCCAGATGATCCGATTCCCTTATCCTGGGGGTGGCTAGTCCTATTTATAGGCAAAGGCCCTGGGCCTCTTCCCAAATATTGATCGGGAAGGGTGCCAACAATTGGCCATTTTAAAGGGGAACATCTGGTACACTTATCCTGACTAAAGTTGGTCCTCGCCTGCCAAAGGCTCTGTGGTGACGCCGTTCTGGGCTCCATGATGACCTCCTTCCCACCGTTGGACTGGTCTTGGTCTCGTTGCACCGAAATGGATGCGTTTGCTTGATCCTCTCGCCTGCGCTTGCCCCCTTTGCACCAAAGAGGAAAGGGAGACACTGCGCGGGCTGGCGCCCGCCTGGCACCCTTGGTCGTCATGGCTTGCGTCATGGGCACCTCGTGAGGTACCCCGCCTTGATCTCTCCACCTCCTCGTGAGCCAGCCTGGTTAGGCCGTGCCTGAGGAAGCTCCGTGTCGTCCGCCCCGCGTGGCTTGGCCCCTCGCGAGGGTCTTGGGTCTTGTGTTGATGAAGATGGGCCGTGCTAGGCCCGCTTTAAGCCACGTCGCAGGCCGCAGGCAGGCAAGTCTGGGGACCCCCGTTCCCAGAACGCCGACACGACCCTGCCACTCGGGGGCTTAGCTGCAGTCCAGTACTCGCCTAAGTTTGAAAAATCCTACTGAGTGGAGAGCGACCCTCCCACTCGGGGGCTTAGCTGCAGTCCAGTACTCGCCTAAGTTTGAAAAAATCCTACCGAGTGTAGAGCGACCCTCCCAATCGGGGGCTTAGCTGCAGTCCAGTACTCGCCTAAGTTTGAAAAATCCTACCGAGTGGAGAGCGACCCTCCCACTCGGGGGCTTAGCTGCAGTCCAGTACTCGCCTAAGTTTGAAAAATCCTACCGAGTGGAGAGCGACCCTCCCACTCGGGGGCTTAGCTGCAGTCCAGTACTCGCCTAAGTTTGAAACACATCCCAATCCGCAAGGACGACGAGGTGCAGGTCGACTGCTACCTTCTTCCTCGAAGCTGCGCCACAAATACAAAAGTTGTCTCGAGTGAAGAACAAGTTACACTCGACAGAGAATCATGAAGATATTCAACGATAAACCAAATTCAGATAAATCCTAAAGGTTCCAGACCGCAGATCAAAGTACTCGAGCATTCAGCCCGAAAGAGTTTAACGGTTACAAAATCCACTCGGCATTCCAAGGAAAATTTAAGGTTAAGCATAGAAGTTTTTTACTCCTCAGGCAGAGGACTGGAGGGTGCGACAAACTGGTCCAAATCAATCCCGTCAGCAATGCGAGTGGCATCAGCGATGAAGGTCTCCATGAAAGACTGAAAGTTGTGCTTCCTGGTGTTGGCGACTTGGATAGCAGCCAGCTTTTCCTCTCGTGCCTCCTTGCAGTGAACACGGACCAAGGACAGAGCGACGTCAGCGCCGCACCTAGCAGAAGATTTCTTCCATTCCTGCACTCAACCTGGAACTTCATGCAGTCGAGTCATCAGAGACTCGAGGTCATTTTGAAGCGTCGTTCCAGGCCAGAGCGTCGTGTCGATCCGCGACGCCGCAACCTTCAGTCGAGCAAGGTAGTCAACCACACCAGCAACACGAGACTCCAGTCGAAGCACGTTCATAGCAGCTTCATCCTTCACCGGAGAATTAATGGGGTCCAAACTTGTCTCCACTCGACTGGTTTCCTCCTTGAAGTTCTGGCAGAATTCTGTAAACACAATTCAAAGATAAGTCAGTGGCTCTACATTAGGTTGATGACAACAAGTCAGTCGGGTAGGAGTGATTACCCTCAAGCATGACGAATAACTTCTTGGCAAGCCCTCCCTCCAGGTCGTTCCTCCTTCCTACCAGCTCACTTGCCTTGTCACCTAGAGCTATCTTATCATTCTTCAGACGGCTGACCTCTTGATTGGCCGCGTTGAGAGAGGCTTTCAGTGTGGAGTTCTCCTCTTCAAGGTTTCCGACTGAAGCCAGTTTTTCTTCTGCAAGCTTCGTTTTGTCCAAAGCCGCCTTCTGCGCTTCGGCAAGGTCATGGTCCTTCTTCTTCAGAGCCTCCACCATTTTATCTGCGAAATGACAGTGAGATCAACATCAAGAATGGGCGGAAAAGAAAGGACAGTCGTCGGATTCTCACCAGCCATACCTTTTGCTTCTTCTCTCGCCTTCTGCAAGTTCTCTTGGGCAAGCTTCAAGTCAAGGTTGAGCTGGATCTGTTTGTTTTCCAATTCAGTATAGCGAGCCACAAGCTCGCAGGATTTCTGCGAAGAATCAGTCGACAGATGTCAAAGGTAGGTTGCTTCCAAGCAACTAAGAGAAAGTCGTGACGTTTCTAAGACTACAGCCGGATCAAAAATATTCGACAGTAGTCTCGGGGACTACACCCAGTGGGTGCACTCAGTGTGCCCCCCACTGGTTCGACCAAAAAAAAAGTCGACTGCGCACAGTCGACCATGTCCAGTAGGTGCTCTCAGCGTGCCCCCACTAGTTCCAAGATTCCATTCGACATGGCCTGACCAGACCGAGTGAAGAAGTTCAAGTAAAGCAACACAATATAAAGACTACAGTCGACTGCCAGCAGTCCACCGTAGTCTCGGGGACTACACCTAGTGGGTGCACTCAGCGTGCCCCCACTAGTCCAAAAAAATCAGTCGACACACCCAGTGGGTGTACAGATACAAAGATCTTCGAAAAAGAGAGTCTTCAGATAGCATATCCTAACAGAATAAGCGATGGTCGACTAACCTGGACGTTGCTTTGAAGGGCTGAACTAGCATCATAGGCCGCTTGGCTGGCTTCCCGGACCACCTTCACCTGCTCCATCATGATCCCCGCCTGGCGTATAGCCTCCTTAGCAGCACCCACTTGATCCTCGGGGACGTGGTGTGTGGCAAAAAGGGAGGGCGGATCAGCAGTCGACGGTGAAGGCCGAACACTCGTCAGAGGCACATCGAAGGACACAGAAGTCTGAGTGGTATTACCACCCTCCTGAACTACTGCCTCAGGCGCTGATGCGGTTTGTGGGGTCTTGTCAGCTGACGCCTTCCTATTCTTCCTCGCCCTTAGCGGCACTTCGTCATCATCATCAGGGAGATCAATGACATGAGGAGGAGCTATAAGAAAAATCCAAAGTTAAAGATGAAAATCCAATCGACCAGAGGAGACCATCAGTCGACTAAGAGCGGAACATCAGAAATTATACCAAGGTTGGAGGTAACATCATCTTCCATTTCCTGGTCATCGTTCTTGGCAGAGATCTCAGAGGTAGCAGAAGTGCAAATTTCAAAAACCAGTCAGTTTATTCAATGAGTCGACCAAGAGTCCGTCCATGTTCAACAAAAGAAAGCAAGTCCTATTGTTACCGGAAATGGTGGGAACGGTCATCTTCATCTTGGGCAGGGCCTTCGGCGGCTTTGACGGCGTTGCTTGTGGATGCTTTGGAGCTTTTTCAGTCGGCGCTACGGAGGACGTCCGAGGGCGCTTTGACGACTGCCCAACAGGCACAGTCACCTTACCACGTTCGCGCACAGGATCGCGTGTGAGCTTGGATCGCCTTTCCACGCGGGGAGGATCGACTTCTTCCTCCTCCTCTTCACTGGAGTCGTCGTCATCATCCTCCTCCCCTTCACCATCAGATTGCCACTCCTCTCCACTTTCGCCTCCGCTCGCCTCCCCCTCCTCGGCCTGCTCTTGCACTCCGTTGGGCATCGAGTACATATCAGTAATGGCTTGGAAGACAACAAACAAGACAAAAGTCAATCGACTGATGCTAAGAGAACAAAATGAAGAAATCAAGGTTACAGTCGGAGATGCAGAATCGGACCTGGTCTACTTCGTATGTTTGGTCGAGCGGAGGAATCCTCCTGGCTCCTCGGGGGTTGTCCTCATTCCCTGTGATGCTGGACAGCCACCCTTCCAACATCTTGTCGTCGACCTCCTCCGGATGAATCCGAGTGGTGTCATCAAGGCCCGAATACATCCACATCGGATGGTCACGAGCTTGGAGCTGTTGGATGCGCCTCCAGAGGAAGACCTCTAATAAATCCATGCCAGTCACCCCGTCGCGGACAAGCTGAACCACTCGACCGACCAACACTTTGACTTGCGCCTTTTCTTTTGGCGTCACTTTCAGAGAGGAAGGTTTTTTTGCTCGGTTCAGGGAGAAAGGGGGAAGCCCAGTCGCCTGTCCCGGAGCCGCCTGGTCTTTGCGGTAGAACCAGGTCGACTGCCACCCTCGGACCGACTCGGGAAAAGTCATAGCTGGAAAAGAACTTTTGCCTCTCATTTGGATCCCAAGACCCCCGCACATCTGAATCACTTGCGTCTTTTCGTCACTCGACTTGGCTTTCTTAACCGACTGAGAACGACAAGTGAAAATGTGCTTGAAGAGGCCCCAATGGGGGCGACAACCCAAGAAATTCTCGCACAAAGATACAAAGGCGGCAAGGTACACGATGGAATTTGGAGTAAAGTGATGGAGCTGCGCTCCGAAAAAGTTCAAGAAACTCTGGAAGAAAGAATGGGAGGCAGAGAAAATCCGCGATCGATGTGGGTGCTGAGGAGGATGCACTCACCCTCGCGAGGTTGGGGTTCGATCTCGTTCCCCGGGAGACGCGCAGATCCATGGGGAATGAATCCCCCGTCAATCAGATCATCGATGTCATCTTGCCGAATCGCCGAGGGCATCTAATCGCCCTAGATCCAGTCCTTGGGCAGAGCGGAACTCCAAGAAGATCCGCCCCGACCGGACTTCCTCACCTTCGCCTGCGTCGTCGCTTTCTTCGCACGCTCCAGGGCCGCTGTCTTCTCCTTCACCATCGCCGCGGACGAAGCTCGAACAAGCCGGCAGCACTCAGACGAGAACAAAGACGGCGGAAGAATTCGAGAGGGAAGGGGAAAAGTGAAGGCGTACTGTTCAAAAGCCTGGGCCGGCAGCTTATATGGAGTCGCTTCCGAGTGACTGACATGTAGGTCCAGGCGATCCTGTCAAATCCCGCAACAGTCGCGCACGCGATACGTGGCAAAAAAGGTGGCGCGGAGATCGAGGAGGCTCCATTCTATCCCATCCGATTACTGCGGCGTCCCCCGTCCCGTGAACTTCCCGAAATTCGAATCCTGCGAAATCCACGGGCAGCAAAACAACTCGTCAGATGGAGGATCTCCTCCACGCAACCACTCGGAAATCTATAGGTAAAGGGATTCACTCGACCAAAGAAAACTAAGAATGGATCAAGGCGATTGAAAAAGAAATTGGTGACATCACCCATGTTCATTGATCCGAGACAAGATGTACTCATGGCACGAAGAATGGGTCGGAAGAATTCTCAACTCCTTCCCCACTCAAACCTCGATCCATTCGGGGGCTAATGATGAAGCCATGTACCTAGGGTAGGGTCATGGACCTGTCCTAACTGCCCTACCCAAGGACATCCCTAGAAGAAATGACCTTTCAATCAACTTGGAGTTGTTCCACTCAACGGACTCGAAGACACTCGACCATGAAGCAATCACTCGACCATGAAGCAATCACTCGACGAACAGGAGACATAAAGTCACCCCTCACGCTAACGGTCGGTCATTGAGTAGCTTTTATGGTCATCATAGCTCTTTATTAGAGGCGTTACTAGTAACGCCCAACCTTAATGTACTTTAAACCCTGCATAACTGAGGGCCGGAGGGGTCTGGCAAACTCTATATAAGCCACCCCCCCTCCTCGGTGTAAAGTGTTCGCGCCCCTGTAATTCACACCCTCATAATCCAGTCGACCGCCTCCGGGCTCCGAGACGTAGGGCTATTACTTCTTCTGAGAAGGGCCTGAACTCGTAAACCTGGTGTGCTTACAACTACTCCATAGCTAAGATCTTGCCTCTCCATACCTACCCCCCTACATTACTGTCAGACTTAGAACCACGACAGCTACGACCAAATCCGGACCCTGGAAATAATCCTTAGGTATAGGAAAAAGGGGAGCACAGCAGCCTAGAGATAAAAACGAGGTTTCACATACCCCAGTCCGGTTCCGAAATGCATGACAGAGGATAAAATACTTATCTGGATCTGTAGCCCCCGGCAATCTCATCTTGCCACGGTTGGATCTTTGTACTTGCAGCCCCTGACAACTCTGGTTTGCCGGGGTCGGGGCGTCGGTCCGTTTCCTTCTTTCCGAGTAGCTCAGCAGAAGTGCTCATATGCCCTGCGAACCAAAGGAGGACATAAAAGGAACAGATAGACGCGCACTCGACCTCTAGGCCAGGGGTTAGTCGCCGCTAAGCACTATCAACCCTAACCAAGGAAGAGACTCGACCTAGCATGCATGCTATAACTTAGGGCGCCAACGCTTCATTTATTTATGCTCAGGGTCTGCGCCTGGCTCTGTACAAAGGGTCACATGCCTTGCCGGCAAAGCTTGTACAGAAGGTGGCTTGCCGGGAGGCCCGGCAAGCCGCGCCTTATGGGTAAAACTTGCGAAGATGCTCGATGTTCCAGGAGTTGCTCACTGGGACGGCATCTTCGATCTCCAGGTAGACTGCGCCAGGCTTGGTGACACGTATTACCCGATAAGGGCCTTCCCACTTTGGCGTCAACTTGTTGGAATTCTTGGCCTACTGAACGCGCCGAAGAACAAGGTCGCTTTCCTCAAAGCTTAGGGCATGAACCTTGCGGCTATGATGGCGGCACAAGGCTTGCTGGCAGCGTGCCGCTCTCGCAGCCGCCCTAAGACGATCTTCCTCAAGGAGCGTCGCGTCATCTTGGCGCAACGGCTCTTGCTCAAGCTCATCATAAGATAGCACTCAAGGTGACCCGTATATGAGTTCCGTGGGGAGAACTGCTTCTGCCCCGTAGACCAGGGCAAAAGGTGTTCGGCCGGTGGCTCGATTTGGCATCATCCTGATCGACCAAAGAACCACCGGCAACTCATCAATCCAGCGCCTAGCTTGTCAAAGGTCTTTGTTCTTAGGCCTCGCAACACTTCAGCGTTTGCCCTCTCCGCTTGGCCGTTGCTCCATGGATGTGCCACGGAAGCAAAACAGACCTTGCTACCGAGGTCTTGGATGTACTGCATGAAGGTGTGGCTTGTGAACTGCGTGCCGTTGTCGGTGATGACTCTGTTTGGCACACCAAAACGGAAGATCAGTCCTTTGAAGAACTTGACGGCTGACTGAGCAGTCACCTTCCTCACTGCTTCCACTTCCGGCCACTTTGTGAACTTGTCGATTGCAACATACAAGTACTCAAAGCCCCCGACAACGCAGGGGAAAGGGGCCAGTATATCGAGCGCCCAGACCGAGAATGGCCAGGAGAGAGGGATTGTTTGAAGGGCTTGAGCTGGCTGATGAAGCTTCTTTGAATGGACCTGGCACGCTTCACACTTGGTTACTAGTGCCGTCGCATCCTGGAGGGTGGTGGGCCAGAAGAAACCTTGCCGGAACGGGCCCTTGACCCTATGTGGGAGACACACATGCCTCCATGTATCTTCGCCAACAGCTCCAGTCCTTCCTCCCGGGGGATGCACTTGAGTTTCACACCGTTTGGCCTTCTCCGGTACAGGACGCCATTGACGAACTGGTACAGGGCGGACCGACGGGCTACTTTCTCTGCTTCTTCCTGCTCCTCAGGAAGCTCCCCTATTTGGAGGAAGTGGACGGTATGCTACGCCCATGCCGAAGCCTGGGGCTTGACGGCAAGGACCAAAGGCATCTCTTCCGCCATGGGAGCAGCCGTCTCTACGGCCAGGGCTTGACGCCCTGCCGGAGCCAGTTGCTCTTGGGCAGGCTCAGCGTCCGCGGCAGCACCCTTGCCGGCAGCCCCAGGGGGCTCGGTAGGAAAGTACTTGCCGGGACCTGATTTTCTCCGCTTGCTCTGCCCCGCTGATGGTTCGATGGATGGTTGAGTTAACCGGAGCAAAAAGGTACCTGGTTCCACAAGTAGCTTGAATGCGGGACGCTTTGACGGGTAATCGGCGATGTCGTTCTCCGCTTGGGGGACGTCCTCCGCCTGGATACCGTCAAATCATTCCTCCAGCTTCCTCACCTCATGTACGTAAGCTTCCATCAATGGGCTCTAATGATCCTTGTTGACCTGCCTGACAACGAGCTGCGAGTCACCCCTAACGATGAGCTTCTTAACCCCGAGGTCTACCGCGATCCTGAGACCGGCAAGCAATCCCTCATACTCAGCGGTGTTGTTGGTGGACATCTCCCTGGGGAAGTGCATCTGGATCACGTACTCGAGGTGTTCTCCGGTGGGTGCGACGAGCAGCACACCGGCACCGGCGCCTTGCAGTGAGAAAGCCCCATCAAAGAACATGATACAGTCGCGGTCCGCTTCCTTGCCGGGGAGAGTGGTCTCCTGGATTTCTTTGTCAGGCTTCGAGGTCCATTCTGTGATGAACTCCGCCAAGACTCTGCTCTGAAGTGTCGAGGTACTTTCAAACTTTCAACCGAAGCTTGACAGCTCCAAGGCCCATTCCACAATCCTTCCGGTTGCATCCGGGTTGTGCAGTATCCATTGTAACGGGAGGCGGGTGACGACAGTGATCTCGTGGGCCTGGAAGTAGTGACGCAGCTTCCTCGAGGCCATAAGGTGGCCGAAGAGCAATTTTTGCACGCCGGAATACCTCGAACTAGCCCTCTGCAAGAGGGAGCTGACAAAGTAAACCGGGTGCTGCATCATCATCTTCTTTGGCACCACTTCACTCGACTACGCGGGCATTGCCTTGGTGGCACCAGACTCTGCCAGGGGCCGCGCCTTGTCGGCACTAGGCCCTGCCGGGGGAATCTTTGGCTTGCCATCCGCTGGTTCTGCCGCCATTGTTGCCTCCTCGTCGACCTCCCTCTGTGCCACCAGTGCGGCGCTGACCACTTGATTCATCGCCACCAAATACAGCAGCAACGACTCTTGTGGTTTGGGCACAATAAGTATTGGCGTGGAGGAAAGGTATTTCTTCAGATCCTGTAGTGCTACCTCGGCTTCTGGCGTCCACTCTATTGGGCCTGCCTTCTTCAAGATTTTGAAGAAGGGAAGGGCGCGCTCGGCGGACTTGGAGATGAATCGGCTCATGGCGGCAACGCAGCCGGTGAGCCGACACACATCCTTGATCCGCTTGGGCGCCTCGATCTGCTCAATAGCCTTGATCTTGTCTGGGTTTGCCTCGATCCCGCGCTGCGACACAAAGAACCCGAGAAGCTTGCCGGACGGAACACCGAAGACACACTTCTCAGGGTTCAGCTTGAGGTTGATCTTGCGCAGGTTAGCAAATGTATCTTCCATATCTTGCACAAGAGTTGGCCCATCCTTGGTTTTGACCACTATGTCATCCATGTAGGCCTCCATATTTCTATGGAGCTGAGGTTCAAAACCAATTTGGACTGCTCTTGCAAACGTTGAGCCAGCACTCTTCAACCCGAAAGGCATCCGTAAAAAGCAATACGTACCACATGGGGTGATGAATGTAGTCTTCTCTTCGTCCTCTCTTGTCATGAAGATTTGGTGATAGCCTGAGTAGGCGTCGAGGAATGATAACAGATCACACTCGGCCGTGGAGTCAACAATCTGGTCGATGCGCGGCAATGGGAAGGGGTCCTTAGGACAAGCCTTATTAATATCTGTGTAATCAATACACAACCTCCACTTCCCATTCGCCTTGCGCACCACTACCAGATTGGCCAACCACGTCGGGTGGAGCACCCCTCTCACCAAACATGCCGCTTCCAACTTCCTGATCTCCTCTGTAATGAACTCCTGCCTTTCCAGTGCCTGCTTTCTGACCTTCTGCTTGACGGGTCGCGCATGGGGGCAGACATCTAGGTGGGAACACCGAGGATGTCGGACGCTTGCCATGCAAACATGTCGACATTTGCCCACGGGAAGGTGACGAGCGCGCCTTCCTATTTGCTGTCGAGGGTGGAGCCTATGATGAAGGCCCCTCCCGTGCCATCCTCCCTGATGGGCACCTTCTTGGTCTGCGGCGGCTCGGCTCTGGATCTCTTGCTCTTGTCGGTAGATCTCTCTGGCACGTCCTCAACGGTAGCACAACACTCCGAGGAGGTGCGCTTGCCGGAGCGGGTGCGAGAGGTCTTGCCGGGCTTCTTCTTCCCTCTCGGGCCTTCAGCGGCAGGAGCATGTGCCATGACGGCAGCTGCTGCAACTGCTTCCCGATAGAGTTGGTTGGCGCAGATCAGCGCGTCCTTCTTGTCAGAGGGGACGGAGATGATGGTCAACGACCCGGGCATCTTTAGCATGTTGTAGGTGTAGTGTGACGCTACCATGAACTTGGCTAGTGTCGGGCGGCCAAGGATCCCGTTGTAAGGCAAGGGGATCTCGGCCACATCGAAGACGATCCTCTCCGTCCTGTAGTTCAACTCTCCTCCAAAAGTCACAGGCAATGTGAAATTTCCCTTCGTCTGGCTCCTCCCCGGATTGACCCCTTGAAACGTGCCCGTTTCCTCAAGGTCTCCATCAGGGATTTGCAACATTTTGATCATGATAGGCGAGATCAGGTTCAGTCCGGCCCCGCCATCAACCAACATCTTGTTCACCCTGAGGTTGCGTATCATTGGCGAGACCAACAATGGCAAACACCCAACCGCGATAGTGCGGTCAGGGTGGTCCTCGGCATCAAAGATGAGGGGTGTGTTGGACCACTTCAGCGGCTTCTTAGTGTCGAACGACGGCTCTGCCGCTGTAATCTCATGCGCCCACTGCTTGAGCTGGCGGTGAGAGGTATGCAGCGAGGTGCCGCCATCGACGCACATGGCCTTCGTAGCCTTTTGGAACCCTTGCTCACCAGACTCGTTGTCCTCGTCGTGATCGTCGTCTTCTTGTTTCTTGTCGCGGCCCCGGGCGGGCCTCTCTTGCTGGTTGTCCTTACCGGGGCGGCCTCCTTGGCCGCCACGCTTCTTGCCGGATCCCTCAGCACCGTCTTGGTCCTTCTCCTTGTCCTGCCTTTCGTACTCAGCCATTTGCTTCTCAGCAAGCAGCTCGACTTGTCGGCAGTTCTGGAGGTCGTGGCCCTTGGTGCGGTGGATCTTGCAGTATTTCTTGCCAGAGCTTCCTGGCTTGTCGGTAGCCGCCAGGGCCCGGCAGGCAGCACACCCAGAAATCTCCTTGCTAGGGGCGTCTGCCTTGACCTTCTTGCCGGCACCAGTATCGTCAGATCCCTCAACGGCAAGCACGGTCTTGCCTTTACGTTTCTTGTTGCGACGCCGGCTCTTCTTCGTCGGGGTGGCGGCATCTTCATCGGTAGAGTCGGTTTCCACGCCGGTGTCTTCACCGGGGTACTTCCTTCCCTCTTCAGCTCGGGCGCACCTATCGGCCAGAACGTATAGCTCAGCCACATCCTTAACCTTGGTCATCGCCAGCTCCTCGCGCATCTTGCGATTGCGCACGTTCTGGTGGAACGCGCTAATCATAGAGGCGGGATGAACGTTGGGGATGTTGTACTGCACTCGGCTGAATCTCTGGATGTACTTGCGCAGGGTCTCCCCTTCCTTCTGGGGAATGATATGCAGATCACTGGCCTGGCCATGAGCTTGGTGGCCTCCTGTGAAGGCGCCAACGAACTCATGGCACAGATCTGACCAAGAAGAAATGGAATCCTCCGGCAAGTGCATCAACCAAGACATCACATTGGGCTTGAGCGCCAGCGGAAAATAGTTGGCAAGCACCTTGTCGTCGCGAGCCCCATCGGCCTGCATCGCAACGGTGTAAATGCTGAGGAACTCGGATGGATGGGTCTTGCCAGTGTACTTCTCACCGACGTCGGGCTTGAATGGGCAGTGGGACGGCCACTGGAACTGCCTCAGCTCACGGCTAAAAGCTGGGCAGCCCACCTCGTAAGGTAGGCCGCTGGGGCCCCCTGATGTCGGGTGGTCCATAGCGGGTCCCACCTGCTTGTCCGAATGGCGGCGCGTTTTGCGCCGGCGCTCGACGGTGGTTCGAGCGTCTTCGTGAGCTCGCCCGAAGGACCTGGCGCTGGTCGCGGAGGGTCCACGGTCGGACGATGCTATGGAGATGTTATCACAAGCGTCGTCACGATGGGCCGACACCCACAGCGGCTGGCGAGGAGGAGGAGAGTGCACCGTGGCCGCAGCTCCCCCGGTCCTCCCAGCGCCAGCATGTGGTGGCTCAGTGGACCACCAACTCGAGGGCCCCGCCGGTCGCGGATCGTCTTTGTTTGAGATGGCGACGAGGCTCCGGATGGTGGCCCTCCACTCGTCGAGCTTCTCCGCAGCAGGAGGGAAGTCGAGGAGTAGCTGTGCGCGTGCCAAAGATTCCACTGGCGTGGGTGGCGGTGACAGCTGCGTGGATCGCGGCGTGCTTCGACTTCTAACTATGTTAGAAGGAGCTCCGTCACGACCCAGCGGCTGCGTGCCATTTTCACCAGCGCTTTGGCGAGCGTGCTGAACCCCCTCATCTTGTCGATGATGCACAGGGATCTTCCCACGGTGGTGCCAAGGGTCACCAACGTGGTGACCCTGCTCGGCGCACACACCGTGGGAAGAATGCGTGGTGGTCGCCGGTGTAGGCGTCCTGGAGGTCGCCGCGCCGCCCGGAGTTGGCACAACGATGCCCTTGGAGGGCCCCGCACCGCCTGCGGGGGGCCCAGCTCCGTCTCTGGATCCGGCGACGTGTAGCCGGTCGTCTAGCGCGCAAACGACGCCGCTCGCCAGGCTCCGACTGCCTAGGCGATGCTGGTGCTCGCGGGCCGCGGCCTGGGTCCTGTCTGCAACCGGTCCGCTGCTCGTCCGCACCGGCATGGGTCGTTTGGCTCCCAGCAAGCCGTGGCCGTCTTCTTCTTAGGGGCCATGGCGACAAAGAGCTGCTAGGCTGACTACTAGACCAGATTCTCACAATTGGACCCCCTACCTGGCGCGCCAAAGATGTCGGTGTGGAACGACACCTATGGGATCACAAGAATCCCTACTACGGTTGCCGGGGCGCAGGGTTGCGAGGAGAGCAGGACTAGTAGATAGCACAATCGTTTACCCAGGTTCGGGCCGCGTGGATGCATAAAACCCTAGTCCTTCTTTAGTGGGTGTATTCCTGAGAGTTGTTGAGCTCTCGAACTAGCTATGGTCAGCGCGTGGTTCGAAAGAGCCAAATCCTTCCCCTGGTCACCTCGGGCCTCCTTTTATAGGAAAAAGGGGTTGCCACAGTGGCACACAGGAGGTGGAAAGGTCTACAGTGGCACGAGGTTATCCCCCGTATTACAGGACAAGGTGCATTTAATGCATCGCTTAGGTGTCCTCTTGCTTTATCTGGGACGGGGGCGAGGCCCATCCCGTCCGTCGCCGCTCCTCCTTGCTTCGACACGCGCCTCGGCCAGGGATGCGTGCGGTGCCATGTAGGCAGGCAGGCAGTTGAGTTGGCGCGGTGGTGGATCCTTCATGAAGATCCGCATGCCGCCTCGCAGGCGCTTGATGAGTTGGCCTGGGAGCGGCATGTTGCCACGCAGGTGCCCGCCCAGCTGGTTGGGCTGGCAGCTGCATGTGAATGGCGGTGGAATCTTGGTTGACGTGGGCTTGGTGGTGGCCTCGCCGGTGTATTTGGCGAGGGCCTTGCCGTGGCGTGCTGTCGTCCCCGGCAAGGATCTTGCCGGGGGTCTGGTGGCCTTCCTCGGCAAGGATCTTGCCGAGAATCATCATCTTGTAATCCTCATCTGATCTTGAATATGTCTTCACAAAGATCTGCATGCCACCACAGAGGGGCCTTCCAGAGCCCTGGCCCCACGCTGATGATGGCGCTGGGGACCATGGGCTCAAGGGTGGCTCGCTCTGTTGGTGCGGGGCGAGTTGTCCCGGCAAGGGTCTTGCTAGGGCCGCTGAGGCCGCCCGGCAAGGGTCTTGCCGGGGGAACCTGCTTTGTCCCTCTGCTCTTTGTGGTCTTGGCCTTGGCGTTGCTTTGATTGTCTTGGGCTTCGGTCTTGCCTTGGCTCACCTCCCTCGTTCTACTTGGTGTGGCGTGGGCGCGGCTCTGACTGCCCGTGCACAGGAAAAGGGGTACAAAAATGCGCCCCTATTTGTGTACACCGACAGCTGTCCTATGGTGCTCTTCGTGTCACGCAAGCGTGAGGGATTCCCGCTGTAGGGTGTTGCAATACATTCATGATTCGCTTATAGTGGGTTGCGTGAATGACTGAAATACAAACCCGAGTAAGGGGGTTGTTGCGTATGGGATAAAGAGGACTTGATGCTTTAATGCTATGGTTGGGTTTTACCTTAATGATATTTAGTAGTTGCGGATGCTTCCTAGAGTTCCAATCATAAGTGCATATGATCCAAGAAGAGAAAGTATGTTAGCTTATGCCTCTCCCTCAATTATAATTGCAATAGTGATTACCGGTCTAGTTATCGATTGCCTAGGGACAAATAACTTTATCGTGACAACAAGCTCTCTACTAAAACTAATTTAGTTGTGTCTTTATCTAAACAGCCCCTACTTTTTATTTACGTGCTCTTTATTACCTTGCAAACCTAACCAACAACACCTACAAAGTACTTCTAGTTTCATACTTGTTCTAGGTAAAGGGAACGTTAAGCGTGCGTAGAGTTGTATCGGTGGTCGATAGAACTTGAGGGAATATTTGTTCTACCTTTAGCTCCTCATTGAGTTCGACCCTCTTACTTATCGAAAGAGGCTACAATTGATCCCTTATACTTGTGGGTTATCAGCCATTATAGAGGAGTCGCTTCCGAATTACGCCCAGCCCGGACTAGGGGCTGAGAGTGGGTGATTTTACGTCCCACCCACCACCCACTTTATAGCCACTGTCGAAGATGTAACCGACATGTTGGACAACGCCTCTGAAGACATCGATGGCATGGACGACGATGCCGGAGACGAACAAGGCCAAGACCCCGCTGTACACCAGACGTTGGACGGCCACCTCCACATACGACGTATACATGGTGGATACACCCAAAGAGGATGATGATGACAGGAAGAAGGATCTGGTTGAGGACAAGCATGCCAAAGCACCTCCAAAGCATCGACGTCAGCGGCGCCGCTCAAAATCGCATCGCGGAAAAGACAGCAATACTGGCACCGAAGACAATAACACTCCGAAGAATGCCGAAGACCCCGAAGCCTCTGTCGAGCCAACATACGAACATGATGATTGGGAGGATGGGCAAGCTAACCCCGACGATCCAACCGGGAACGAGGAATTGGAGGATAGTAACTATCTACCGATCTCCGAAGAGGATGTGAGCCTCGGCGACAAAGACTTCATCGTGCCGGAGGAACCCCTCGAGCAAGAGCGCTTTAAGCGCAGGCTAATTGCCACTACGAGAAGCTTGAAAAAGAAGCAGCAACAGCTTCAAGCTGAACAGGATATACTCAATGACACATGGACTAATGTCCTGGCAGCCAAGGAATACGGCCTCGAACGCCCAACTAAGAGTTACCCGAAGTGTAAGCTACTACCTCAATTTGATGACCAGGCCCTTGAGCCAATACCGCCAAAGTACAAAACTGCTGACGAACCCGACCGACCACCACGTGGACAGGATAGACCGGCTACCCACGCTGAACACCAGCCCGCGCCACCTCGGCATCAAGGCAGGGAGGCAGCGGCCCCAGGCTATACCTATGACCTACGCAAGGACCTGGAAAATAGAGCCGGTCAGACAAGATCAATCTATGGGTCGAGGGGACGTGCTCCGATGCGAGAGGACGGCCATCAGGCCTAGTGCGATAGTCACAACCTCACCCGAGCCGAAAACCGCATTCGGACTTCATCTGAACTGCACCGCGACATCGCTTGATACAGAGGCGCCGCACACCCCTTATGCTTCACCGATGAGTTTATGGAGCACCAGTTCCCCGAAGGATTTAAACCCGTGAACATTGAATCATACGATGGTACTACAGATCCCGCGGTATGGATCGAGGATTTTCTTCTCCATATTCATATGGCCCGCGGTGATGATCTCCATGCCATCAAGTACCTCCCGCTAAAATTAAAGGGACCGGCAAGACACTGGTTAAACAGCCTACGAGAAAACTCTATTGGCAGCTGGGAAGACTTGGAATACGCCTTTAGAGACAACTTCCAAGGTACCTATATTCGGCCTCCAGACGCCGATGACCTTTGTCACATAGTCCAGCAAATGGAGAATCAGCCCGGAAACTTTGGACCAGGTTCTTGATTAAAAAGAACCAAATTGTGGATTGTCTGGATGCCGAAGCCCTCGCGGCCTTTAAACACGGCGTTCGAGATGAGTGGCTCGCCCGACACCTCGGCCAAGAAAAGCCGAAGTCCATGGCAGCCCTTACCGCACTTATGACCCGCTTTTGCGCAGGAGAAGATAGCTGGCTAGCTCATAGAAGCAATAGAACCAGCGACCCTGGCATCTCCGAAGCCAGGGATGGCAATGGCAAGCCATGACGCAACAAGCACAAGCGTCGAAGCAATAACGAAGTTACCGAAGACACGGCGGTCAATGCCGGATTCGGTGGCTCCAAACCCGGTCAATGGAAGAAGCCATTCAAAGGAAACAGAGATGGTCCATCTAGTTTGGACAAAATACTCGACCGGCCTTGCCAGATTCATGGCACCCCCGATAAGCCTGCTAATCATGCCAACAGGAATTGTTGGGTCTTTAAAAGGCCGGCAAGCTCAACGCCGAACACAAGGGGAAAGGGCCACCCAGCAAGGACGACGATGAAGAGCCTCGTCCACCGAACACAGGGGGGCGGAAGAAATTTCCCCCTGAGGTCAAAATGGTGAACATGATCCACGTTACTCATATCCCTAAGCGGGAGCGCAAGCACGCGTTAAGGGACGTCTACGCCATAGAGCTGGTCGCCCCAAAATTTAATCCATGGTCAGCTTGTTTGATCACCTTTGATCACAGAGACCACCCGACCAGTATCCGTCATGGAGGTTCGGCTGCATTGGTCCTCGATCCAATTATTGACAGATTCCACCTCATGAGAGTCCTTATGGACGGCGGCAGCATTCTCAACCTGCTTTATCAGGACACCATCCGTAAAATGGGAATTGATCCATCAAGAATCAAGCCCACTAAAACCACCTTTAAGAGGGAAATACCCGACGTAGAAGCCTGTTGTACAGGATCCATAACGCTGGAAGTCGTCTTCGGCTCACCGGATAACTTCCAGAGCGAAGATCTGATCTTCGACATCGTCCCATTCCAAAGTGGCTATCACGCACTACTCGGACAGACCGCTTTCGCCTGTTTCAATGTAGTCCCACACTACGCTTATCTAAAGTTGAACATGCATGCACTGTTGCGGATCGTAGCAGAAATTTAAAATTTTCAACGCATCACCAAGATCAATCTATGGAGCAATCAAGCAACGAGGGGAAGGGGAGTGCATCTACATACCCTTGTAGATCGCTAAGCGGAAGTGTTGCAAGAACGCAGATGAGGTAGTCGTACTCGTGGCGATTCAGATCGCGATCGATTCCGATCTAAGCGCCGAACAACAGCGCCTCCGCGTTCAACACACGTGCAGCCCGGTGATGTCTCCCATGCCTTGATCCAGCAAGGACAGAGGGAGAGGTTGGGGAAGACTCCGTCCAGCAGCAGCACGACGGCGTGGTGGTGGTGGAGGAGCGCGGTACTCCAGCAGGGCTTCGCCAAGCACTACGAGAGACGAGGAGGGAGAGAGATAGGGCTGCGCCTTGAGAGAGAGACTCGTGTGTTGGGCAGCCCCAAAACCTCAACTATATATAGGGGCAAGGGGAGGGGGAGGCGCCCTAGGGTTTCCCCTGGGGGGGCGGCGGCTAGGGCAGATGGGATCTCCCCCTTGGGTGACTTGGCCCCCAAGCCAGGAGGTGGGAACCCTAGATGGGGCGCCCCAACCCCCTGGTCACGTGGGAATAGGTGAGGGGGGCGCACAGACCCTTAGTGGGCTGGTTTTCCCCCTTCCCTTGGCCCATGAAGCCCCCCAACACTTGCCGGGGCTCCCGAAATACCTTTCGGTCATGCTGGTCATCACCCGGTACCTCCAGAACACTTCTGGACTCCAAAACCCTTCGTCCAATATATCAATCTTCACCTCCGGACCATTCCGGAACTCCTCGTGACGTCCGGGATCCCATCCGGGACTCCGAACAACATTCGCTAACTGCGTACATACCTTCCCTATAACCCTAGCGTCATCGAACCTTAAGTGTGTAGACCCTACGAGCTCGGGAATCATGCAGACATGACCGAGACATCTCTCTGGTCAATAACCAACAGCGGGATCTAGATACCCATGTTGGCTCCCACATGTTCCACGATGATCTCATCGGATGAACCACGATGTCAAGGATTCAGTCAATCCCGTATACAATTCCCTTTGTCTACTGGTATGATACTTGCCTGAGATTCGATCGTTGGTATCCTGATACCTTGTTCAATCTCATTACCGGCAAGTCTCTTTACTCGTTCCGTAACACATCATCCCGTGATCAACTCCTTGGTCACATTGTGCACATTATGATGATGTCCTATCGAGTGGGCCCAGAGATACCTCTCCGTTACACGGAGTGACAAATCCCAGTCTCGATTCGTGCCAACCCAACAGACACTTTCAGAGATACCCGTAGTGCACCTTTATAGCCACCTAGTTACGTTGTGACGTTTGGTACACCCAAAGCATTCCTACGGTATCCGGGAGTTGCACAATCTCATGGTCTAAGGAAATGATACTTGACATTAGAAAAGCTTTAGCATACGAACTACACGATATTGTGCTAGGCTTAGGATTGGGTCTTGTCCATCACATCATTCTCCTAATGATGTGATCCCGTTATCAATGACATACAATGTCCATGGTCAGGAAACCATAACCATCTATTGATCAACGAGCTAGTCAACTAGAGGCTTACTAGGGACATGGTGTTGTCTATGCATCCACACATGTATCTGAGTTTCCTATCAATACAATTCTAGCATGGATAATAAACGATTATCATGAACAAGGAAATATAATAATAATAAATAATTTATTATTGACTCTAGGGCATATTTCCAACAGTCTCCCACTTGCACTAGAGTCAATACTCCAGTTCACATCGCTATGTGATTAACACTCAAGGTCACATCGCCATGTGACTAACACCCAAAGGGTTTGCTAGAGTCAATAATCTAGTTCACATTACCATGTGATTAACACTCAATGATTTCTGGGTTTGATCATATTATGCTTGTGAGAGATGTTATAGTCAACGGGTCTGCAACAATCAGATCCGCATGTACTTCGCAAAACTTTATGTCATATCATAGATGCTGCTACCACGTTCCACTTGGAGCTATTCCAAATGGTTGCTCCATTATACATATCCGGTTTTTCTACTCATAGTCATCCAGATAGGTGTTAAAGCTTGCATCCACGTAACTCTTAACGTCGAACTCTTTATCCCCTCCATAACCGAGAAATATTTCCTTATTCCTCTAAGGATAATTTTGACCACTGCCCAGTTATCCACTCCTGGATCCCTTTGTACCCTCTTGCCACACATGTGGCAAGGCACAAATCAGGTGCGGTACTCAACATGGCATACCGTATAAGGCCTATGACAAAAGCATAGGGGACGACCTTCGTCCTTCCTCTTTCTTCTGTCGTGGTCAAGCTTTGGGTCTTACTCAACTTCACACCTTACAACTCAGGTAAGAATCCCTTCTTTGACTGATCTATTTTTAACTCCTTCAAAATCATGTCAAGGTGTGTGTTCTTTGAAAGTATCATCAGGCATATTGATCTATCTCTATAGATCTTGATGCCCAATATGTAAGCAGCTTTATCCAGGTCTTCCTTTGAAAATCACTCTTCAAACAACCGTTTATGCTTTCCAGAAATTCTACATTATTTCGGATTAACAATATGTCATCCACATATACTTATCAGAAATGTTGTAGTGCTCCCACTCACTTTCTTGTAAATACAAGTTGCTAGCAAACATTGTATAAACCTAAAAGCTTTGATCACTCCATCAAAGCACATATTCCGACTCCAAGATGCTTGCTCTAGTCCATAGAAGGATCGTTGGAGCCAGCATACCTTTTAGCATCCTTAGGATGGACAAAACCTTTTATTGTATCACATACACCTTTTTTCTTACGAAAACTGGTAAGAAAACTTCTTTTGACATCCATCTGCCATATTTCATAATCAAAAAATACAGCTAATGCTAACATGATTCCGACGGACTTAAACATCGCTACGGGTGAGAAAATCTCATTGTAGTCAACTCCTTGAACTTGTGAAAAGACTCTTTGCCACAAGTCGAGCTTCATAGACGGTAACATTACCGTCCACGTTCGTCTTCTTCTTAAAGATCCATTTATCTCAATGGCTTGCCGATCATCGGGCAATTCCACCAAAGTCCATGCTTTGTTCTGATACATGGATCCTATCTCGGATTTCATGGCTTCTAACCATTTGTTGGAATATGGGCCCACCATCGCTTCTCCATAGCTCGTAGGTTTATTGTTGTCCAACATGATATCTAAGACATGATCACTGTACCACTCAGGAGTAGTACATATCCTTGTCGACCTACGAGGTTTGATAGCAACTTGATCCAAAACTTCATGATCACTATCATTAACTTCCTCTTCAACCGACGTAGGCGCCACAGAAACAACTTTCTGTGTTGCACCACTTTTCGGTTGAAGTAGAGGTTCAACAACCTCATCAAGTTCTATCTTCCTCCCAGTCAATTCTTTCGAGAGAAACTCCTTCTCAAGAAAGGACCCGTTCTTAGCGACAAACACTTTGCCCTCGGATCTGAGATAGAAGGTATACCCAACTATTACTTTGGGTATCCTATGAAGATGTATTTGTCCGCTTTGGGTTCGAGCTTTTCGGCTGAAGCCTCAAGCATCGCAGCACCAGATATTAAGAAACGACAACTTTGGTTTCTTGCCAAACCAATGTCCATACGACATCGTCTAAATGGACTTAGATGGTGCCCTATCTAAAGTGAATGCAGCTGTTTCTAACGCATAACCTCGAAATGATAGCGGTAGATCGGTAAGAGACATCATAGATCGCACCATATCTCATAAGGTTCGATTACGATGTCCGGACACGCCATTACGCTGTGGTGTTCCAGGTGGTGTCAACTGTGAAACAATTTCACAATGTGTTAAGTGATTGCCAAACTCATAACTCAGAAATTCTCCATCGATCAGATCGTAGGAATTTGATCTTCTTGTTATGATGGTTCTAAACTTCACTCTGAAATTGCTTGAACTTTTCAAACGTTTCAGACTTGTGCTTCATTAAGTAAATATACCCATATCTACTCAAATCGTCAGTGAAGATGAGAAAATAGCGATGTCCACCACACGCCTCAATTCTTATTGGATCACACACATCAGCATGTACGATTTCCAACAAGTCACTTGCCCGTTTCATTGTACATGAAAACGGGGTCTTAGTCATCCTGCCCATGAGGCATGGCTCGCATGTATCAAGCGATTCAAAATCAAGTGACTCCAAACATCCATCGACATGGAGTTTCTTCATGCACCTTACGCCAATATGACCCAAGCGGCAGTGCCACAAGAAAGTGGTACTATCATTATTAACTCTACATCTTTTGGCGTGAACATGTGTATTACCACGACCGAGATTCAATGAACCATTCACATAGGGTGCATGACCATGAAAGGTATTATTCATGTAAACAGAATAACCAATATTATCTAACTTAAATGAATAACCGTATTGCAATGAACATGATCTAATCATATTCATGCTCAACATAGACACCTGATAACATTTATCTAGGTTCAATACTAATCCCGAAGGTAGATGGAGCATGCGGTGGTGATCTCATCAACTTTGGAAACACTTCCAACACACATCGTCACCTCGCCCTTAGCCAGTCTTCGTTTAGTCCGTAGCTTTTGCTTCAAGTCACCAATAATAGCAACTGAACCGGTATCCAATACTCAGGTGCTACCAGGAGTACTAGTAAGGTACACATTAATAACACGTATATACTTTGTTGAAGTTGTCAGCCTTCTTATCTACCATGCATTTGGGGTAGTTCCGCTACCAGTGACTGTTCCCCTTACAATAGAAGCACTTAGTCTCGGGTTTGGGTTCAACCTTGGGTTCCTTCACTGGAGCAGCAACTGGTTTGCCATTCATGAAGTTTCCCTTCTAGCCCTTGCCCTTCTTGAAAACAGTGGTCTTGTTAAAACATCAACACTTGATGCTCCTTCTTGATTTCTACCTTTTTGCGGTCTTAAGCACCGCAAACAGCTCCGGGATCATCTCCATCCTTTGCATGTCGTAGTTCATCACGAAGATCTAGTAGCTTAGTGATAGTGACTAGAGAACTCTATCAATCACTATCTTATCTGGAAGTTTAACTCCCACTTGATTTAAGTGATTGTAGCACCCAGACATTCTGAGCACATGCTCACTAGCTGAGCTATTCTCCTCCATCTTGTAGGAAAAGAACTTGTCAGAGGTCTCATACCTCTCAACACGAGCATGAGCCTGAAATCCCAATTTCAGCTCTTGGAACATCTCATATGTTCTATGGCGCTCAAAACGTCATTGGAATCCCGATTCTAAGCCGTAAATTATGGTGCACTTAACTATCAAGTAGTCATCAGGACGTATCTGTCAGATGTTCATAACATCCACAGACGACGCTGGAGGGGTTGGCACACCGAGCAGTGCATCAAAGACATAAGCCTTCTGTGTAGCAGTGAGGACACACCTCAGGCAACGGACCTAGTCCGCATCATTCCTTACAATATATTTCAACTTAATCTTTCTCTAGGAACGTATTGAAATAGGGAGCTACAACGCGAGCTACTGATCTACAACCTTTTTGCAAAGACAACTTGGACTATTGTTCATGATAATTAAGTTCATCTAATCAAATTATTTAATGAACTCCCACTCAGACAGACACCCCTCTAGTCATCTAAGTGATACATGATCCGAGTCAACTAGGTCGTGTCCGATCATCACGTGAGACGGACTAGTCATCATCGGTGAACATCTTCATGTTGATCGTATCTTCTATATGACTCATGTTCGACCTTTCGGTCTTCCGTGTTCCGAGGCCATGTTTGTACATGCTAGGCTCGTCAAGTCAACCTAAGTGTATTGCGTGTGTAAATCTGGCTTACACCCGTTGTATTCGAACGTTAGAATCTATCACACCCGATCTTCACGTGGTGCTTCAAAACAACGAACCTTCGCAACGGTGCACAATTAGGGGGAACACTTTGTTGAAATTATTGCGAGGGATCATCTTATTTAAGCTACCGTCGTTCTAAGCAAATAAGATGTAAAACATGATAAACATCACATGCAATCAAATAGTGACATGATATGGCCAATATCATTTTGCTCCTTTTGATCTCCATCTTTGGGGTGCCATGATCATCATCGTCACCGGCATGACACCATGATCTCCATCATCGTGTCTTCGTGAAGTTGTCTCGCCAACTATTACTTCTATTACTACGGCTAACGGTTAGCAATAAAGTAAAGTAATTACATGACGTTTATGTTGACACGCAGGTCATAAATAAATTAAGACAACTCCTATGGCTCCTGCCGGTTGTCATACTCATCGACATGCAAGTCATGATTCCTATTACAAGAACATGATCAATCTCATACATCACATATATCATTCATCACATCCTTTTGGCCATATCACATCACACGGCATATGCTGCAAAAACAAGTTAGACGTCCTCTAATTGTTGTTGCAAATTTTACGTGGCTGCTACAGGGTTCTTAGCAAGAACGTTTCTTACCTACGCAAAAAACCACAACGTGATATGCCAATTTCTATTTATCCTTCATAAGGACCCTTTTCATCGAATCCGATCCGACTAAAGTGGGAGAGACAGACACCCGCTAGCCACCTTATGCAACTAGTGCATGTCAGTCCGTGGAACCTGTCTCACGTAAGAGTACGTGTAAGGTCGGTCCGGGCCGCTTCATCCCATGATGCCACCGAATCAAGATAAGACTAGTAACGACAAGTAAATTGACAAAATCGATGCCCACAACAACTTATGTTCTACTCGTGCATAGAAACTACGCATAGACCTAGCTCATGATGCCATTGTTTGGGATCGTAGCAGAAATTTAAATTTTTCTACACATCACCAAGATCAATCTATGGAGTAATATAGCAACGAGGGGAAGGGGAGTGCATCTACATACCCTTGTAGATCGCTAAGCGGAAGCATTGCAAGAACGCGGATGAGGTAGTCGTACTCGTGGCGATTCAGATCACGGTCGATTCCGATCTAAGCACCGAACAACGGCGCCTCCGCGTTCAACACACATGCAGCCCGGTGACGTCTCCCATACCTTGATCCAGCAAGGAGAGAGGGAGAGGTTGGGGAAGACTCCGTCCAGCAGCAGCACGACGGCGTGGTGGTGGTGGAGCGCGGTACTCCAGCAGGGCTTCGCCAAGCACTACGAGAGACGAGGAGGGAGAGAGGTAGGGCTGCGCCTTGGGAGAGAGAGACTCGTGTGTTGGGCAGCCCCAAAACCTCCACTATATATAGGGGCAAGGGGAGGGGGAGGCGCCCTAGGGTTTCCCCTAGGGAGGGCGGCGGCCAGGGCAGATGGGATCTCACCCTTGGGTGACTTGGCCCCCAAGCCAGGAGGTGGGAATCCTAGATGGGGCGCCCCAAACCCCCTGGTCACGTGGGAATAGGTGAGGGGGGCGCACAGCCCCTTAGTGGGCTGGTTTGCCCCCTTCCCTTGGCCCGTGAAGCCCCCCAACACTTGTCGGGGCTCCCAAAATACCTTTCGGTCATGCTGGTCATCACCCGGTACCTCCAGAACACTTCCGGACTCCAAAACCCTTCGTCTAATATATCAATCTTCAACTCCGGACCATTCCGGAACTCCTCATGACGTCTGTGATCTCATCCGGGACTCCGAACAACATTCGGTAACCGTGTACATACCTTCCCTATAACCCTAGCGTCATCGAACCTTAAGTGTGTAGACCCTACGGGCTCGGGAATCATGCAGACATGACCGACACATCTCTCTGGTCAATAACCAACAGCGGGATCTGGATACCCATGTTGGCTCCCACATGTTCCACGATGATCTCATCGGATGAAGCACGATGTCAAGGATTCAATCATTCCCGTATACAATTCCCTTTGTCTACTGGTATGATACTTACCCGAGATTCGATCGTCGGTATCCCGATACCTTGTTCAATCTCGTTACCGGCAAGTCTCTTTACTCGTTCCGTAACACATCATCCCGTGATCAACTCCTTGGTCACATTGTGCACATTATGATGATGTCCTATCGAGTGGGCCCAGAGATACCTCTCCGTTACACGGAGTGACAAATCCCAGTCTCGATTCGTGCCAACCCAACAGACACTTTCGGAGATACCCGTAGTGCACCTTTATAGCCACCCAGTTATGTTGTGACGTTTGGTACACCCAAAGCATTCCTACAGTATCCGGGAGTTGCACAATCTCATGGTCTAAGGAAATGATACTTGACATTAGAAAAGCTTTAGCATACGAACTACACGATCTTGTGCTAGGCTTAGGATTGGGTCTTGTCCATCACATCATTCTCCTAATGATGTGATCCCGTTATCAACGACATCCAATGTCCATGGTCAGGAAACCGTAACCATCTAGTCAACTAGAGGCTTACTAGGGACATGGTGTTTTCTATGTATCCACACATGTGTCTGAGTTTCCTATCAATACAATTCTAGCATGGATAATAAATGATTATCATGAACAAGGAAATATAATAATAATAATAATAATAATAATAACTAATTTATTATTGCCTCTAGGGCATATTTCCAACATGGACCACATAACAGTCAATGGAAACATGGAGCGCTCCGTCCGTATAGAGGAGCATACCGCGGCCCATGCAGCCGAGGTACAGGGTGGCCTCGACAAGCCGAATACTACACTGGCAGTCAAGCCCCCAGACACTACTAAACGAGTCCGGTCTACCCTGCAGAATGATAGTCCAGCTCATCCAGAGCTCGGTTAGCAATTCGGCCTCCGCCAATGCCCCAGCCTGATAACGGCATACGTACCGCGCATACATAACTACGTGTTAAAAATACCATAGGTAAGGATGGAGGCATGCTAAACACAAGGTCCATGGTACGGCTCGACCCTATCGGCTCCACCTTTTTCTTCTTGTCTTTATTTTTCAGGTTCTTTACAACCCACATCAATTTCCGGTGGTAACAAGGGCCCCCTTCTAGGCCCCTTATGTATACCCAACTATTGACCCTCTCATAGGATCATACACCAAGGCGAAAAGCGGCGCATACATGCGGCAGAGTGTCCAAAGCATCTTCAAGATCATCTTTTTAATTTTCGGACCTGTACACGGCTTTCCCTTGAGCCTCGGCATGTAAAATTAGCCGGGATGCTCATCGCATCTTCTGTGAAAAAAAATATGTTTTGACGTACCAATCAGACTATAAGGGAAATAGTTTTTGCCCAACCCTGCTCGGTAATGGTTTATTTCTTAATCTGTTCTTTGACTTCACGTCCAAATTGGCATATACACCTTGGTACGACTTAAATCACCAGGGGCTCTATTAAGCCATATATATATATATATATATATATATATATATATATATATATATATATATATATATATATATATATATATATATATATGAACACTCTCAGAGTGCACCTCGGCGTCCCGAATACTGCATTATATGCATCGGCTCCGAATCACGTGTTTGGTCATAGTTGGGTTGCCCGGCTCCTGTGCTTGCTACCTTACGTTCTGTTTTCGGCTAAGGCAGTAAAGGGAGAACTACTGCGATTGTGTTTCCAGCTGGCCCGGTTAAGCACCTCAGTAGAGAAAGCCGAAAACTGACTGTCGTGATGCGGCGAGAGCTGGTCAGCAATTCGGCGACTTATTAAATCTCTAGAGATTTATTCCGTATTACACGAAGGACTGGCTCTTTCCAGTCACACATTTAAGGCATCCAAATCCGGACAACCGCATACGCACCAGGGGCTGCCTTACAGTCCCATTATCAAACTCCTATAGCTACAAGAAAGTGTTAAAGCTGCATAGTCCGATTTCCTGGATCACTACGTAAATCACCTCCTTCATGGACGAAGACGTTGGGTCCAGAGTGATTACACGTCATCCCGAACACCCCCGTAGTATCTACGTGGAGGCTGAAGCTGACGACGGGCAAACTTTCAGAATAATAACATACGGCCGCATAGGAGGAAAATAGTTCAGATAATTGCATAAATATATTACAAAGCTTTGGTTTATGAAACAACCGGGCAGTTCCGACACATTCACTCGAACAAGATGTCCTTTGAGCACTGGCCCTCTATCAAGCAGGCACCTTCTAGGACGTCTTCAAAATAGCGCTCCGGCATACGGTGGACCTTGTCCCTAGGTGGACCTTCAACGTCCACTCTGGCAGCCTTCATCTTGGCCCAGTGCATCTTGACACGGGCAAAGGCCAGCCGCACACCTTCTATACATGACGACCACTTGACCGCGTCAATACGGGGCAGCGCGTCACCAAGTCGCTGCACTAGGCCAAAATAGCTACTCGGAATGGGCGCGTTTGGCCACAGCCGAACTATGAAGGCCCTCATGGACGATCCGGACATCCTGTGCAGCTCGGCCCACTGCGTCATCTGGTCATTCAACAGTGCAGGGCGCTCCCGTGCCACGAACTGGCACCAGAATTGCTTCTCTGTCGCAGGCCTCTCCTGGGTCTAGAAGAACTGCGCGGCATCAGCGGCGCTCTTCGGAAGATCCACAAAGACATCTGGACCACCCCACAATTGCGTGAGTAAAACATACAACTAATTGTCGAATTTACTTTGTAGAAGAAAAGGCTTACCGGCCGCTATTTGTCCGGCTTCCTTAATCTCCTCGCGCACAGCTCGGGATTCGGCTTGGGGCTCCTCGGCCTCTTTAAGGGCCTCGTCAAGGTCGATCGCCTAGGCTTTACTCTTCTTGTGACGCCCGGATAATTAAGCTACACTGATCCCCCGCTAATGATGCCACGTCACCTCGGTTACTGTTGATAAACCCTAGATAATTCAAAACCGAAACAAATTCAAAATTTAATTACAGGAAAACAATAAAAGTTTTCAAACATTAAAATAAAAATGTTCGGTTTGTACTAAATATTACATAGATAATTATGGTGTAGAAGATACAGTTTTATAAAATGCATAAAAATTTTAAATTGAATTAAAACAGAAAAGAAAGAAATAATAAAAGAAAACAAAAAACAAACAAACAAACAAAAGGGGGAAAAGAACCCCCCCCCCCCCCGGGCCAGCCGACCCAACTGGCCGGCCCATTCGGCCACTAGCCCAACTGGGCAAAGGCCCAGCCGGCCACTCTCTCCCCTTATCCCCCTCCCCTCACCGTTGAGACCCTGAAACCCTAACCGCACAACCCCCCCTCCGAAAATATCTCCTCTCCCCCTCCTCCCGGCCTGGATCGGGATCCAGAGGAGGCCGCCGCCGCCTGGAACCGCACAACGCCGCCGGACCTCCCTCACCGGACGCCGCCACCTCGCCGTCCTCCTCCACTCCGTCGCTCGTCCCCGTCGTCCCCCCAACCTTCCCCGAGCCCACTGCCCCGTTCCCTGCTCCGCGATGTGAGCTTCCCCTCCCCTGCACGTTCCCCCTCCCCCCCCCCTGCGCGCACTCGCGCCCGCCGCGTGCGCCCGCGCTCACCATGCGCCCGCGCCTCCCCACGCCCCTCCCGTCGTCGCCCGCGCAGCCCCTGGCCGCCGGCGCTCGCGCCCGCGAGCACGTGGCTCCGCTCCATCCCCCGCACCGTTCCACGCGCGCACACCTCGGCGTACCCGTCGTTGCCCCAGCGCGCGCCCGCGCGCCCCGGTCCTCCTTCTCCCCATGCCCGCGAGCCGCACTCGCTCGCGGCTCTGCTACAGCTGCTTCTGTCGCGCTCGTCGCAGCGCCCGCGAACCCCCCTGGAAGCGCGCGTCCTCTGCCGCGCCACTACGGCCATCTCCACTCCCCCTTGGCCGGAGCCTCGCCGCGCCCCCCTCGCTAGTCCCGTTCGGGCGGACGCCCGACGCACGGCGCCTGTTGCGCCCATAGCGCCCGATCCACTTTGGCCTATGGGCCAATGACCAATGGGCCAGTGCCCCCTATGGCCCTATGACATGTGGGGCCCTACCCCCCCCCCCCAGAACGTTTTAATTAAAAAAATTAATTAAAAATAAGTAATAATAATAATAAATAAATAAATAATAATAATTTAATTAATTAAGGAATTAATTAAGTTGATTAATCATAATTAGATTAGCCTAATTAACTAATTAGTTTGATCAAACAGTAATTAGATTAGTTAATCATTAATTAGGCTAAACAATCAATGACCAGTGGGACCCACCCATCAGCGACCCAGTCAACACCTCTGTTGACTGCTGATGTCATGCTGACGTCATGATGACGTCAGCAAACACTGTTCTGGATAATATTGACTTAAAATATTTAAATTAATCCTAAAATTGATTTAAATCTTTTAAAATTAATATAAAATAAACCATAGCTCAGATGAAAATACTTTCTACATGAAAGTTGCTCAGAACGACGAGAGGAACCCGGATACGCAGCCCGTTCGTCCGCCACGCACCCCTAACATATCAAACTCGCAACTTTCCCCCTCCGGCTCCTCTGCCCGAAAGCGCGAAACACCGGGGATACTTTCCCGGATGTTCTCCCCCTTCACCGGTATCACCTCATACCGCGTTAGGGCACCCCTAACACCGATACTTGTCATGTCATGCATCGCTATGCATCTGTTTGCTTAAATATTTATTGTTTCTCCCCCCTCTTCTCTCGCTAGACACCGAGACCGACGCTGCTGCTACCCAGTACGACTACGGAGTTGACGACCCCTCTCTCTTGCCAGAGCAACCAGGCAAGCCCCCCCCCCCTTGATCACCATATATCGCCTACTCCACTCTATATTGCTTGCATTAGAGTAGTGTAGCATGTTACTGCTTTCGTTATTCCTATCCTGATGCATAGCCTGTCCTTGTACTACTGTTGTTACCTTTACCTGCAATCCTACATGCGTAGTATAGGATGCTAGTTTTCCATCAGTGGCCCTACATTCTTGTCCGTCCGCTGTGCTATACTATCAGGCCGTGATCACTCGGGAGGTGATCACGGTAATATACTTATATACATAATACATGATACATGTGGTGACTAAAGACGGGTCGGCTCATAGGAGTACCCGCGAGTGGATCTTTGAGGCGAAGCGACAGGGCAGGTTCAGATCACCTAGGAGAGAGGTGGGCCTGGCCCTATTCGGCGTTCGCGAATACTTAACACGCTTAACGAGATCCTGGTATTTGATCTGAGTCTGGCCATTTGGTCTATACGCACTAACCAACTACGTGGGAAAGATATGGGCACTCGGCGTCGCGGTATCAGCCGAAGCCTTCGTGACGTCAGTGACTGAGCGGTGCGCGCCGGATTGGAACGTAAGCCTGCTCTTGTATTAAGGGGGCTAGTTCTGCTTCCGGCCGCCCTCACAACATGCAGGTGTGCTCAGGGCGATGGGCCCAGACCCCTGCGCGCTTAGGTTTAGACCGGCGTGCTGACCTCTCTGTTGTGCCTAGGTGGGGCTGCGACGTGTTGATCTTCCGAGGCCGGGCATGACCCAGGAAAGTGTGTCCGGCCAAATGGGATCAAGCGTGTTGGGTTATGCAGTGCACCCCTGCAGGGAAGTTAATCTATTCGAATAGCCATGTCCCTCGGTAAAAGGACGACCCGAAGTTGTACCTTGACCTTATGACAACTAGAACTGGATACTTAATAAAACACACCCTTCCAAGTGCCAGATATAACCCGGTGATCGCTCTCTAACAGGGCAACGAGGAGGGGATCGCCGGGTAGGATTATGCTATGCGATGCTACTTGGAGGACTTCAGTCTACTCTCTTCTATATGCTGCAAGACGAAGGCTGCCAGAAGCGTAGTCTTCGATAGGATTAGATATCCCCCTCTTATTCTGGCTTTCTGCAGTTCAGTCCACCGATATGGCCCTTTACACATACATCCATGCATATGTAGTGTAGCTCCTTGCTTGGGAGTACTTCGGATGAGTACTCACGGTTGCCTTGTTCCCCCTTTTCCCCTTTTCTCTACCCGATTGCTGCGATCAGACGATGGAGTCCAGGAGCCAAACGCCATCGTCGACGACGACTCCTACTACACTGGAGGTGCCTACTACTACGTGCTGCCTGCTGACGACGACCAGGAGTAGTTAGGAGGATCCCAGGCAGGAGGCCTGCACCTCGTTCGATCTATATCCCCGTTTGTGCTAGCCTTCTTAAGGCAAACTTGTTTAACTTATGTCTGTACTCAGATATTGTTGCTTCCGCTGACTCGTCTATGATCGTGCACTTGTATTCGAGCCCTCGTGGCCCCTGGCTTGTATTATGATGCTTGTATGACTTATTTTATTTGTAGAGTTTTGTTGTGATATCTTCCCGTGAGTCCCTGATCTTGATCGTACACATTTGTGTGCATGATTAGTGTATGATTGAATCGGGGGTGTCACAAGTTGGTATCAGAGCCAACTGCCTGTAGGAATCCCCCTTTCCAACTCCTTTGCCGAAGTTGAGTCTAGTCGATGAAAACTATTTTACTAACATGGCTGTGTGGCCCATGGGCCCACGTCGCCATTGGGTGGTAGTAGTATCTTTTATTCCTCGACCTATACTCTGGGACTCTGACCTCTCTTGTATTCGGGTTTAAATGATTTTGCTAAATCTAACATTAGGATCTCGTTATCACTTTCACCCGGAGAGCCCCTTGTTATTGATGATCGTCTGTTGCACCAGATGACCCTGAAGATACTCTCTGCTATTAACCCGAGAACTTGTGTTCATCGCATTTACAATTTCCCTTCTACCGTCAACCCTTATGATAACTACTTGCAGTTGTCATTCTTACATTCATCCCCGGTTGGTCTTGTTATTACAAGATACCCCGAAATACTCGTCGTTGTTTCGATAATCCTTTGAGCTTAGTGCCTTGCTGTTCATTGTCACCTGAATACCCATACGGATAATTCTTGCACTTATCGAGTATCCGCTCATCCCCAAGTTATTCATGTGTTTCACAAAAGTCTTTGAAATACTATTAAATCCTCCGAAAATCCTTGCAGCCTTATTGCTCTACAAATACTTGTCTGCTTGCATTATGGATGCTTTCCATATGTCTGGCAAAATTCGTTAGTATCCTTAGGCAACGTCATTTTGATCCCTTTGATTCAACATGAGTGCGAATGCACGCAATCATCAGTTGATCCTTTTAAATTATCTTTCCGGCTCAGACGTCATTTTAAACATGAGCTGGTTCTCAACAAATCCAAATGTCGTCGCTTGTACCCCTAAGGCTATTCTACTTATCCATCCCTAATCAGAACATTGCTTCTGATCCCTTGATTTGAAAATCATAAATTCCTTTGCATTTGAGCTCTGGGTTAGTTAGTTGTTTCCATAATCCAATGCCTTTGCATTGTTACTTCCTCTGGTTGTGTGTCGATGCTCACATCAGCTCTGTTATGGACCGGCAGATCCTTTGTTGGATTTTATCCGATAGCATCGTTCATATTCAATTCCTTTGGGAGTTCTTTCTCCATTGGTAAATCCTATCCTCTGATTGACCAACCATGCTCTGATTTCGAGCTTGTGGTATTTACTATTGAAGCTTGTGGTATATGTTTCCACGATACCCTGACGGTTGAACCTATGCCTTCCTTAATATGTGTGAACTCGAAAGTTTTGACGAGTCATACTCTTCTGTTGTTTTGCCAGGTAAAATTTCTACACTATAGCTTCATCAAAAGCGAGAAGTAAAATGAAAGGTTATGCATTGAATAAGTGGGAGTCGACCTTGAACTTTGTGTTCATTCCCATGGACACGATGTAGATCTTATCATCAAAGCTCCTCTTCAAATAAATATTTCCTTGGTATAAGTTTATCTTATATCTGGGATCTGGCATTTTGCAATCGTTGATCCGGTCATGTCCTCCTTTTAAATACCATTTCTCAGACAAGTTGAAGTACTTGTCTTCTGCAGATCATTGCACCTGTCCAACCCTTACTTTGATCTACCGTCGAGCATTACACTCTGGTATCTCAAGAATACCACAGAACTACATAACTTCTTATGAGTTCTTCATAAACTATTATTCTCGCCGATTCCATGTTTCCAACGGGTTCTGGGTTGTTAGAACCCCTCAAGGACACAGACAACTGAATCGAGTCCACACTGCGATTCAACAACTCCTAGTAACCTTCATTGCTTACGAGTTTGAACTCGATCACGTCATTCCTAGCCTGCTCGGCTATATCATGATAGTGCTAATTTTAACTGTACTATCTGGTCCTTCTTCCGGGAGCACAATTCGCGACGATAGCTAAGCTTATGTCGATCTTCCTCGTCATACCCTTTCACCTTAAACAGCAAGCTTGATTTCGAGTTGTGTTGTAACCGTGGTTCCAATAACCTTTCGCTCCATCATTCATTTGACTTGATGTCATCGCCGATCGATTACATCTTCAGGAAAACTCTCGACAAATGTGTCGTGATCATCATCAACAATGATATGCCTTCTTCCAAGTCCGAATCGAATTCATGATGGGAAATACCATCCTTGCCCCTCGATGATTGTGTTATCATCGACCACTTTATTGCCTTCCGCTCAACACAAACTTGTTAGTGTTTTGTGTTATACCTTGAGATCCATGCTATCCAACAATTGTTCTTCTTTACCTTGGAGTATTACCATCTTTTGTGTCAATAATGTCATGAGAATTTCGCCACCTCTTAGAAATTCTCAATATGATGATACTTCTCACCATCACCATTCTTCCTTGGTCCCCATGTTGTTCTAACCAGGATACCAATATGCTAACAATGTTGTTCGAGTTCTGTACTTCTAGCAACCCTATTGCTTTGAAGTTAACGATCGATAGTTCGATCTTAGACTGCTAGTTATTGAATCATCACTCTAACATTGATCTTGCTGCCTAAGGTCATACTTCGGGCACACCTTTCAACTATGATTGATGGTGTATGTTTTCCTAGAGAATACAACATTATATCATTTGAATTGACTAGTGTCATCTTCTAGTTCACATTATTGTGGAAAAGCCATCCGTTTGAAATTCTCGATGAATTGTCGTTGAGCCCATCAGCCACCTTCTCATCCCCTCCTTGGTTTAATGATGAACTACTATTCCAGGAACCCTCTCCCATGGTTCATTTCCCGAGAATCTTGCAATGTCATTTCGACTATTTGTGTTGCACCTTTTCTTCTCGGACATCCAGAGTCTGAGGTATCATGACTCCAATTAGATCTGCACCTCGGTCAGATATGATGGTGGGAACATATTTTCAAGAGTTATAACATTGGTCATTATATGACCCGGTAAGGTGGTGTCATGCCGAGTACACCTGGCCAGAGGACCTATTGTTATAGTTTTCTTTTAACGAGGTTAACCATTTTTCCATGAGGAAATTGAATGCCTTGTTTAATAAGTTTATCCAAATGGATCCTTCGTGTATCCGAAGTCCGACCTTTGCTTGAAGACCATGTCAGTGCTATCTCGAAGCATGTATGTGGTACTCTTATCATTGATAAGAACACTTGAAGCACAATGCTAAATTTTCTTAATCAAATTATCCAAACATCGTTGTATGGATAATGTCACGAAATTCCTCTCCCTTTACCTCAATGGTTCTCTACTTTCTATCCTGTCATGGATAGCATGCCCCGCTTGTCCTTGGGAGGGATATACCCCTGAAATATGTGTGTATACATATTTTTCTCCCCATTGTTCTGATTAAACCTGGTAATCACCTTTCCTTTTCATTGGTTTGCCTAACCCTTATTGTAATCTATATTATATAAGCAGTAGTATTCTTCTGCTTATGCAAAACACCTTGGTGTACAACTGTGTCAGTAAGACCCTGTTGCTTTTGATGATAGCATTCCGGTAACCACCGATGGACGAGAACTTTGCCTATTGGTCCGCCTCGTTCAACGAGCAGGAAAATGGTTCTCTCCGTCCCTCGCCCTTGGTACCGATGTTGTTGCTGACCTAACCGACAGACTATCCTCTGACATGCCTTGCTTTCATGACCGTGCAAGACGTCACCGCCCTTCCGGCTTTTAACCCACATGGTGGGCCCATAACCCACAATTCCTCGAGATCGAAACCTGACTCTCATGTACACCCCCTATTCCCAAAGTTATTCCTCACGCGTGGCTTTCTGTGTAATTCACGAGACACCTTCCGATGAGATCATCAATCTGGTATCAGACGCAATACTTATTCCCATTGCTCTGAACCCCTTTCACACTTCGCTTCAGGCAACGAACGATTGCCTATGCGCTTGAAACTTCTATTTTGCACCTTCTTGCTTTGCTCTCGATATTGTCTTAAATTTCAATTCGAGAGTTACTTTCCGCCACCTTCCTCGTTGTTGTCTACCAGATAGTCTACCCTGCAGAGGTCCATTCTTCCGGTATACCCCCTTAATCTTTCGTTAGTATGATGAAGACTCCGAAGGAAGGATGTCCACTTCATCATGATGACCTGGAGCAGAGAAATGAAGACATCACGAAAAAGGGATCAACTACTTCGGAAAGAGCAATTAAGACCGAGAACACTCGCTAGAATTTCGTAACTAGAATCTTCTTCCCCCCTTACGCCTCCTAAATCTCGGGACGAGATTTCTTGTAGTGGCAGGAGAATTGTGACGCCCGGATAATTAAGCTATAGCGATCCCCCGCTAATGATGCCACGTCACCTTGGTTACTGTTGATAAACCCTACATAATTCAAAACCGAAACAAATTCAAAATTTAATTACAGGAAAACAATAAAAGTTTTCAAACATTAAAATAAAAATGTTCGGTTTGTACTAAATATTACATAGATAATTATGGTGTAGAAGATACAGTTCTATAAAATGCATAAATATTTTAAATTGAATTAAAACAGAAAAGAAAGAAATAATAAAAGAAAACAGAAAACAAACAAACAAACAAACAAACAAAAGGGGGAAAAGAACCCCCCCGGGCCAGCCGACCCAACTGGCCGGCCCATTCGGCCACCGGCCCAACTGGGCAAAGGCCCAGCCGGCCACTCTCTCCCCTTATCCCCCCCCCCCCCACCGTTGAGACCCCGAAACCCTAACCACACAACCCCCCCCCCCTCCGAAAATATCTCCACTCCCCCTCCTCCCGATCTGGATCGGGATCCAGAGGAGGCCACCGCCGCTTGGAGCCGGAACCGCACGACGCCGTCGGACCTCCCTCACCGGACGCCGCCACCTCACCGTCCTCCTCCACTCCGTCGCTCGTCCCCGTCGTCCCCCCAACCCTCCCCGAGCCCACTGCCCCGTTCCCTGCTCCGCGATGTGAGCTTCCCCTCCCCTGCACGTTCCCCCCCACCCACCCACCCTCCCCACCCCCCCCCCCCGCGCACTCGAGCTCGCCACGTGCGCCCGCGCTCACCGTGCTCCCACGCCTCTCTCGTCGTCGCCCGCGCAGCCCCTGGCCGCCAGTGCTCGCGCCCGCGAGCCCCGTGGCTCCGCTCCATCCCCCGCACCGTTCCACGCGCGCACACCTCGGCGTACCCGTCGTTGCCCCAGCGTGCCCGCGCGCCCCGGTCCTCCTCCTCCCCGTGCCCGCGAGCCGCACTCGCCCGCGGCTCTGCTGCAGGTGCTTCTGTCGCGCCCGTCGCAGCGCCCGCGAACCCCCCTGGAAGCGCGCGTCCTCTGTCGCGCCACTACGGCCACCTCCACTCCCCCTTGGCCGGAGCCTCGCCGCGCCCCCTCGCCAGTTCCGTTCGGGCGGACGCCCGACGCACAGCGCCCGTGGCGCCCGTAGCGCCCGATCCACTTTGGCCTATGGGCCAATGACCAATGGGCCAGTGCCCCCTATGGCCCTATGACATGTGGGGCCCTACCCCCCCCCCCCAGAACGTTTTAATTAAAAAAATTAATTAAAAATAAGTAATAATAATAATAATAATAATTAAATAAATAATAATAATTAAATTAATTAATTAATTAAGGAATTAATTAAGTTGATTAATCATAATTAGATTAACCTAATTAACTAATTAGTTTGATTAAATAGTAATTAGATTAGTTAATCATCTTAATTAGGCTAAACAGTCAATGACCAGTGGGACCCACCCATCAGCAACCTAGTCAACACCTCTGTTGACTGCTGATGTCATGCTGATGTCATGATGACGTCAGCAAACACTGTTTTGGATAATGTTGACTTAAAATATTTAAATTAATCCTAAAATTGATTTAAATCTTTTAAAATTAATATAAAATAAACCGTAGCTCAGATGAAAATACTTTCTACATGAAAGTTGCTCAGAACGATGAGACGAACCCGGATACGCAGCCCGTTCGTCCGCCACGCACCCCTAACATATCAAACTCGCAACTTTCCCCCTCCGGCTCCTCTGCCCGAAAGCGCGAAACACCGGGGATACTTTCCCGGATGTTCTCCCCCTTCATCGGTATCACCTCATACCGCGTTAGGGCACCCCTAACACCGATACTTGTCATGTCATGCATCGCTATGCATCTGTTTGCTTAAATATTTATTGTTTCTCCCCCCTCTTCTCTCGCTAGACACCGAGACCGACGCTGCTGCGCTACCCAGTACGACTACGGAGTTGACGACCCCTCTCTCTTGCCAGAGCAACTAGGCAAGCCCCCCCCCTTGATCACCAGATATCGCCTACTCTACTCTATATTGCTTGCATTAGAGTAGTGTAGCATGTTACTGCTTTCGTTATTCCTATCCTGATGCATAGCCTGTCCTTGTACTACTGTTGTTACCTTTACCTGCAATCCTACATGCGTAGTATAGGATGCTAGTTTTCCATAAGTGGCCCTACATTCTTGTCTGTTTGCTGTGCTATACTATTGGGCCGTGATCACTCGGGAGGTGATCACGGGAATATACTTATATACATAATACATGATACATGTGGTGACTAAAGACGGGTCGGCTCGTAGGAGTACCCGCGAGTGGATCTTTGAGGCGAAGCGACAGGGCAGGTTCAGACCACCTAGGAGAGAGGTGGGCCTGGCCCTGTTCGGCGTTCACGAATACTTAACACGCTTAACGAGATCTTGGTATTTGATCTGAGTCTGGCCATTTGGTCTATACGCACTAACCAACTACATGGGAAAGATATGGGCACTCGGCGTCGCGGTATCAGCCGAAGCCTTCGTGACGTCAGCGACTGAGCGGCGCGCTCCGGATTGGAATGTAAGCCTGCTCTTGTATTAAGGGGGCTAGTTCTGCTTCCGGCCGCCCTCGCAACGTGCAGGTGTGCTCAGGGCGATGGGCCCAGACCCCTGCGCTTAGGTTTAGACCGGTGTGATGACCTCTTTGTTGTGCCTAGGTGGGGCTGCGACGTGTTGATCTTCCGAGGCCGAGCATGACCCAGGAAAGTGTGTCCGGCCAAATGGGATCAAGCGTGTTGGGTTATGTGGTGCACCCCTGCAGGGAAGTTAATCTATTTGAATAGCCGTGTCCCTCGGTAAAAGGACGACCCGGAGTTGTACCTTGACCTTATGACAACTAGAACCGGATACTTAATAAAACACACCCTTCCAAGTGCCAGATATAACCTGGTGATCACTCTCTAACAGGGCAACGAGGAGGGGATCGCCGGGTAGGATTATGCTATGCGATGCTACTTGGAGGACTTCAGTCTACTCTCTTCTATATGCTGCAAGACGGAGGCTGCCAGAAGCGTAGTCTTCGACAGGATTAGATATCCCCCTCTTATTCTGTCTTTCTGCAGTTCAGTCCACCGATATGGCCCTTTACACATACATCCATGCATATGTAGTGTAGCTCCTTGCTTGCGAGTACTTTGGATGAGTACTCACGGTTGCCTTGTTCCCCCTTTTCCCCTTTTCTCTACCCGGTTGCTGCGACTAGACGATGGAGTCCAGGAGCCAGACGCCATCGTCGACGACGACTCCTACTACACTGGAGGTGCCTACTACTACGTGTTGCCTGCTGACGACGACCAGGAGTAGTTAGGAGGATCCCAGGCAGGAGGCATGCGCCTCGTTCGATCTGTATCCCCATTTGTGCTAGCCTTCTTAAGGCAAACTTCTTTAACTTATGTTTGTACTCAGATATTGCTGCTTCTGACTCGTCTATGATCGAGCACTTGTATTCGAGCCCTCGAGGCCCCTGGCTTGTATTATGATGCTTGTATGACTTATTTTATTTGTAGAGTTGTGTTGTGATATCTTCCCGTGAGTCCCTTATCTTGATCGTACACATTTGCGTGCATGATTAGTGTACGATTGAATCGGGGGCGTCACACTTCTCCTCTGGGGACTCATACTTGTCTGCGGCATCCTTGAGCGCCTTCTCTAGTTCGGCCACCCGCTCCTCGTACCAGTAGCGGACAACCTGTTCAGACTTCATGTCCTCGGTCGCTTTATCAGCGGCCGCCTTGTTCACCCTCGCCTGCTCCTTGGCCTGGGCAGGTTCACCCCTAAGGGGCACAACTGCAGCCGCGCTGCCTGCAATCACACACATAGCAGCACATAAGCTTTAACTCTCCAGAGGTACGGGCATGAACGAAATGTTTTAATAACATACCCTGTGCCTCATCAAAACCCTTGTTGATGTGGACAAGATCCTCATCGGCCAGTCCTAGCTTACGCTGAAGTTCGGATACTTCAGCGGCCTGGGCGGTCGCCGCTAACAGTGAAGCCTACATTTCAACACATGAAAGTATATTATTTCCTGTGAAAATTATTGATCCTCTGTCCGTCCCCCTTTCTTTAACAAAAGGGATGATCAGAGTCTCAGGGGGTACTATCTATACACAGGCATCTTTTCATATAGAAAGCAGTCAGGAATATTACATTGCATACCTCAAAGCCTGTTAACAGGCTAGTGAAAGCCTCGTTCAGTCCTTCTTGGCGGACTGAACCTTTTCAACCACCACACCCATCAGGGTGCGGTGCTCCTCCATGATGGAAGCACGTTGTAGTGCCTCCATCAGTGTATACGACACCTCCAGATTAGTGGACGTTGCCATGGGAGTTGAAACTCCCTCCTCCCTCGAGGAGGGTTGCTTATTCAACTCCGGAGCCATTTGGGTTTCTAGAGTAGTGTCCGGCTGGTGGCCGGACTGGTCTAGACCCCCGCCGTCAGCCCTTGGGGGGATTGTCACCCTCGTGTTTTCGGCGGTCGAAGTATTACCTTCTAGCGCCGTTTCGGTGGCTTCCCGTACCACCTCGTGCCTCGGAGAGGCCATTCGGAACAACAACTCGGTGTCGTCCTGGCGATGGGCGGGGAAGCTCGCGAAGGTGACTCGCTCTCCATCATCCTCAGATCCAAAGAGTTCCCTCCGATGATTGTTGGGGAAGATCACGGGCCGGCCTACACCATTCAAAACGTCAAGTACCATACACATCAGAACCAGACTTATGAACGGCCTCTCCGGATACTTACGATTCGTCAAGGGGCTTCGGCCGGGGGCGCCACTTGGGGATGGCTTTGGTGTCTGAATCCAAACCATATGGGAGGGATATTTTCCCCTTTTGGGCACCTCCACCTCCGGATCTTCGAAGGCCACCCTCTTCTTCTTCTTCCCTTCATGGAAAGGTGGTTGTCTGCTTCCTCCTCCTCTTCGTCTTCATCTCCTCGGAGGAGTGGGTTTCGGTCTCTCCGGATGCTGCGTTCGAAGTGCCTTTGCAACGGGGGCCATCTTTGGCTCCTTGTTCTTCTTACGGACCTTTTCTCCGGCGCTTGATAGGGCGCCGGGACCAGCATCCTCATTAAAAGAGGATCGGCGGGATTTTCGGGCAATGGAGCAGGACATCTGATCGCTCTGCCTTCTTTTCCAGCCCTGTTTTACAGGATGGAAGTCTCAGTACACCCCTCTTTTGATTAATGGATTGTTTTATGTTTGGAAAAGTGGCACTTACCGGGAGGCTGGATGATTGCAGTCGAGGCCGATGTCTTCTGACGTCCTGGCCATGATTTTTGAGCCTTGAAAAGTAGCTTCTAGATTGCTTTATTCGTCATGCCGAAGAATCGCATCAGGACCGTGGCCTTCGGATTGAACTCCCACATGCGGAGAGGCTTGCGTTGGCAGGGAAGGGACCGGCGGATGAGAATCACCTAGATCACATTTGTAAGGCTGGTGTTCTTCTCGATGATATTTCTGATGCGCTTCTTCAGCATCAGCACCTCGTTCGATGATCCCCAATCCAGACCCTTGTTGGTCCAGGACACAAGCCGTAGCGGGGGTCTTGGTCTAAAATGCAGGGTGGCCGCCCACTTGGTGTCGCGGGGCTCAGTGATGTAAAACCACTCCTGCTGTCATATCTTGATGGTATCAACAAAGGCCCCTTTGGGCCAGATAACTTTGGGAAGTTTGCTTATCATGGCTCCGCCGCAATTCCGCATGTTGCCCACCGACCACCTTTGGCTTCACATTGAAAATTTTGAGCCACGAGCCGATGTGTGGAGGGGATGCGGAGGACTGCCCGCACACGACGATAAACCCCGAGATGTGGAGGAAGGAATTCGGGCGGCCAGATCATGAAAATCCAGCCCATAGCTAGAACATGAGACCTCGGACAAGGGGTGTAGGGGAAACCCTAGCCCGCGGAGAAAGTGAGGGAGGAATACCACCCTCTCATCGGGCTCTGGAGGGGGGACAACTCTGCTCCTTGGCAGGGAGTCTATGTCTGATTTCCGCTGTCAAATACCTCGCTTCCTGAAGCTCCTTGATGTCCTTCTCCGTCACGGAGGAGGCCAGTCCACTGGCCTTGCGATCCGGATCACGGACATGGCCGGAGTGGTGGCGAGGTGGAAGCTTGAAACCCTCGGGCGCTGGAGCTTGAGGACGGGATGGGCTGAGTAAGAAGATGGCATGGGGTAAAAGTATGGGCCTTATCTTTTATAAAGGCAGTGAATATTAACGTGTCCCCCCATGAGCCTTAAAACTGGCCTATTCCCAAAGAGTCGTGCCAAACGGCACGGTTGGATACCCAAACCCGTATTGATGAGAATCCCCAATAAGGGGAACGATCTCTGCTTTGACAAGAGTGTCAATGAAGACCGCGCCTCGAAACGTGAAGTGGGAGGCTAAAACGGTTCAAAATAATAATAAGGCCAGCACATGCGCCTTGCCGGAAAAAGCTGTCAAAAGGACATAACCTATTTCTGTTTAAGTATTTTGCCCTTGTGGGTTCAGGGTTGTAGCTATAACACAGAGCTGGATATAGTTCTTTTAATCAGCTACTTGAAGTATTCGAGAGAAGCCACCTTGGCAATGCCGAAGACAATCTGCGCGCCGGATACATCATCATTGAGCCTCGTTCAGGGGCTGGATGGAGTCCTGGATTAGGGGGTCCCGAGCGTCTGGGCTATGGAGACATCGGTCGGACTGATGGGGCTCATGAAGATACAAGATAGATGGCCTCCCCCGTGTCCGGATGGGACTCTCCTTTGTGTGGATGGCAAGTTTGGCGTTCGATATGAAGATACCCTTCTCTATAAACCGACTCTGTACAACCCTAGGCCCTCCGGTGTCTATATAAACCGGAGGGTTTAATCCATAGAGGCAGGCACAATCATACAAGCTAGACATCTATGGTTTAGCCATTATGATCTCGAGGTAGATCAACTCTTGTAACCCCTATACTCATCAAAGTCAATCAAGCAGGAAGTAGGGTATTACCGCCATTAAGAGGGCCCGGACCTGGGGAA